>QUSF01000001.1:67622486-67930701 GCA_003676055.1 Chloebia gouldiae | reverse complement strand
GGAAAAATCGGGAAAATGGGGAACGGGAGCGGCTGTGCCGGGAGATCCGAGCGCTCCAGGGTGTGAAGGGATCCGGGAGACATCGAGGGGGGAAAAGGGTGGGACGAGGAGAAGAATCTGGGTTTGGGAAGCAGGGAGCGGCTGGGAGCAATGTGAACGGGCCTGGAGCAGGGATCAGGCGAAATCTGGGAATTTTGGGGTGTGGCATGGTGTTTAAAGGGAATTTTGGGAAGGTTGTAACAGGATCTGGGGAGTCTTTGGTGGGGGTGTGATGCTGGATTTTGAGGTGGGATTGAGGGGAGTGTGAGTGGGATGGGGATGGAGGAGATTCCAGAGTGCTGGGAGAAAGGAGGAAAAGGGGAGAAGATAGGACTCAGGAGTTTTGGGAGAAGAGGGGAGTGATCCAGGCAGTGCTGGGAAAAAGTGGAATGGGAAAAGACCCAGGAAGGCCGAGTGGGCCAAGGCAGGGAGGGAACAGAGCCCATGGAGTGCTGGGGGATTCTGGGGTCCCCACACACCAGGGAATTCCCACTCTTGGCAGGATCTGGAGCTCTCCTGGCTTTGGGAAGGGGCTTTTCCCTGTCCTGCAGCCCCGGGCTGGGAGCACAGAGGTGGGATGTGTATCCATGTGCCCTTCCCAAGCTTTGGCAAGCACCAGAGCTTATTTTGGCACCAAATCCCCCTATTTTTGTCCTTCAAAGTGAATTTTCCTCGTTAGTGAGGCCACAACCTCCGCTCAGGGCTTGGGATTTGCCTCTCCAGGAGCTCCTGCGTGGGGGAATGATGAGAGGGAGGAAAACAATCCTTGCTTTTCCATGGGGAATGTGCTGACTCAGCTCTCCTGGCAGCACCGGTGAAGGAAAAACTCCGCCTGCAACACCGGGCTCCAAATTCCTTAGGGAATCACTCATGGGAAAGGTTTTCAGGAGCACGGGAACACAGGTTTCAGGTTTTTCTAAACGCTGAGGCTGGACAAGGGCAGAAATTCCTGAATTAACAGGGATGGTGGCTTCCAGAGGGACACAACAGCCTTGGAGTGTCCTTGTTGCTGCTTTGAAGGGAACTTGGGAAGGGTCTGGAGCACCAGGAGCAGCTGAGGGAGATGGGGGATTCATCCTGGAGAAAAGGAGGCTCAGGGGGAAGCTTCTGGCTCCCTAAAATTCCCTGACAGGAGGGTGGAGTTCAGGTGGGATCAGGATCTGCCAGGACACAGGGAATGGCTTCCCACAGCCAGTTGCAGGGGTAGTTGGGATATTAAGAAGGAATTCTTCCCTGTGAGGGGGGTGAGGGGCTGGGATGGAATTCCCAGAGAAGCTGTGGCTGCTCCTGGATCCCTGGGAGTGTCCAAGGCCAAACTGGATGGGGCTCAGAGCAACCTGTGGAATCCAGGGATTTGGCAGGGAAGTGGAACCGGGTGTTCTTGAAGGTCCTTTCCAACCCAAACCATTCCTGGACGCTGCGATTCCATGACTTCTCCTTCCGCCCTGCCTCATCCCAAACCCAAGTGATGATGGAATTCCGGCGCCAGGAAGAGCAGCTCTGTGTTGCTGTTGGGATTCCCACGGGATCAGGGAGTTAATTCTCCCATCTTCTCTCCCTCAGGTCTCATAAACAGCCACAGGAACATGCACGGGAATGTCCCACGTCCGGCGCCGTCGGCTCCTCCGAGGTGGAACAACCCCCGCCAGCCCGGCTACACCAGGAGAGGAGCCTTTCCCACCCGGTTCCCCCAGCAGGCTCCCAGGAATTTCCACCCAAGCCAGACTCACTCCTGGAGGAAAAAATACTCCCTGGACAACCGGCTGCCGGGATCAGGCTATGACGTTGGAAGTGCTTCCAGCACTTCCCAGGGTTTTGGCAGCCTCGGGGACAGCCAGACTCCTGCGGCACCGGGATCATCCCCGGAGAGACACGTGGACTTCACCACGGATGGGAACATCGTTGTGGATATCCAGGTGCCACAAAGGGCTGGCCAGGAAAACGTGGGTCCTCACGGCGAGTTTTCCAGGCGGGAAGTGGCGGTGGCTCCTTCGGCGGATGGAAATAGCCAGAAATCTCTTCTCCAGGAAGAGGAGAGAAGACCTTCCCTATCCATTTCCTTCAGTTCCACCTCGAGGACTGTGTGCCTGCCCGGCGTCGGAGCCGGGAGCTCCTTTTCCGCCTCTGGAAGCACCAGTGAAAGTGCCGTGGCGCTGAAGTCGGAGCCACAAAACCCTTCGGAATTTCCAGGTCGGGAGCCAGCCCAGCACTCGGTACGGATCAAGGCAGAGCCACTCTCTCCACGGCAGCCAAGTGGTGAGGAAGTCCGGGATGCTTCCCTACATCCCAAACTCTTTGGGAACGCCGAGATGCTCTCGCGACCTGCTCAGGCCGGGGTGACCCTGGTGAAGAGCAGATTTCCTGTGATTCCCAAAGCTCCCGCTCTCCAAAAAGCTGCCTCAGCACCCATCTCCAGCAAATCTCTGAAGTTCAGGAAAAACAACTACACCTGGGTGGCAAACCCTGGGAAAAGCTCTCGGATTGTGAAGAGGTGGGCGAGCCCTCGAGCCGAAAATTCCAAGAAGGGCACTGGGGGAGCGGACAAAGGTGCCAAAATCTCCCCCAAGGCGGATTTGGGAACGAAGATAAAGAAATTGGGATTGCAATCCAAGCTGGGGGTTTCTCCCAGTAAATACAAGTGGAAAGCCTCCAGCTTGCAGGCTTTGCCTTCCACTTCCAAGTCAGCATTCCAGTGGAGATCCGAGGACCAGAGGAAGGCTCCAGCCCTGGGTATCTCTCGAACCGTCTCTGTCCCACCGGCTCCGGGTGTGGCAGCCGTTGTTCCCGGTGGGATGAAATCCTTTGGAGAGGCTGCTCTGTCCAGTTACAAAGTGAAGAGTCAGACAAAAATCATCAAGAGGAAAGGGAATGTGGGGTAAGGTGTTGGTTTGGATTTTGTGTCCCTGGGTTTCATGTCAGGTTGCAGCTGTGGGGGGAAATTCCGGCGGGGTTTTTTGTGTGCTGGAGTTTTTATGGAATCGTGGGATGGTTTGGGTTGGAAGACCTTAAAAATCATAGAATTCCACACCCTTGCTATGAACAGGGGCACCTTCCACTATCCCAGGCTGCTCCAAGCCCTGTCCAGCCTGGCCTTGGACATTTCCAGGGATCCAGGGGCAGCCACATCTTCTCTGGGAATTCCATTCCAGGGCTTCACTACCCTCCCAGGGAGGAATTCCTTCCCAATATCCATCTATCCCTGCCCTCTGGCAGTGGGAGGCCATTCCCTGTGTCCTGTCCCTCCATCCCTCATCCCAAGTCCCTCTCCAGCTCTCCTGGAGCCCCTTCAGGCACTGGAAGGGGCTCTGAGCTCTCCCTGGAGCCTTCTCCAGGCTGGACATTCCCAGCTCTCCCAGCCTGGCTCCAGAGCAGAGGGGCTCCATCCCTTGGAGCATCTCCATGGCCTCCTCTGGATTTACTCCAGCATCTCCACGTCCTCCTGATGTTGGGTGATCCAGAGCTGGATCCTGTGAATCCCTGTGGTCACCGACATTTCCTCACTCAGCAAAGGAAGCTGCATTTTCCTTGATTTAATTCCAAATTCTCATAATTGTTGCGTTGATTCCTTCTTCTGTTTCCCACATCCCTTCAGCGCTTCCCATCCTTGCCTTGCCCTCCTGCTTTGCCTGGAAAACCATCAGTGGGTGGATTCTGCTGGGAAAATCACTCTGGAGCAGCCCGGGGAAGTTGGGAATGTTTGGGATTTCTTGGCAGTTCAGGGAGACCTCCCACACCTTGGTAAATTCCAGCAGAACCAGGGAAGGGATCATCCCCCTGTGCTGGGCACTGCTGAGGCTCCTCAGATCCTGGAGGGAGGATATTGACGATCTGGAGCATGTCCAGAGTTGGGAATGGAGCTGGGGAAGGGTCTGGAGCACCAGGAGCAGCTGAAGGAGCTGGGAGAGCTCAGCCTGGAGAAAAGGAGGCTGAGGAGGGATTTCTGGTTCCCTAAATTCCTTGGCAGGTGGGTGAAGTCAGGAAAGATCAGGTTCTCCCAGGGACAGGGTGTGAGCAAACAGCATCAAGCTGCTCCAGGGGAGGTTTAGTTTGGATATTGGGAACATTGCTTTGTGTAAAGGGTGGTCAGGCACTGGGAATCCCCATCCCTGGAGGGATTTGAGATCCCTGTGGATGTGGAACTTGGGGATATGGTCAGTGGTGGCCTTGGCACTGCTGGGGAATGCTTGGACTTGACGATCTCAGAGATCCCTTCCAACCTAAACCATTCCATGATCCCATGATTCCATCCCTCACATCTGTTGAGCAGAAAGCAAGTTTGGCTGTCAAACACCTCATTCTCCATTGTTCCTTGCCAGGAATTCACATTTGCCCGTTCCCTTGGAATTTTTCTCTTCAGATCTTCTCCTCTCCCCTCAGCCAGAGGAGAATCCTGGTGGGATTTGACTCCTCTTGGAGCTCTGGAGGACACCAGGAGCGTTTTGGCCACTTCCCTGCTCCCTCCTAACCGTGTGACGTTCCCTTTCCCAGTTCCCCCACGGATAAGAAGAACATCTCCCCCACCACAGCTCTGAAGAGCCGCTTCCACCTCCGGAGGAGAAATTCCACGCGGGGAAAACCTTCGGTGATGCCGAAACGCTCCTCGCCCCGGGGCCTGGTGCAGATCTCCAAGCACCGGCTCTGCCGGATGCCGGCGGCCAGGACGCAGGTGGCCACCAAGGAAGGTAGGAACAGGCATTCCAAGGGCTCACTGGACTCACTGGAGTGATTCCAAGGGTTCTTGGCTTTGGGAATGTGTTGTTGAGTCCTCCTGGAGGTGTTGCTGGTCCTGGAGCAAACACTGAGGAGAAGTTTGGCTCCATATCCGTGTGGTCCTTTTGGTGTCTCCACAAAAAAAAAACCAAAAAAAATGTTTCCTGCTTTTCCTGGAGTTTCCCTGGATTTTCAGGGAGGTTTGCCAAGAAGGAAGAGGTTGGCAGAGGCAGGAATACACAAATCTCTCAGCTGTATCCCAGTTTTGGATCTAATTTCCTTATAACACCAGTGATAATGGAATACTGGATCCATCATGTTTGGGAACAGGGAATTTGCATCCGTGTCCTGCTACCTTGGAGCAGAGCTCAGAGCTCAGTGTCTGGAATGTTGTTGGGATCTTGGTGGCTCTCCTGTTCCCTAGGGATATTTTTAAGGATAAATGCTTTCCCCGCCCGGGATTCAGGTGTTTCACATTTTCCCTGTGGCCCCATGAAATTCCCTGTGGGAATTGCTGGAGCTGGGAGAGGGGTTTGGATCAGATGTAGCTGGGATTTGTCTCCAGTTATTTGGGATTATTTGGTGTTCAAACAGCTCTGTTGAGATGTTGTTGAATTTTCCTGGATGAGGGATTTTGGACAAGGGATGGAGTGCCAGGACACAGGGAATGGCTTCCCACTGCCATTCCCATGGGCAGGGTTAGATGGGAAATTGTGAAGGAATTCTTCCCTGTGAGGGTGGTGAGGCCCTGAATGGAATTCCCAGAGAAGCTGTGGCTGCCCCTGGATCCCTGGAAATGACCATGGCCAGCTGGAATGGGGCTTGGAGCAGCCTGGGATAGCAGAAGGTGTCCCTGCCTATGGCAGGGGTGTGGAATTCCATGATCTTTGAGTTCTTCCAACCCAAATCATTCTGTGATTCCATGAAAAGACAAGAAGTTCTGCAGACATGGAGCAATTTGGGATTGCCACAGCATTTTAACCTCAGAGGGAATTGAAGCAGTGATGATCCAGGGATATCAGCTTGTTTGGAATCCCAGTTTTTTGATTGAAGGGAATGTTCACACACTGAAAAAATCTTATCTTGATTTTAACTGGATAAGAATGAGAAAATAAAGTAGGAATGCGGTTTTGGTCCAGGCTTTGGGAAGTTGGAGAATGGAAGGAAAAAAAGGGAATAGGGCTGGAAGTGACCTTGGGAGAGCAGGGAGTTCATTCCCCCCTCCAAAAGTGGATCCAATTATCCAATTTCCTGGCAGATGCTTCTCTGTGTGGCACCTTCTCCTTTGCAGAGGAATTCAGGAAGAGCCTGGATTGCCTCAAAAAATTCCTTCAGTGAATTTTGGATTTGCTCCCTTTGATTAAAATTGACTTTCTGGATTTGAATCCTTTTGTACTTCAAGATTTTTCTTGGAAAGCTTCAATCCCAGGCAGAGGATTTGCAGCTTTTATGTGTTGGAATATTCTTAAACTCTAGGTTTGGAAAGCTGTGGAATTATTCCAGGGCTGTTCCTCCGTGCGCTCCAGGGCTTTTTTCCCCCACAGGTTTAGTAGGAAAAGATTATTGGGTGGTGGATGGGGCAGGATATTCCCAAATCTGGGAGGTCCGTGCTCACAGGGATTGGGACAACTCCCATGTTCCCTCTAAGTGTGTAATTATGGATGTGGTGGCTTCTGGTTCCACAGGGAGCTGGGAATAGGTGAAGTCTTGTGGCTTCAGTTCCTGGCTCCCAGGTTATCCAAGAGGTTTTGGGAAGGTTGTTTTGGTTTCTTTTGGGGCAAAGTGTGGATATTAATCCCAGCAAAAATACTGTGGATATTAATCACCACAAAGTGGTGGAATTTCCAGTCTTTTCCACTTCTCCTTGGGCAGGTGTGAGGGAAGTCAAGGGGGTTACTGGGATACACTGGGAGCAGAGTGGGGCAGGAATGGAGCAGGGAAGTGGATCCATTTCTGGAGGGAAAGACAGAGGGGAGGAATGTCCCAACTTCCTGCACGGCGGCGTGGCTGGACAAGCTGGATCAGTCCCTCCCATCCCCACGGATGCGGGGCCTGTGGTGACACAGCCTGACTGGTGTCCTGTTTGTCCTGTTCCACGGGATTTTGGGATCTGGGACACAGCTCTGTGGGCTGTGCAAAGACATTGCTCCTGCTTTTCCCAGGTGCTGGTCTGTCTCCTGACTTTGCAATTCCCTTCTTGGACCCAAATGGATCTGTTTGGTCTCATGGGGAGGGGAGCTCTTCCAGAAATTGCTGAGTCTTGAAATGGGATTGGTGTTTTCCAATGCTCTGTCCACTTCCTTTGGTGGGAATTGTTTTTATTTAGGGATCAGAGAGCTAATGGGAAGTGGCAGATTGGTAGAAATTTTCTTGGGATTACTTGGGCTGTTCCATGAGAAATCCACCTGCAGCTCTTATTGATTAATTCCAAAATACTTGATTAAGTGGGATGTTTAATAACAGCTCAGATATTGGAGTGTGTCCCAAATGGAAGTTTTTCCGATGGCATGGTGGAGCAGGGAGAAAGTTCCAGGTCAGGCTGCCTCCCTCACCTCTGGAATGCTCAGGGATGTGATGGAAGAGGGATAAAAGGTGGTGGAAAAGCTGGAGGACCAAAAAGGATCATCAAGGCCTCGGGGGCCGCCGTGTTGGATAAAACCATGGGATGGTTTGGATGGGAAGGAACCTTGGGACCATGGGCAGGGACACCTTCCACTATCCCAGATTGCTCCAAGCTCCATCCAACCTGGCCTTGGACACTTCCAGGGATGGGGCAGCCACAGCTTCTCTGGGAATTTCATTCCAGCACCTTCCCAATCTCACAGGGAGGAATTCCTTCCCAAATCCCATCCATCCCTGCCCTCTGGCAGTGGGAAGCCATTCCCTGTGTCCTGTCCCTTCATCCCTTGTCCCAAATCCCTCTCCAGCTCTCCTGGAGCCCCTTCAGGGACTGGAAGGGGCTCTGAGGTCTCCCTGGATCCTTCCCTTCTCCAGGCTGGACATTCCCAGCTCTCCCAGCCAGTCTGAATGCCAAGTGAGCTTTTTGTCCACATCCTGTCTCATCACCTTGGGAATCCTTTATCCGCCTTCTCCAAACTGAAGATGGAATGTTCCCAGAAGTTCAGGGATGACATCTTTTTTCTCACCAGTTTTGAGGGAAAACGCCAACTTCTAAGTGAGGTTTGAGTGATCCAGGTATGATGACAGCGGGATATTCCTGCTTTTCCCATCCTAAAAGTCCCATGCCAGAGGATATGGGAGTCCCACGTTTTCCCAACAGCTTTTTCCTAGCTTTATCTGGGATTTCTTGCAGGATGAGGATTATTCCCAACCTGTTTTCTGACAACAGACAGGAGAGCTCTGGTAGTTGCAAACTTTTCCTCACCATTTCTTGTGCTTGAACATCTGAGCTATCATTTCTTATTCCCAGGATTTTTTCCTTGGAAAAAAACTAGGAATAAGTGCTTCAAAGGAAGATTTCTTGATTTTTTTTTCTAATTCATTTTAATGTCAGAGATGTGGCCGATGTACGGACAAAGAGAATGGGAGTGACGACTGTGTGGCGCATGTGGGAAAATTGGGATTTTTGCAGGAGAATCGGGGGCTTTTCCAGGAGAATTGGGGATTTTGGGACGCGCACGCAGCCCTGCAGAGGGCACTCGTGCCTCTCCCATCTCCTCAGTCCACCTTTTTCTGGTTATTGATGGCCTAATTTCGTCTTTATGTGAAAGAAAGCAGATCTGGAGTAATTTGCAGCAATAACCTGCTAATGCCGGGCCAGTATCAAAATTCCCATGTTCATTCCCGGTGGCAGATAAAACACTAATATATAATTATCCTTGCAAATTGGATTGTTTTAAATAACCAAAAGGCTACGGCCGGGGAGAAAACCATCCCATTTCCCCGGAGTTCCTATTGCGGGGTAATTGCTGCGTTCAATCAATTTCCTTGGCATTAGAAATTCCATCACAATCAACATTAAGCTTTATTCATTGTGATGGCAAGGAGCCGGATCATTTCTCCTCTTTTCCTTAACTGGCAAAATTAATCAGGGAAAAGATTTTAAACATTTACCCGTGCGAAAGAGGTCAGCTCTGCCACTATATTGCTCAGCAGATAAGGGGGCTAATAAAAAGAAAATTGAATTACTAATGATCGCCAGGAACAGAGTATATAAAACCTGGCAATCGCCCGGTGCAGGAAAAAAAGGGAATCAATTTTCTCTGGACAAGGTGCGCTCGTTTTTTATTTTGGCTCATATTATCAGCAATTTAATTGGAGAGAGCATAAACAGGAGGAAACAGTTAGGGAATAATGAGTCTGGAGGTGTAAAATCCTGCAGGATAGATGCTGGACACAATTTATTTGGCACAACAGATAATCACTTTAATTGAATCCAAAAGTGCAGCGTTCAGCAGCGCCGGCTCTGCGCCTCGCCCGAGGGGGATCATGGAATATTACAAAGAGGCTCCTCCGTGTCTTTTCCACCTCTGTAATGTCCCCTTCCAGGCAGGACTGCTCCGGGATTGCTTCGGCACGGTCACAGCTGGCTGGAAGCAGGAGATGGAGAAAGCAGGAGGGAGATTCTCCAGGGGCTTTTCTTTATTTATGTTGTGTTTGTTCCTTAAATAATTCGGCGCTTGCCGGGTTGGGTGGTTCCGACCATGTCCTGCTTGAGGTGAACTTGGAATCATGGAATGGTTTGGGCTGGGGGAGGGACCTCAGGGATCAACTTATTTTGCTGTGTCCTGAGTTTGGTATTAAAGGAACTTCTAAAGAGCTTTGGGATTTTTTTTCCTGAGAGAGGTGGAATTTAGATCCCAGAATGGTTTGGGTTGGAAGAGACCTTGAAGATCATCCAATTCCACCCTCCTGCCATGGGCAGGGACACCTTCCACTCCCCCAGGTTGCTCCAAGCCCATCCAGCCTGGCTGTGGACACTTCCAGGGATCCAGGGGCAACCACAGCTTCTCTGGGAATTCCATTCCAGCTCCTCAACACCCTCACAAGGAAGAATTCCTCCCAGTTTCCCAGTAAATCTTCCCTCCTTCAGCTTAAGTAGATGGGGCATTGTTGCAATTTTTGCAATTCCCCATCTGTGGCTCTGCAACTCTGTGGCCAGAGGAGGAGAAATTTGGGAGCACATCCTTGTCGGATCCACTACATCCAACCTGGATTTGTGTTGCTTCCCTTGAAAAATATTCCTTCCCTGCTTATCTTCCCCTTTCTCCTGCTCCCAGCTGGGATAAGCCAGTGGTTTGTGTTACCAGCTTCCTGCTTTTAACCCCACTGTGGAAACTGCCAAACAGAAGGAATCCTGTTTGCTTTCCCATCTTCCTAAAGAAAAATCCCATAGGATTCTGAGAGCTCCTTTCACTCTGCATCTGCAGAAGCTTCTCCAACTCTTTCCTGCCAGAATCATCCTCCAAAAAATTCCCTAAACCCTCATTTCTCTCCTCCTCGCTCCACAGGATGTGACACGAGGGGGTTGGGATGGGCAAGGAGTGTTTGCTTGGAAAAACGCTGGAGGCAAAAGTGGCAGGAGCTGCTTTGCATTACTCGGGCGAGTAAAGGGGGTGTAAATGGTGAGGAGCAAGTTATGGGTGGCATCCGAATGCTCAGCTGCTGATAATTTTATTGACACCGGGTGTTTGGATCCCTCTGGCAGCTCTGAAAATCTCAGCCCTGGATTTTATTCCCTCTCCTATTTTTTTTTTTTGGTTGATTCGCAGTGGGACAGCAATCGAGGGAATTTTGGAGTTTTTTTCCCCTTGTTTGGTGTTTTACTTTATTTTATTTTTCTTCCGAGTTACGTGGGGTTTTGCTGCTCTTCGAGGCGACGCCTCCGATCGCGTTACGGCTGAGTTAAGCTCTTGATCCCTTCCCTCAGGGAAGCCCTTGGATCACACACAGAACTCCTTGGAGTTCGTCGCATCTTTTTCTTTGCTCCATCATTTCCCGAGTTCCTTCCAGCTGATCCAAAACTCCCGTTTTCCCGAGTCCCTTCCAGCTGATCCAAAACTCCCGTTTTCCCGAGTCCCTTCCAGCTGATCCAAAACTCCCATTTTTCTGAGTCCCTTCCAGCTGATCCAAAACTCCCATTTTTCCGAGTCCCTTCCAGCTGATCCAAAACTCCCGTTTTCCCCAGTCCCTTCCAGCTGATCCCTTCCAAGGTCGCCGCTCTCCGTCGTTCCTCTGTCCCACTTAAGTTTGACCTTGCTTGGAAATCATTCCATTGCCAACTCTCCCTTCCCTTTGGCTTGTCCTTGGGAGCCAGGGGTGGAGCGTGGCTGGCGAGGTGGCTCCTCACTCCTTCAGGAATTGGGAAAAGTTCACATTCTTGGCTCTTTGCCGGGCCCGGTTACGTCAGTGGTCGTAAGTAACGGTTTTGGGTTTCCGCCTTGACTTGGCATTTCCAGGTGACTCGTCCCGAGCTGCAAGAGGAGCTGCAGGCGCGGAGCCAGTGTTGGGAATTCTCTTTGCAGAGCCCTCTTTTAAAAATAACAGCCTGCTGGGACAGCAGGGATGGGCCTTGCTCAAATAATTGTTCCTCTGTGGACGCTGGATTTGGGATGGGGGAAATTGGCGACTGCGACAGAGGGAACATCTAGAGGGAAGTGGGGATCCTAAAGGTTACAATTCCTGGATGTCTCTTTCCCTGTGGAATTCAACCTGCACACTCAGTTTGTCATGGAAGCCACATCCCTGGAAGGATTCCAGGCTAGGTTGGATGGGATTTGGAACAGCCTGGTCGAGCGGAATGTGTCCCATGGAAGGTGATGACATTGAAGGTCCCTTCCCACCCAAACCATTCCATGTTTTAATGAAAGTCACCTCTCAATCCCTATTTTAGGTAGTTTTACCTCAATCTTTTTATCTCAGTCCTTATTTTAGAGCCTCTTCTGTGCAGCTCCAGCTCTGTTGGATTGGGAAATTCCATTGGTAGCCAGCAGCTCTTTGGGGAATAGTCTATTTATACACTAATAGGAAAAATATTTGGCTTTGGGGATGGATGAGATCCTTCCATTGGCTCTGACCCTTGATATTTCCAGGTCTGTGGGGGGCTTTGTGTAAGACTCCAAAACCTTTCAGGGATGGCACGGTGTGGAACTAAAATAGACAGGGAAAAAAAAAAAAACAGGGAAAAAAATGGGAAACAGAGCAATAGGTCCTGAACTCCTCGTTTGGCCTCCTGAGGCTTGCCTGGCCTTACATATTTCCAGGGATGGAGCATCCACAAATTCTCTGGGCAACCAGGACCTCACCACCCTCACAGGGAAGAATTTCTACCCAAGATCCCATCTGAGCTTACTCTCAGTTTGAAGCAAATCCCACTTATCCTGCACTCTGTGCTGTTGGAAACAGATCTTTATCTTGGAAATAGATATTTATTTGTCCATGGAATTCTTTGGCCTGGAAGGGACCTCTAGGAGTCTCCTAATCTAACCAAAAATGAAGCTTTTAAACTGGTGTTGGACCTGCTGCTTGGAATTGGGCAGAATTTCAGTGCTGATCCCTCTTAGCCCTCTGCTTGTCTTTCCTTGGGCTCCTAAATAAAAATAAGGAAAATAAAAGTGGATCAAGGTTCTTATAAAAACCCATAACCTGAAAAGTGACAATGAGTCCCTTTTCCCTGTTTTTTTTTTCCTTCCTTTTGCTATTTTCTCCCACTTAATAAACTGTCTGATGGTATTCCCAGCACGGTCACAGTTGGAATTACTGATGCCAGCGTGGATGATCGGAGTATCCTCCACTGCTCTGTCAGGATTCCCAAAATCCCGCCCTGGCAGATGCTCAATTCCCCGTAAAACCTGTGTAGGTTTCTCTGTTCTGCTTTCTGCTTCCAGTTCTTTCCCAAATCCCGGTTTACACCCTTAGTTTTTAAATTTTCTCGTGGAAATCTCCCCATTTGGTTTTCCTTGTAACGACTCGGAAGCGTCGGAGGGAAATTCCTCTCCCTGGCTGCTGAGCCGAGTTAAGCCGTTCGTTCCAGGACTTGCTGGATCGCTCCGTGTGCTCTGCAAAGCCCTGGAAACGATCAAAACCCCCTGGAATACGGAACAGATGCCAGAGTGCACCTGGAATAAGGGATTTGTGGACTTGGCAGCATCTCCTGAGTCCCACAAAACTCTGCTGTTCCAGCAGCTTTGCCGGAGTTTCTGCTTCAGCCTGAGGGGTGGGGAAATGCCTTGACTTCGCTTGTCAACGGGAATTTTGCCGTCATCCCTCAGGAAATCTGAGTTCAAGGAACGTTTCCTCCTCCCCTGTGCCTCTGGATAATCCCCATGCGTGCGGTTTTTCGGGGGGCTGTTTCTATTTTGGGTTGTTTGGAGCGGTGTCAAGTGGGGATTTCGTCTGGAGGTGTGGATGGGATCGGCTCCAAAGCTGATCCCACGTGTTATCAGCCCTTAAGCTGCCCTCGGGGCGGGGGGGGGGGTCTCAGCTGGAAAAGGGCACGGGAATTCTTGGAGATTTAGTGTGGGCTGTAAACTCCAGTGTTGGTTGCGATGGGAAACTCCGTGTTGTCCCTCACGGCACCGGCAAATGTCCTGGGACATCTTGTCCTTGGATGGGGCAGAGAGAGCCCAGGGAAGCGTCAGTGGGTGGGATGTGCCATCAGACTTTTTTTTTTTTTTTCCCCATGGAATCACAGAATGGTTTGGGAATGATCTTCGGGAATATCATCCAGTTCCAATCCCCTGCCATGGTCAGGGACACCTTCCACTATCCCAGGTTGCTCCAAGCCTCGTCCAACCTGGGCTTGGACACTTCCAAGGGTAGGGCAGCCACAGCTTCTCTTGGAATTCCATTCCAGGGCCTCACCACCCTCACAGGGAAGAATTCCTTCCCAAGATCCCATCCATCCCTGCCCTCTGGCAGTGGGAAGCCATTCCCTGTGTCCTGTCCCTCCATCCCTTGTCCCAAATCCCTCTCCAGCTCTCCTGGAGCCCCTCCAGGCACTGAAAGGGGCTCTGAGCTCTCCCTGGATCCTTCTCTTCTCCAGGCTGGACATTCCCAGCCTGGCTCCAGAGCGGAGGGGCTCCATCCCTTGGAGCATCTCTGTGGCCTCCTCTGGACCTTTTCCAGCATCTCCACATCCTCCTGATGTTGGATCCTGGAGCTGGATGCAGAATTCCAGGTGGGGTCTCACCTGAGCAGGGCAGAGGGGCGGAATTCCCATTTTCCTGCTGCCCACGCTGTGGGAACAGCCCAGGATACGGGGGATTTCTGGGATGTGAACACACATGGATGGGGCACATCCAGCTTTTCATCCACCAAGTCCTTCTCCGTGGAGCTGCTCCCAATCCATTCTTTATCCAGCTTTGGGGCTGTAGAATGTGCTTCAATCCCAAGGCTCAGGTGGATCAGTGCCAAATGCTCCTTTTGGGATTGAAAAAAGCAAGGAATCATTTCCTTTTGAAGGAGAGCCCAACCTGCCACCCAAATAATGTTGGTTCCTGGCTGGGTCGAGGTGTTTGCAGTGATTGGTGACCTTAATTTAGCAGTGATGACTTCCAAATGCTTTCCCTGTTATCAGGAATCGAGGAGCGGAGCCCTCCCTTATCAGGAAGCAAATCAAAAGGGAATTTGCTGGGGTGAAACGAGTCCATCAGAGATCCCGCTCTGTTTTTAAAACAAGATTTACTCTGCTCTCTCCACATTAACTGGGGCATTTTACGGTGCTCCCCTTTCCGTGAGCTTCCGTGATCCATCATTTCCCGGCTCGCCTGCCGGAGTGGCTGTTAGATTTTACTACAGCAAACACTGTAAAAGGGCATTAGAGCAGTTAAATCTGGAGTCTTGCTTCCATAAGGAAAAAGAAAATGCTGAATTAGGCACCAGAAAAGGCAACCACAGCGATACTTTAATCTTGCATAAATTATCAGAAGAGTCAGAGGCGAGTGATTTTATGTATTGTTAGAGCTTTGCTAATTAATTATTCCGGAATAATTGATGTTTAGAAGCACCAAAGTTGGGTCCTTTTCCTGGCTTAATGGACTTTCAATATGGCAGCTGGATTTTTATTTCTTTCTTAATTTTAACCCTCCTTTCCATGGGGTTAATGAAGTCGCTTTCCCAAATATGAGGAAGTCTAAATAATAATTAATCAAGGAAATATTGCTCCACAAATTGTGAGTCTAAGTCAGTGGTGGTTTTGGAGACTTTCCTGACATCCAGGGGAAGCTGAGTCCCCAGTGGGAATATTTGAAGGATGAAATGCCTTAAAGAAATGGATAAATGTAAATAAGCTGAAGAAGAGCAGCGTTAGATGGGATATTGGGAAGGAATCCTTTCCTGGGAGGGTGGTGAGGAGCTGGAATGGAATTCCCAGAGAAGCTGTGGCTGCCCCTGCATCCCTGGAAATGTCCAAGGCCAGGTTGGATGGGAATTTGAGCAGGGATTTGGATTGTGATGATCTTTAAGCTCCTTTCCAACCCAAACCATTCCGTGAATTCATGATCACGACCCCGCAGGGATCCTGCCCCTTCCTGCTGCCTCTGGACACGGAGGAATCAGTGATAAAATCCACACAGGCAGATTGGACTTTGCAGTTTATTCCAGAGCTTGGGAACCATCTTGATTCCCAGCTCTGATTCTTGATTGGATTTTGTAGCACATCCAGTTTTTTGGGGATTGGAGAAGCCGAGGCCTGCAAAGGACAGGTGAGGACAGGGCATGGAGTGAACAAACACTTGCAGAGCCGAAGGGGTTTAGGAAAACAATGTTGTACTTAGGACACGCAGCGCCGGTAAAGCGATCCCTGCTCCTGAGCAATTCCAGCCCCCGGAGCAGGGGGATGCCCAGCCCCAGCGACTCTCCCACTGTCACCACTCTCCTTTTGGGGCCAGGCAGGGCGTGGGTGACAGACATTCCATGGCCTGGGCACAACGTGGGGAAAGCGGCTTTGTGGAAAAGCGTCCTGAATTTGATATCTTTGTTTATCTCTTCCCAGGCCCTGCCTGGCCCCTCGAGATAAACAGGTGCCAGTGCTTGCGATTCCCAACAGCCGCTCCGCTGCCGCAATAATTCCAAAAGGAGGTCTTGTTTACGTGCGGAGTTATTCCTGCCTCCCTTCAGGGCTGGAGCATCCCTGTGGCAAATGGGCTGGGAGTGGACACAGCCCCAGGACCTGGAGTTGTTCCAACCTGGCCTTGGACACTTCCAGGAATGGGGCAGCCACAGTTTCTCTGGGAATTCCATTCCAGCTCCTCACCACCCTCACAGGGAAGGATTTCTTCCCAATATCCCATCTAACGCTGCCCTCTGGCAGCGGGAAGCCATTATCTTTGTCCTGGAATTCTATCCATTATCCAAAGTCCCTCTCCAGCTCTCTTGGAGCTCCTTTGGGCACTGGAAGGGGCTCTGAAGTCTCCGCAGGTTCTTCCCTTTTCTCCCAGCCCCTGGAGCAACTCCTTGGCTTTGTTTGCTTCCCTCACTTTCTGGATGCATCCAAGACATTCCATCCCTTGGACTCATCGATAACTTAATCCATGCCTGGATTTTATTCCTTTATTTTCCGTTTTTCCACTCTCTCCCTGCTTAGTGGGATCCCTGCTCCTTCTCCCTGCTCTGGCCCAGCTCTCACGTGCCTCGGCGTAGCACGGGGAATCCTCAGCTCCTCTCCTGGGTGCTCCCAGCATTGCTGTCATTCCCTGAGGGAACACTGTGCCCCACTCCAGGGCTGTTTAGTGTCTCGACTTAGAGACATTCCTGAATGGAACGTCCTTAATTCCCACACAGATGCTGCGGGAGCACCATCAAGCCCAGCAGTAAAATGTAGTGAAGAATTCCAGCGTGAAATCGAGATGGGAAACCTCTGCTGCTGCCAGTGGAAATCTCCAGCTTGGAGTTTCCCTGGGCTTCTTGATGGAAGCAGGAGCTTGTTGAATGTTGTCTCATGTCACGGGCTCTGAAGTGAAGCTGGGATCCGTTCTGGAATTCTGGGATCAGTTCTGGCCCCTCATAACAAGAAGGACATTGAGGGTTTGGAGCATGTCCAGAGAAGGGAATGGAGCTGGGAATGGGTCTGGAGCAGCTGAGGGGGCTGAGGGAGCTCAGCCTGGAGAAAAGGAGTCTCAGGAGGGACCTTTTCACTCTCCACAACTCCCTGAGGGTGGAATCAGGTGGGATCAGGCTCTGCTTCCAGGGAATAAGGGACAGGACCACAGGAAACAGCCTCAAGTTGTGCCAGGGAAGCTTCAGTCGGGATATTGGGAAAATGTTTTTCATGGAGAAGTGTTGTAAAACATTGGAATGGGCTTCTTGGGGAAGTGGGGGAGTCACATCCCTGCAAGTGTCCCAAAAATGTGTGGATGTGGCACTTGAGGACAGGGATTATGGTGGACTTGGTGGTGGTGCTGGGCTGAGGTTTGGACTCGATGATCTTGGAGCTCTTTTCCAGCTTTCAGTCCATGATTCCAGACTTCGCTCTGTGCTATTGCTCTTGCTCTCACTCTCTGCCTTCACCCCGTGCCTGACAGCAATGGTTGGGAATTTGGACATGGAATTTGATTTCTTTTTTGGAGTATCCCAGAATCACAGAATGGTGTGAACTGGGAGGGATCTTCAATCCCACCCTGTGCCATGGTCAGGGAAACCTTCCACTATCCCAGGTTGCTCCAAGCCCTGTCCAACCTGGCCTTGGACACTTCCAGGGATCCAGGGACAGCCACAGCTTCTCTGGGAATTCCATTCCAGCCCCTCACCGCCCTCACAGGGAGGAATTTCTTCCCATCTATCCCATCTATCCCTGCCCTCTGCCAGTGGGAAACCATTCCCTGTGTCCTGTCCTTCCAGTCCTTATCCAAAGTCCCTCTCCAGCTCTCTTGGAGCCCTTTAGGCACTGGAAGGAATAATTCAGATTTATTATTTTTTTTTATTATTTTATTTCATTCCTTAACACATTCCCAGATATTTCTAGTAACACATGTTAGGTGACATCAATTCCAATATTTTTTTCGCCGTGTTATTCCATCCCCACAATTCCCAGCCAGCTTTCCCTTTCAACTAAAGGACATTTTCCTCTTTGTTGCATTTCCATTAGTGAGTTCTTACCACAGATCCACTTCCCATTGCGTGTCAGTCACTGCCTGTTCCACGCTAAGTGGTGTCGGAAAAGACTTTTCCTTTCCCATTCCATCTTCTTAAAACCCAATCCTGGACATCACAGCGGCCACTTCGGCTGTGCCGACGCTTCCTTTGTCCTGTCCTCTCTTCCCAGGGATCTCAGTGCACATTCCAGGCTGCCTCATTCCCTAATGCTTTGCTTTTTCTCCTTTAAATATTCATGGGAGCAGAGTGGCCGGGTTATTTAATGGAGCAGCATTATCCTCGGAATTCAAAGCAGGAGTGTGCTTGTTGTCAATATGTTTTAAAAACTTTTCCCAAATCTTGAATCCTGTAGGATTGAGGTATTTTCCCAATTTTAAAGCTTAAATGAATTCTGGAGTTGATGGTTGTGGATGTGCTGCGTTGGGAGAAGGAGAAATTCCATAAACTTCCAGTTTGTAATAGACAAGGATGTTTTATCCTATGAAAAGGATCACTGACATTCCTAAGGGATTTTTAGTGGTTGGCCTTTCCTGTAAAACCTAGATAAGAAGAAGGAATTTAGAATCACAGAGTCATGGAATAGTTTGGATTGGAAGGGACCTTAAAGATCATGGAATTCCAACCCCTGCCATGGTCAGGGACACTTTGCACTTTCCACTATCCCAAGTTGCCCCATCCAACCTGGAATCTGGGCTCGGGTCAGGATTTGCAGCTCCAGACACTCCTGGATAACCTGTGGAATACTGAAGAGTAAAATTAAGGAATGCCAGAGATTTTTCAGGGAATGTTTTTTTCCTTCCAGCTTTGCCAACCAGTCAGCTCCCAGTTCACTCAGGTCACTGGTGGGATGGGGGCTGGAAGTCTGACTCTCCTGCTGCTTCAATATTCCATATATTTAGGAGATGGTTCCTGACACATGGCCTGGAGAGAATAATTGGATGTGGCAGCTGACTGAAAAAGGCTGGATGGGATTTTTCCTTCCAGTCCATGCGGATGGATCAAATTAGGGCTGATTTGTTTTATTTTTATTTAAGGAAAAAATAAAAGGGAAACAAAACAAATTCCCGCAAAACCACCAATAAAACCTTTTTATGTTCAAATCACCTGGGATCAAATGGGGATTCAACCAAGACAGTGGGAGACAGGAGGAATTTATTTTCCCATTTCTGGAATTTCTGGTGGTCTAGAAAGGGGTTTACCATTCGGTGATACTCTTAAATTGGAATACCAGCAATCCTTGGAATACCTGGGGAATGTCCTTCAAATCCAATTGGAGCTAATTAAAACCAAAGAGCCTTTACTGTTTCTGGACCTCTGTAACCTTGCGATAAATAATTTTACTGCTGTTCCTGGGTTTTCCTGCCTGGAAGATGGGAGCAAATCTGGGAAAGATAGATCTGTGAGATCTGGGAAAAAAAAAAAAAAACCTCAGGCAGATCCCAGTGCTGTGGGATCTGGGCAAAAATCTCCCCTTTTGGGCAGGAATTCTTCTCTGTGACGGTGGAGAGGCCCTGGTTCAGGTTTTGCAGAGATGCTGTGGTTGTCCCATTTTTGGAAGCGTTCCAGGACAGGTTGGATGGGTCTTGGAGAAATCTGGGATAGTGGAAGGTGTCCCTGACCATGTCAGGGGGGTGGAACGGGATGAGCCTTAAGGTCCCTATCAAAGCATTCCAAGATTCTGCTCCCTGTGCTCTCACTCCCTTCTGGGTGTGGCTGATGATCCTTTAGGCCCCCATTCCCGTAGGATCAGAGTGGTGTTGGGGAGATCAAGCAAAAAGCAATGGGGAGAAAATCAAAAAGGTTTGGAGATGGCAGATGGAAGTGGATGAGGGCCAAAGAAGTCATGGAATCACTGAGATTGGAAAAGGCCTCTAAGATCATTGAGTCCAGCCCATGTTCCAAGTTCCACATCCACATGTTTTATAAACCCTTCCAGGGATTCTGATTCCACCACTGCCCTGGGAATGCCAGGCCAGGGCTTGTCAACTCTTTCCATGGAAAATTTTTTTCCCCTGATATCCATGCAACTTGAAGCCATCCTTGTTCCTCTGGGAGCAGATCCCAACTCCCACCTGGCTCCACCTTCCTGTCAGGAAATTGCAGAATGAAAAGATCCTTCCAGAGCCTCCTTTTCTCCAGGCTGAGCCCCTTTCCCAGCTCCCTCAGCTGCTCCTGCTGCTCCAGACCCTTCCCAGCTCCATTCCCTTCTCTTGGACTCACTAACCTTAGAGGGCTTTTCCAGCCTTATCGATTCCACGAAAAGACTCAGGATCAGTACTGGGAAGAGCTGGATCAGTCAGAAAGATGCTGAGGATATTTTGTGACCAGGATTTTAAGGAATGAGAGGAAACCTGGAGTTGCCACCCTTCTCCCTCAGGAGCGGCGGAGAGATCCAGGTGGAAAGGAAAAGCATCAAAGCCTGGCTTGTTTTTCCTCCTCTCCAGTTTTCTCCGTGTTTGGAAAGTTTATTTCCGAGGGAGAAGAGCGGAGCAGCTTTTTTTTTTTTTTCCAGCCTGGAGTGGTGTTAATTGGTTTTTGTTTGAAATATTTACGGGATGGGAACATCAAGGATGAGCTGCTCTCCCTCTAAGTGGCCTTGACAGGTGACATTCCCTGGCAGCTCCAAGTCCCCACGGTGCAATCGGGTGGA
This sequence comes from Chloebia gouldiae, assembly GCA_003676055.1. Classification (NCBI taxonomy): domain Eukaryota; kingdom Metazoa; phylum Chordata; class Aves; order Passeriformes; family Passeridae; genus Chloebia; species Chloebia gouldiae. The sequence goes on along the minus strand of QUSF01000001.1, from coordinate 67,910,249 downwards.
TTTGAGAAGTGCTGACTCTCCAAATAAACCAGGTTTATGGACTGGCCTCAGTCTTGTCCTAAGTCTTGTTTTCTTCTGGATTTCATGGGAACGTTTTGTGTGGACTGGTCGTGGTTTGGGATCTTTGGAAGTTTTTGTGTTCAAGTTGATTTGTCTAAAACACAGTGTTAAAATCATAGAATTTAGGGAAAGGTTTTAATCTGGGAAGTCGGATCTGGGGGTTGGTGGGATCTCACTACCCCAGCACAAGGAGAAGGTGTGGTTTTAGTGACTGGAATGTGTTTGGAATGTGGGGTGGCCCTGGAAACAGCTGGGAAGTACCAGAGGACCACAGTGAGCCAGAGCTGTGTCTGTGACAGCAAATCTGCACCTGGAAATGTGGGAATATTTCGGAAAAGGGTGTTAAAGGAGGCTGTGCTCTTATTATTTATCTTTCTGGCCTTTTCCAGACCAGGTTGGACAGGTCTTGGAGCAACTTGGGATACTGGAAGGTGTCCCTGCCCATGGGACAGGAGTTGGAATGTAATGGTCGTGGGGCTGCCTTCCAACCCAAAATCATTCCATGACTCTGTGAATTTATGTTTTGTTTTCTGTGGAACATTTTCGTCCTGGAGTCTCCAAAGGTGTCCCTTCTCCCAGAAATCTGAAAATTGAGAGGCTTGGCTGGAGGGATATCCTTGGAGCAAACTTCCCTGTGTGTCCACCGGGATATTTCTTTCCTGTGCTCTTGTGCTGCCCGTGTTGTTTCCAGCCCTGGGAAGCTGCTGTGTGTATCCAGCACGTTCCTCTGGAATGTGGTAACCCCATTCCTTGGGAATACAATTTGAGCTACGACATAATCCCTGGAGCAAGTGAGGAGCCATTAGCAGCTTCTTCCTTACGGCAGTTGGTGGAGTGGAGCTGTGCCTTGGGATTCTGCTCATTCCTGGGTATTTTCTCAGGCTCCAAACTCCGACAGGTGGCACCCGGGAATGACTGGGCAGGGAATTCTGTTTTAAATCATTCAGCGCCTCGGAATGGCTTCCCCTGTTTGTCTGAATTACAGCGCTGACCTCCAGAATTCCTTAGGAATATGCCCTTAATCGGCTCCGTGCAATGGGAGAATCCCAATCCGGAGCGTGACGTTACGTGTATCCCATCTGCTATCCAAAGGATCCCGTCTTGGGAAAGGGAAGATTGGGATAAATGAGGAGGAAAAGGAGCTTGAGGTGGTCGCAGCTTGGATTACAGCTGGGTCACAAGTGTTGGAAAACATTTACGGAGGAGATCCGGGGCCATGTGGATGTGCTCCATGGATTCAGCGCGTTCCAGGACCCATCTCCCAAGCTGACACATCCTACAATCCCTCAAACCTGCCGGGATGGGGATGTGGTCCATGGGTGGGCATCTCCTCTCACTGCCCAGCTTTCCCTTTGAACATTTGGGGTAAAAATTAAATAATTTGGGATGTTAACAAGGGATCTTGGAGCACTTGATGAGAAGAGCTGTTGGCGTGAGAGTGGGAAAAAAGGACTGGAAGAAGAAGCGCTGGCGTTTCCCTTTTTAACTGGGAATTAGGGAACTGTTGGATTGATGTGGCCAAAATGCTGCTTTTCCCAGCTGTCCCTGTCACCAGCCAGTCTCTTTCCTAGGATTTTCTCTGAATTTCCATATCTGGAAGCAAATACACGTTTGGATTCCATGAGAATCTGTGCTCAGTCCTTCATCATCCCATTCCTGTGGGATTTGTCGTTGCTTCTTCCACAGCTCCAGAGAACAGAATGAGGTAATGAGGTGGTGGTTTGGAAGTTTATCCCTAAAATGCTTGAATGTTGAGTCCTGAGAGAACGGGAATTGCATGTGGGAAGTAAAAAGCTTAAGGTGGAAGTCAAGGAAGAGAGAAAAATGAGATATCCACTTGTGGGATGTTCCTGGTATCCTGGTCATGGAGCACCACTTGGAGCTGGCAGGGAAAACAAGAGTTGGGAAGCAGCAGCATCTCCAGTCCTCCCTCCTTGCTATCTCCAGGAGCTCCTTCCACGAAGAAGGAGAATGGATTAAAAATTCCATAATTAGCACAGCCAGGGCTCTGCTCCTGGCTGCAGCCGGCATTAATTAGTTATCCCAACAATTAGAGCATTGTTAGGAAAAATCAACTCATTCAAGCTCTTTGTTTTGGATTTGTTTGGCACCTCCTGGGATGGGATCCCGGGCAATGACTGTGGGATGCTGAGCAGCTGCCACTAGAGTGATCCCATTCAAATTCGGAGATCTCATCCTCAATGCAATTCCGGCTCCAAAGGCTATCCCGGGAAGTCGTTTGGCTGCTCCCAAGAGCATCTCCAGTTCCCGTGTCACATTGTCACCCCTTGGAATAGGCTGAGTTATGGCTGTTGGTATTTAAGGAGAAATATTAATGGAGCATTTCCTTTTAATCCCATAACTCTTCCTTATTTTCCCTCCTGTAAACCTGCTTTTTCCTTCTGCTCTTCCTTGCAGCATTCCCTGCTGGATTTCAGTGCAGGAGCAGGAAATTCACCCCTCTAAAATGCACTTTATTATCTTTATTTGCTCTCAGATTCTGGGTCACTGCTCCCATTCCTCCCTGATATTTCCTAGGGACAGATGAATCCTTATGTTGTTCATCAGCTCTTGGGAATTGCTGGGAATGCTCAAAGTATTTTACACCTGTAATGGAAAATAACAAGTGCTGCTTCCCTGGGTTTTTGTGTGATTTCAGGGAATTTTTGTGCAGTGGAGAAGCAGAGGTTGAAGTAGTGATTCCTGTGATTCCTTGGAATGCTGCTGATTGCCTTGCAGCCAAGGTTTGACTCTGGAAATGTTCAGCATTTGTGGGAATATTTGTGTCTGGATTTGGTCCTGAGAACAAACCTCCTGTGAATAACTGTCCCGATTTAGTAAAATGTAGGATTTATTTCCAAGTGGCAGTTTGGCAATCCAGGAAAATAAAGCCCTTCCTCATCCACGGGATGGACAGAGGATGGTTTGGGAATTTTCAAAGTCATCCACTTCCAATCCCTGCCATGGGCAGGGACACTTTCCACTACCCCAGGTTGCTCTAAGCCCCATCCAACCTGGTCTTGGGCACTTCCAAAGATCCAGGGGCAGCCACAGCTTCTCTGGGAATTGCATTCCAGCTCCTCAACACCCTCAGAAGGAAGAATTTCTTCCCAAATCCCATCCATCCCTGCCCTCTGGCATTGGGAAGCCATTCCCTATGTCCTGTCCCTCCATCCCTTGTCCCAAGTCCCTTTCCAGCTCTCTTGGAGCCCCTTCAGGCACTGGAAGGGGCTCCCAGGTCTCCCTGGAGGTTTCCCTTTCCCAGGTTGGACATTCCCAGTTCTCCCAGCCTGGCTCCAGCCCTTGGAGCATCTCCGTGGCCTCCTCCGGACTCGCTCCAGGATACCCACGGATTGGGATTGAGCTGGAATTAGAACCAACGCTGTGACCCCACATCCCATGGTCCTGGCAGGTTCCTGGGCTCAGTGGGTCTGGAAAAAGCTGAAATGATCCACCTCCACGGCTGTGATGCTCCAGGATATTCTTCCATCCAATTTTTCCACATAACAGGAATATTTGTGGGTGTGAAGTGCCAAGTGCAGGTACAAGAAAGTGTAGGAGAGGAAATATCTTTATCTTTTCTCTAGGATTACTTAGAGGAATTGGAATTCCTGCTAATAAAGACTTATTAGCACCTCTGTGCTATTCCATATATTTTTATTATTTTCCAGTGGAGGAAAATTAATGGAATTTTTCTGTATCCACGAGCAGAAAAGAACATTCCAAGAGCATCCCATGGATTTTTGAGGTGACACATGTGGTTCTTATTCCTTTGAGTGACATTTGTACATCCCCGGAGATTGTCCCATCCCTCAACTCCAGGATCAGCCTATGGAAAAGGAGCCAGGAATGTCCTGAACTGCTCCTTTCCAGGGCTGTGCCTCAGGTCTGACTCCTGGAAGTTGGTTTCGGCAGGCTGCAGAAATATTCCCGCTGAAATCCGTAATGAAAACACCTGTTCCGAGTCGTCATCTTTTCCCTTTTCCATCTCTCGTGTCCATCCATAACAGCGGGAGTGATGAAAATTCCCAATTAGCTGCCTGTGAGAAAACGAGGGGATGCCAGCTGTGAGCAAGCCACTTCTTCCTCCCTGGGGATTGAGTAACCTTATCCCATTCCCAACTTTCCTCCCAATACTCCCAAGCTGGGGGATCACTTGTGAGAGAAAACAGGGAGACGGCACATGAGGAAAAAGGGGAAAACCGGGAACAAGAGGAACTCCAACTGCGGGTTTGTCCCGGTGTGCTGGATCTATCTTTACCCTCCTTGGCTCGGGACAGCGCTTGGATTTGTCGAGTCCCTACGGAAACATCCAGCTTGGCATCCGACTCACGCCAGGAACGTCGGCCCTGGCTCGGCCTCCGCTCCGCAGCCTCGGGAAGCTCCTCGCTCCTTTCACAGGTGCCTTTCCAATTTTAAGATTCGGTTCGGATGCATCGAATTGATGGGATTCGTCATGGAAAGCTCCGGGCAAGATGTGATTCCCGTAAATTATAAAAGCATCCCGAGCTGGAGAGGGTGGGAGATCCAGGGGCTCTTGAGGCCAGCAGGGAATAGTGTGGGATTCGATTCCCGACACCTCCTGGGGTAATTTTTGCGAATGATCTCATCCTGATTCTGTTGTTGATTTGCCACTTGGCTCATCTGATTCCTTGTGGATTGACCCCCCCCCACTCCCTCGTCTGTCATTCCATGAGGGCTGGGAAGGAGTTGAGGCGGTTGAGGTGGTGTGAGTGCTGTGCTCCCTTCTCCTTTTCCCAGGATAAAATCCCTGCTCGCTGTCAGCTCGGTGACCCTCACCTTCCTAAAATCCTGGAATAGTCTGAGTTGGAAAGCACCTTAATGCTCATCCAGTTTCACCCCCTGCCACATTCCACTATCCCAGGTGTTCCAAGCCCCATCCAGCCTGGCCTGGAAAATTCCAGGGATGGAGACTCCACAACTTCTCCAGGTTCCTGTGCTTCTCCCTCAAAAAGCAGAGCTGATGGTGGGGAAAATCCTTGGAAGTTGTGTTGCCATTGTAATCCAATCCCAGAGCTCCTTTTTCCTTTCTTCCCCTTGAATGCAGTGCCAGGACACAGGGAATGTCTTCCCACTGCCAGAAGGCAGGGGTTAGATGGGAAATTGGGAAAGAATTCCTCCCTGGGAGGCTGGTGAGGGGCTGGAATGGAATTCCCAGAGAAGCTGCCCCATCCCTGGAAGTATCCAAGGCAAAGCTGGATTTGCCTCGGAGCAGCCTGGGATAGTGGAATGTGTCCCTGCCCATGGCAGGGGTTGGAATTCCATGACCTTGAAGTTTCTCTCCAACCCAAACCATTCCATCATCCTGTAATTTGGAGTCTGGATGTTCCAGTCTAGCTCTGGTACCACCTTGCTCCCTGCAGTGCCAAGAACTTCCCAGGTGCCACTTCCCAAAGGTGTTATTCCAAATACACACCCACAGCTGCAAATCCCCTTTCCCTTTTTTTTTTTTTTTTTTTTTTTTCTTGGACCTTTCCCAAAGCTCCCAAACAAATGGGAAGCTCCCAGTCAGAATCTGCAGCTGTCCCTCGGCTCAGGCTGGTGGTGAAACAAGCGGGGTGGGGTTTATTTCCCCTCCCCTTTTCCCGCCGGGAATGTCACAGGGCTGGATAATTCCAGGTGTCTGATTAGCCACGCTTAATTAAGAGCCAGGGATCTTGGAACTAGCCTGAGGGAGTCAGCTGAAGGAAGCCTTAAGGGAAGGCTCAGCTTGTTCCCTGTGGGAATGTCAGCTCCAGGCTACCCACTCCTTTTGGATTACCGTGTCCTGATCTTCCCAGTTCCATGGTTTTCTTGGAACAACCAGTTGGGAGAGCTTGGGGAAGTAGCAGAGTTACTGCTGACAGCGGGGCAGGACATTCCTGTGCCCCATGGAAAGCACGGTTTGGGATTTGGGATCAACCAGGGCTGCTGCCTGTGCATAATCTGGGATTTTTGGGCTCCTTAAATTCCACCAGGAAAACACTCCCCCCACTCCAAACAGTACATTTAAAGAGGAGCAAACATCCCCCTCCTCATCCGTGGATGCTCCTCGAGCTCTGTCCCGTGTCAGGATATTTATTCCCTTTCCATCCCTTTCCCGGGATGGATCCTTCACCTTGGCAGCTCCCTGAGGCAGGAGCAGCCTTTTCCTTGTATTTCTGTGCCTCATTGACTCCCATCTGTTCCCACTCTCCGGCTTCAAACCTATTCCTTTTGGCTTTTCCCCGTTTTTCCCCTTCCACTTTCCCGTCTAATCGTGGCTGTGTTGTTGGACTCAGCATTTTCCCAGCACTGTAATGCGGGAAGAGATTTGGGAATGGGAGATGAGTTGGTGAAGAAATCCCCCCCTGAGGCTTTGAGCGTGACCACATCCCAAAGGGATCCTTTTGGGATGATTTTTAGGGATAACTGGATTCAGACCAGCTTCCCTGGAGAGCTGGAATAATAATTTTATGTGTGTTGCTCCAGCAAAGCAAGAAGGGGCCTCTTCTCTGTATTCCTCAGTTTGGGATAGATTTTTTTTCCCCTGTATTTCTTGGTTTGGGGTTTAATTACACCAATTATCCAGTTGGAAAAGAAAATTTTCGGGGGGGGGGGATAAAATTTGAAGCCTGTACTGCAAAGTTTAAAATTCCCAGATGCATTTCTCCCTTTCTTTCCCAATTCTTTACAGAGCGTATTCAGGCACAGGTGTGGAAATCTATGGGAAGAAATTGATTTTTCCTTCCATCTTTTTCCCGCTGGGATACGGAGAAGCAGGATCTGACACCAGGACCCGCCGTGGTACCCCTCTAGGGGGCACGATGCCTCTGCCGTTTTTCTGGAGAAAGGGATTTTTTTTTTTTCCTTTCCCCATAGGGAAAAACGAAATGAGAGTTACAAGAGGCAGCAAAATATCCGTGTGTTCAGCAGGAATTGCAGCCGGGCCGGAGCTGCTTGGAATTTCCCCAGCAGTCGTGCCCTGCCTTCATTTTTGTGGGACTTTCAGGGTAAATTTGGGTTTAATCCCTTATTCTGCCCTTCAGTCCTGAATAAAGTGAGGCGGATCCCAGCTCCTCTTTAGTTCAACCCTCTGGGGTCTCCGTGGATCCTGGATAATTTGGGATATCCTGGATAATCTGTGAGGTGCAAGAATTGAATTTAAACACCGTGTTGGTTTTTTTAACTCCTTCATTCCCGCTATTCCTGAATTATGGGGAGTGAGAGTGGAATAAGACGCTGAGAAAATCATGCTCTGTAAAAAACCCCCTTTGGGAATAAATCCTGTTTTCCAGTGCTCCTGTAATTACCTTTTCCCACTCCGTGTGGGATTCCTGCCTTAGTGGCAGAGCTGGGGTTGCTTTTTTGCTGCCTCTGGGGTGTTTCCCACACGGAGCCGATTCCTGTCTCGTTAATTGATTCCCAAGAACGGTGAGTTTTTTACTGGATCCGGGAATTTTTTATTGGATCAGATTATTTTATTTCCCTGCCTTCCCAAAACTTTTGCCCTGTCCTTCGCCATAATTAATTAATTAATTGCTGCTTTAATTGCTCCACAAGGAGAGGGAATGGGGTGGCATCACCTCCGGAGCCTCTGGAGAAGAACAAGAGCGCAAAAGGCTCAGTCGGAAAATCAAATCCATCTTTTCCAATCGGTCCCTGCCAGCCTGGATTGTCCTGGATTTTCCGTTAAAGAGCTTCGTGCCAGACTGACCAAATTTAGGAGTGAGGGGATCCCTGTAAAGGATAAAAATGGGGTGTGCATCCCTGGCTTTTCACGGGCAAAAATTCAGGATTTTAAAAAATCCCAAACCACCTTCTATTATAATTTGAGTAAATGGAAACATTCCCTTTTTATGACATAAAATTCCTTGTGCAAAATAAAAAAAGCAACCTCCAAACTCTCATTTTTCCATTAAATATCCTCGTGCTGGGAATTTTTTTCCCATTTTTTCCCTTATTTTATACATATCCAGGAGGATTTTGTTCCGGAGAGGGGAATTTTGAGGCACAAGCTCCGTGCTGGAACTCTGCTCCAGCCCGATCCTGCTGCATCTGCTTCCCTCTGCCTCATCCTTCTCCACTTTTCCTGCTGGGTCAGGATTTTTCCGGTTCATAATCATTCCAGCAGATGGTGGGATAAAGGGATGCTGACCAGGAAATTACCTGGGAGCCGGGAGCAGCGGCACCTTTATGTCACAAATAGCCAAAAATCCGTTTTCAGCACGGCTTGGCTTGTACAGGGAAGGCATGGATTTATGGAAAAGAGTGGGAAAAACTCTCCAGCTCTTTTCTGGGAATGAGGATGAGGGCTTTTTTGGGAAAAAAAAAGAGGATTTTTTTAGTTTTTGATGTAAACCTGCTCTGGTGGTGATTTAAGATGGTGTTTGGTAATGTCCTGCAAAGTTTCCACAGGGAAAATCGGCTGCTCCTGCGACTTGAGGCTCTTGGAATTTCATGTGGGAGAGTGAGATCTCCAGGAAATTCCTAGTGGAGCAGGGCAGAACCTTTGGGATTTGTTGTCCAGTCAGGAAAACCGGGTTATCCTGTGGATTCAGGCATTTGGTGTATGTGGTGTAGGAGGGTGGGATCTCCAGGACATTCCCATAAAAGCAGGGCAGACCCTTTAGGATGTATTGTCCTGCCAGGAAAAGTGGGTTTTCCCATGTTTTGAGACTCCTGGTGTTTGATTCAGGGGAATTGTATTTCTAGGAGATTCCTGGAAAAGCAGGTAGAGCCTTTGGGATGTGCTGTCCAGCCAGGAAAACCGAGCTGTCCTTGGATTCAGGCATTTGGTGTAGGAGAAGGGGATCTGCAGGAGATTCCCAGAGGAGCAGGGCAGACCCTTTGGGATGTGCTGTCCTTCCAGGGAGCGCATTTCTCCCAGGATTTTACCACCCAGAAAGAGGGAAATGGAAAACCACATAATTCCATAGGATAATCTCTTCCTCCTTCCCACCCTGTGCCCTTTTTAAGGAATATCAGCGGGGCAGGTGCTGCTTTGGGAATACAAAACTCCCATTTTATTTTCCCAGTGTCTTCCCCGGAGCTCAGGAAGTATCTGGTAAATCAGAAACTCCCGGCTCACTCCATCCAGTAATGAAGTGGGAATGAACTCTGGAAAAGGGAAAGGGGGGGGGATGAACTCCCCGGAGATTGATGGGATGTGCTGACGTCGGGGCCCAAACACGACCATCTCACTTTTCCAAGCAATCCATCTGGAGCTTCGGTGATCTGTCATCCCGGCGAGCCGGGAAATTCGTTAGGAGACTTGGAAAAGGGCTCCCACCTTTGCGGTTTTTCCGGCCACTCGCTCCCTCCCTTTGGGAAAGAGTTGGGGAGGGGATGCAAAGGAATTTTGGGAGCTTTTCCCCGGGATTCCTGTGTGTGTTAATTTGGTGGCACAGGAGTTTTAAGTGGGCTTAAACACTTGATATTCAGTTTATTAAAAATCGATTTATTCCGGATTTCTTTTTTTTTAAGCAAGGCAATAATGGAGAATAGGAAGGAGATTCATTAGGATTTCGAGCAGTCAAGGAAGTGTTAATGCAGCTTTGGAAGGAAAAAAAGGTGATTTGGGGATTTTTTTTTTGAGTTTTATCTTTGTTTTTGCTTTTGATCCTTCTGTCTGCTCTAGGAAGAGTCTGTTTGTCATTCTGCTTCCTGGTTTTCTTGCTTTTAAATGAGGAAAAGTGGGATGGTGAGGGCTGTGTTAAAAAATTCCTCTGAGGTATCCTAAGGGAAGACCAAAGTATTCCCCATTGTGCTCATTCCTGCCTGGATTTGCATCAGAATTAATCCCAATTTCCATGTAATGATCCAGATTAACAGCTTTTTAAGTGGAGAGAGAATGATTCCTGGAATCTGAGACCTGGGATGTGACAGGGTCTAAAACCCCTTTAAAAATGAATTTGAGATTTTCCTACAGGGATTCACAGGAGAATTAACCCCAAATTTTGTGTAAAAATTTAATCCAAAATGATCCACATTTTTAAGGATGAATCCCTGGAATCTGAGACCTGGGATGTGACAGAGGATAAAGCTCCTTTAAACCTCATCTTGAGGTTTTCCTGCAAGGATTTGCAGCAGAATTAACCCCAAATTCCATGTAAGAATCCAGATTAAACACAAAGGCTGAAATTTTGGGAAGTGGAGAGCAGAGCGGTCCCTGGATCCCTAGATTCTGACACTTGGAATCTGGCCGGGGCTAAAGCTCTTTTAGACTTCAGCTTGAGGTTTTTCTGCATGGATTTAGTGAAATCCCATGTAATGATCCAGATTATTAACCCCTTTTTAAGGATGAATTTTGGGAATTGGAGGGAAGAGCTATCCCTGGATCCGTGATGATTGGTGGGATCAGTGCTGGGGCTGGGACTGGTTGTATGGAAAGGGCCACGCAGGCCTTGGTCCAGACTTCCAGCACGCAGTTGTTCCCAATCCAGAGGCACAGCTGGCATGCCATGGCCCTGTCCCAGCATCCCGGGATGTATTAATAGCCCCACAATTTGGGAATTCACGGCTGGACCGAAACCCGACTCCAGCCACTTTCCTACCCTGCACATGGACACAATTATATTGGAGAATCCAACCATTTCCAGCACCCGTGCTGGAAAAGTGCAGCTCTTTTCTTTGCATCCCACTTTTATCCTCTCTCCTGAATTCCTGGAGAAGGAATCAGGTGTTAATTGAAGGGAGGGAAATCCTGGCAAGTCAGGACAGCACTGATGTCTCCTTGCTTTTCCAGCAAAGTATCCTGGGTGCTGCCTCAGTTTCCCCACCTGCTTCCCTCCTTCCTAATTGTCCCACTTGTTTGCTCCCAGGAAGCTGCATGGAGAAAGGAATTTTTCCTTCCCTCCATGAAAAACAGTGGCTGGAGCCCTCAGGGACAAATCAATGTGGAGATGGGTGCAAATATCAGGTGGCAAAAAGCAAAGTCCGCGCGATAAAACCATGGAATCATTAAGGTTGGAAAAAAAAACCTCAGAGCCCACTGAGTCCAAGTGTTCCCTTAGAATTTCCAAGCCACCACTGACCAGGTCCCCAAGTGCCACATCCACATGGATTTTAAATTCTTCCAGGAATGGGGACTCCACCGCTACCCTGGGCAGCTGTGCCAGGGCCTGACCACCTTTTCCATGAAGAAATCTTCCCAGTATCCGACTTAAACCTCTCCTAGTGCCGCTTGAGGCCGTTTCCTCTCATCCTGTCCCTTGTTCCCTGGGAGCAGATCCTGATCCCACCTGGCTCCACCCTCCTGTCAGGGAGGTGCAGAGTGGGAAGGTCCCTCCTGAGCCTCCTTTTCTCCAGGCTGAGCCCCTCCCCCAGCTCCCATCTGTATTCCAGAGGTTTTCCCCAGAAGTTAACCCTGCAAATCCACCCTCATTCTCCCTTTTTCTTCCTGCAAATCCTGTAAATACCCCGAATCCCAGAGTGGTTTGGAATAGTTTTGGGAGGTAACTTAAAGACCACCTCATTCCAACCTTTTCCATGGACAGGGACGGCTTCCACATCCCAGACCAGGTTTCTGGGATTCCCTTTTGTGGGAGCAGGGAATAGAATATTTATGGAATAAACACACCCATGGTGTATTTTGGCAGCGGTGCTGTCATTGCTTTGCGTTCAGTTTGCTGCAAATTCCTGATCCCTGTATCAATAATCACTTCCCAGCTCGTTATAAATTTCCATCAGATAAATATTGGCATTCTACTCCATCTTTATGGATAAACATCCTCCCTGGCTTCCATATTGTCCCAGGTTTTATGGATAGGAAAAAATCAAAGGTGGTTTATGATTTGAAACAGCCTCGAGTTGGTTTGGGTTGTTTTATGTCCACTTGTGTTAATCAAGGGGGAGGTTTCCAAGGGAGGTTTTGGTGACATTTGAGGTATCAGGTGGTGTTATCCATGAGGGAATCCAGAGGGATTCTGGGAAGTGGCAAGTTAAGGGAGAAGTTCTGGAGTTCTGAGCAGGACATGGATATTTTTTCCCACCTGAGAGCTACTTTGGGAACTTCCCAGGAGCCTGGGGCGCTGCTCGGTGTTTGTGTCGCCCTGGGATCTGGATGAGCTCCTGGAGGGACTGGAAAACCTCCGGCTGCAAATGAAGCTCTGATGGAAGGTGCTGCTCCCAGGGTGCCTCTTCCCGTGTTCCTCGCGGCGGGAAGCAGATCCCACCGGCACCGTGATGTCCGTGCCCAGCAGGAAGGGAAAAAACTGGAGACAAAGGAGAAGGGGAGGTGTGCCGCGTGCTGCTCCTCTGGCTCTCCCCAGCCTCAAATTGCTTGGAGACATGGCATCAGCTCCATAGATTCCTGGGAGCCACCACCCTGAAGGAAGCACTTTTCTTCCCCTAAGAACCGAGGGCTGTCTGGGGACTTTCCTGCCACTTTTGGGACTCACACAAGTACATCAAGAGGAGAAAATCAGCCTCTTCCTGAGGTTTGTGCTGAGCTTGGAGGAAGATTTTGCTTAGCTGTTTGGCTTTCATCCTCGAGGATGTTTAGCCCCCTCTGGAAGACTCATTCCTTGGCCTGGAGCTGGTGGGAGGAGGAGCTGGGCAGACAGTGGGGACAGCACGTGTTGAGTTCCTGGAAAAAAACACCTGGAATGTGTAATCCCAGAAATAAGCATCTAAAGCTGTCCCAAAGGGACGTGATGAAGGGCCTGGAGGGGAAAAACCTGGAGAAGAGGAGACTGCAGGAAGAATCATTGGGATCTTGAGTTTCCTCAGGAGTGGCAGCTCCAATGTCTGCTCCCTGTGACCACGGTCAGGACCTGAGGGAATGGCTGGAAATGTGTTAGGGAAGGTTTATGTTGGATATCAGGAAAAAGTTCTTCCTCCCAGAGGGTGGTTGGGTGCTGGGACAGAATCCCCAGGGAATGGTCCCAGCCCCAAGGCTCCCAGACCCATTGGAAAGGGCTTTTGGGATATCCTGTGCAGGGCCAGGCGTTGGACTCGTTAATCCTTGTGATTCCCTCCCAACTCAGGATATCCTATGAATCCGGAGGGTGTTTTGGATGGTGGAAAAATCCTTTTGACCCTTAAGTCTATTCCCCATCGGGCACAACTATCCAAGGAATATTTTAACAGGAGGTTCAGTTGTTTTCTGCCTTGAACACCTTAAAACCCATGGTAAAATCACCACCTGCTCAGCTATTTTCTCCTCAAGCCCATCTTTTCTATGAGCATCTGATTCCCAAGTTCTCAGCTTTTTTCCCCCGCTCTTGTTAATTATTATAATTACTTTTAAAACCTGGCCCCTGATTAGGCACTAGGTGGACACGGTGGCTGGGTTTTATTGCAGAACCTGCTCCTGCTCAAGGAGTTATTTTTGCTGAAGACTTCCCTGGAATTGCTGAGTCAAGACAATGCTTTGATGGGATAAACATCTTCCCGCTCCCTTCTGTTCAGACCCTGGAGCCTCATTTGCCTGAGTAAAGACGTTGAGTTTCTTGGAATGCAACTCCTGTTAAAGGAGCCCTGGAGCAAACACATTGAGCTCTTGCTGTAATTTAAAGAGTTTATCCCAAATCCATGAACCATAGACCCAAATTCGGGGGCTGAAAGTTGCTTCCTTGTCTTGACCATATCTGTCCCAAGATCTGCAGGTGAGTTTGAATTCCCACTGGCCGTGGAGCTGGTCAGTGCTTTCCTTATGGAGTCACCACCTCGGAGCCACTGGTGGTCACCTACTCCTAATGTGGCTTTTCCAGAAGGGTTTGGCCAAAAGGTCAGCGCTCAGCTACTCGACGGAGCCATTCCTGATGGATGCGCGGAGAGGCTTCCAGGGGGAGCGTTTGGGGTTTACACAGAAATAGTCGCTCATCCGACTGAATCGTTAATGCCCGTTGCCCACGGAGACTAATTAAGGAGAGCTGCAGCTGTTTTGGGAAGCACTTTGTGGGGATTACACGGCGAGCGCGGGCTGGAGGAGCTCTCGGAGTGTGAAACATTAGGAACGGCGTTCTGTGCCGCTGCGCTCCGGGGAGTTAAGGGAAGCGGGGGGGTTGTGGGGACAGAGTTTTCCAAATTGTTTTCTTGGAGACGGTTTGAGTTTGGCCAAACAACGGGATGTGAGCGGTGACAGCCCGGCTTCGGTGTGGACACGTCAGGAACTGTGGGAGAGAAGGGTTAATAGGGTGTCCCTGCTGCCTTTCCCTAAAATCCTGCTGCCTTTTCCATGTGCTCCTGTGGGAATTGGGGCAGCTGGGGGTTTGGTGCTTTCCTCTGTCACATTGTGGCTCCGAAGAGCTCGCAGAAAAGACCTTGGGTTTGTTGTTGTCCCGAGAAGGGAACGGAGGTGGGAAGGGTCTTGGAGCACCAGGAGTGGCTGAGGGAGCTGGAGGAGCTCAGCAACTTCCTGCTCCAAGCCCCATGTCCAACCTGGCCTTGGGCACTTCCAGGGATGGGGCAGCCACAGCTTTTCTGGGAATTCCATCCCAGCCCCTCCCCACCCTCCCACGGAAGAAGTCTTTCCCAATATCAAACCCTAACCCTACCCTTTGCCAGTGGAAACCCTCTACCCCATCGTGCTAAAATTATGGGATACAAGATTTCCTTTATTCCTCCTTTTGAATTTTCCAGTGATTTCATTTGGTAATTTAATTTATGTATCTTCATTTACATAAGATCAAGTTTTCCTGCACATGGGACATAAATTCTCCAAGACCGTGGGTCACTTTGGGTTATTATAAAAGAAAATATACGGACGCTTTGCAAAACCTTGTACCTGGTTTTGTGGAACTCCTGAGCCATCCTGGAAATCTTTGATTCCTTGGTCATAAACCCTCCTGAAGGATTTGCTGTACTGGATTAAATCCTGAGGAATTCAAACAACCAGTTCATGGATCTTCTGGGAGCCAACGGGAAGACTTTGGGAGGCGTTAGTGCAGTTGGGATTCAGGCTGGGAGTCTGGCTGTTCACACTCCCAGTGGCATGTGCAGAATCCCTGGAGCTCCAGGGATTACGGCTTTATGGTTCACACGTGGGATTTGCTGGGAGCTCCTGGTTCTTTTTATAGAGAGTCTATTCCGGGGGGATTTCGCAGAGGGAATTTCTGACCTTTGGACAAGAAGCCATCAAGCTGTGAACCAGCAGGAAATCCAAAGTGATTTAGCCGATGGTCCTTTTTAAAATCCAGCTGTTTCCTGGTTTAGGATGTTGTTTGTTGGGTGGTTGTTGTTGCCAGGGACTGGAGCTGTGCTGAGGCAGGGTCTTGGTGTCCTTGCCTTGTGTCTTCATGGAATGGTTTGGGTGGAAAGGATCTTTCAAGACCATCTCATTCCATCCCCCACCATGGGCAGGGACACCTTCCACTATCCCAGGGTGTTTCAAGCCCCATCCAGCCTGGCTTTGGACACTTCCAGGAATGAGGCAGCCACAGCTTCTCTGGAAAACCTGTGCCTCATCACCCTCACAGAGAATTCCTTCCCAATATCCCATCTGTCCCTGCCCTCTGGCAGTGGAAAACCATTCCCCCTTGTGCTGTTCCTCCATCCCTTGTCCCAAGTCCCTCTCCAGATCTCCTGGAGCCCCTTCAGGTACTAGAAGGTGCTCCAAACTTTCTCTGGATCCTTCTCTTCCCCAGGCTGGACATTCCCAGCTCTCCCAGCCTGACTCCAGAGCAGAGGGGCTCCAGCCCTTGGAGCATGGTGATGGAATCCCTGGAAGTGTTGAAGAAACGTGTGGGTGTGGCACTTGGGGATGTAGTTTAGTGGTGAACGTGGCAATGCTGAGTTAACAGTTGGACTTGATGATCTTGGATATATTTTTCCAACGTCAGCAATTCTATGATTCTGGGTTTATCTTCCCTCCATCATCCCTTCTGGGTCAGGAGACAAGGACCAGGCTCCCACGTGGCTTGTGAGATGTATGGAATTCTGCAGGACTCACACGTGGAGGATTTATTTAGAGGAGGTGATGAACTGTAACTGTTTCTCCCTCCAAAATATATATTTGCTTTAATAACAAGCAAGAGCTCATGCCCTTTTCCCTGACACTATGGAATAACCCTGGAGTGAGTCAATAAAAAGATTCCCTGATAGCTTTGGAAAGGAAATGAAAATTTATCAAATATTCCCCCCCCCCCCCCACCCCAGTCTGGAGCAGCTCTTCAGATGTGGAGGCTGGAAAAGGGAGATTTGTTGTTCTTTGCCTCTCTCACACTGACACCCCTGGGTCATCCCGAGGGTGTGACAAAGGGAATGCTCTCCTCACCTATCACTCAGCCTTTGGAAAATTAATTTTTTGTTGGCACAGAATCCAGGTGCCTCCAGAAGTTTGGAGTCACAGGAAGAGATTGAAGGAAAGTGATTTGGCTTGAAAGAGACTTTAAAGATTATCTCATTCCAACTGTCTTCTGTGGGGAGGGACACCTTCCATGAGTCCAGGTTGCTCCAAGCCCAGTCCAACCTGGCCTTGGCCAGATGCTGTGTCCTTCAAGCTATGCTGTTGGAGAGGCACCAGCTCCAGCATGGGATGGAACATGCTCCAGGATGATGCTCAGGGATGCAGGGGTAGAAACCTGAATGTAAAGCGCTGGATCCGAGGGTGGAGATGGGATTATGGACATTTTGGGTAAAAGAGCTTTTGCTTTCCACCAAAAATAGAAATTTTTCTTTGTTTTGTTCCCTTCTTCATTAGTAGGCTTGGATTTGGCAAAGTTGATTGGAATCAGGTGACTTGGAGGCGGATCTTTCCTTATTAAGATATTATTGACCTCAGGAGCTGAGCAGCCACCACTGCCAAAGCTTTCTTCTTTTTCCTTTCCTAAAAAAGTGATGTGGGCTCATCTTTGTGCCTTTATGCTTCAAAACCGTGGCTGAAAGGAATCACGGAATATCCCGAGTTGGAACGGACACACACAGGCCATCCAGTCCAACTCCTGGCCCTGCTCAGGACACCCCATGAATTCCACCACGTGCCTGAGAGGACGTTGATTCAAAATTATTTCAGTCTTGTGGTGTGGTGATTACTTGGGATTTTCTGAGGAGGATTGGCTCTCCTGAGTCATCCAGGTAGCCAGTGAGAATTTCCTTCTTGTAATCCTGTTTTCCACATCATAAATTTCAGTGTTCCTGGTCCCCATGTGGATTTGATCCAAGAGAAAGTCTTGGCATTGTGTTTCCATGATTTAAGCTCCCTCTCACTGCACCCTGTCCTGAAGAGGATGTTTTTTAGGATCAGACCTATGAGAAAATTCCATCTCTGGTGCACAAATGGTGGTTTTGGATCATGTGGTCCCATTTAAGCCCTAGCGGTCAATTCCTTAAGTTCTGCCCATGGAGCAGGATGGTGGGTAGGGTTTGGATGCCTCATGGTGCCATCCAACCGCATGCTGAGCATGGAATGCCGCTGGATTCTTTCTCCTCCAGCACAGCTGAAGCCGTGGTCTTTGGGGATGTGGGAGAAGTGGATGAGTGCCAAACCCATCCAGCTGGATCACCCAAATGGGCAATCCAAGGAAATCAACCACCTGCCCTAATGCTCCTGCACAGCTTAGGCTGTGAAATTCCTTGTTTATAGGAACTTAACGGATCCTGTAACGGCTTCAAGCAGATGAACACATTTCTTTAAAGCAACAGCAACGTTCTTCCTCCTCAAGGGGGCAAGTTTTAACTGAAAGAGGGAAGATTTAGAGCAGAAATAAGGAAGGAATTCTTCCCTGGGAGGGTGGCGAGGTCCTGGCACAGATTGCCCAGAGGAGCTCTGGCTGCCCCATCCCTGGAAGTATCCAAGGCCACGTTGGATGGGACTTGGAGCAACCTGGGATGGTGGAAGGTGTCCCTGCCCATGGTAGGGCTTCAGAACTGGGCAATCTTCAAGGTCTCTTCCCACCCAAACCATTCTGGGATTCTCCAAAGTTGCTTTGAAGGGAAAGAGCTGGGATAGAAACAGCACTGAAAAGACCGCACGCGTTTTCCTCTTCTTCCTTCCCATCCATCCCGAGCTTTGTCGAGCGATGGATAAAAAGGGGGGAAAAAAAACAACCAACCCACCCACAATAATCTATAGCAACTGTCAGCCAGCAAACTACTCCCATTTCATAGGGATAGGTTGGATGTCAGCGCGGGATCGATGGCTCTCGCGCCGTAATTATAAAAACTCGTGGGTTGTGTTGCTTGAGTGAGTTTGGGAAGAGTAGGGTCTCAATCTTCCCTCTAATGGGGCTTTGGCAGTCGGTGGCGCAGCGGCTTCGTCTTAGTCTGACAGTGTTGTCATTAAACACCAGGTAGCGTGGAACAACAGGGAACACGGCTCCGGAGCGGCCGGGAACACGCGGCTTTGACAGGAGTGATTTGTCATCGAGGAGCTGCCCAAACTCCTGAGCCTGGAATACGGGCGGCTGCTTAAAGTGACTTATTGCCCCTGTCGGCGGCTGCAGTTGTGATTTGATAATCGGTAAATGTTTGTCAAAGATGAATTCCCTCCCTGATGCAGTGCAGTGTTGGAAAAGCAAATGAAAAGCAGGGGGAAAGAACATATTGGATGGATTAAAGGCTAGGGCAGGATAAGGGTGGTGGAAACAACAGGTTTCCCTGTTAACTTGGCATCCTTCCTTCAGGGAGGTGGAGTGTTGAGGTTTGGGATACTGAGATGGGGACCGACTGTCAACATGGGCACTGGGGGACGGGGAGTGCTGCAACATTAACTCCATTTCAGGAGGAATTTCTTCATGGAAAGGGTTGTTAAGCATTGGAACGGGGCTGCTCAGGGAGGTGGTGGAGTCCCCATCCCTAGAGGTGTTCAAGGAATAACTGGATGTGGCACTCAGGGCTCTGGTCTGGGTGACAAGGTGAGGATCGATCACAAATTTGACTCAATGATCTTGGAGGTCTTTCCCAATCTTAATGATTTTGTGATTATAAGGAGTAGTTTTTTCTCCCAGATTTCAAAGATCCTGGAGCTGTGCTTGGCCTTGAGGGACTGTAGACTGGTGTGGAGCAATGGTTCTCCTTTGCTTAAGCACATGGAGTCATGGAATGGTTTGAGTTGGAAGAGACCTTAAAGATTCATTCCAACCTCACCTTCCATGGTCAGGGAGCCATTCTGGTGTGTCTGACTTCAGGTCCGTTCTCTCCTGTCTGGGAGGTTTCAGGAGTGGTTGTTTGCTAAGGAAGACAACATCCTGGTTCTTTCTTTCCATGGATGTGATGCTTTTCTGGCTTTTTTGGCAAATAGTTTCCTTGGCAAACCCGTGTGTGCCTACTCAGTGGTTACAACTTGTAGTTGAATCCCTTTGTTTCTCGTAGGGATGGATTTTGAGCCTGTCCATCGCCTGCTTTATATCAAAGTTTAGGAAGGAGAACTAAAAGGATCTTAATGAACCTTCTGCCTGCAAAGTTTTCCTCCCATCTCCCTGAGTTTATCCAAGTTCCTCTGCTGAATGCCAGAGTCAGGTCAGGTTCTTTTTAAGTCGATGCTTAGAAAGCTAAAATCCTTCTGTAGGATAAGTGGCTTTGAGGGTGGGGAATACCTAAGAGATTCAAATTTTTCCTTGTTAAATTTAAATAAAATAAAATAAAATAAAAAAATGAAGTCAATCCTAAAGCATGAATGCAAATGGAATTCCAGCCCGCCGAGCGCTCCCGTCGTTTCCCGAGGCAGAGCCACCTCTCCCCGTGCCACGGTGAGGCGTGAACACGAGATCCCTGAACCCATTTGATTATAGCCGGGGTTTTTCTGGTGTCTGAAGTGCTGGAAACGATCAAGAGCGGGAAAAGTGGAGTGATTTATTAGACTCATAAAAATTCATACTTTGTTATTCCAGTTGTCTTCCATCTGCAGCTTGTTAGAACGAGCACCCCTGGCAGCTCCTGCCGCGAGGCCGGGGGGAGGAGGGCATTTATCAGCTTTCCTCCTGCCATCCCGCTCTCATTTAGAGGAATGGATCCAGCTCCTGGAAACACATTAATAATCATTCACCGAGGGAAGGGGGGAAGGAAAACCCACCACCCTCTTTTGTTATAATAATAAGGGTTGTGTTTGACCAAGGGCCGATGCTCCAGAGACCCATTCAGGCTCTTTAACACAGGCTGGAGCTGGGAAAACAGTGTTCAGAGCCTTTAGTGTGACCTCCTCTTGCCAATCCTGGTGGATAATGTGGGGTCTCCTCATCCTTGGAAGGCTCTTCCGCTCCTGTGATGTTTGGAAAGGCCGTCCTGGGGTTTCTTGGCAGTGGGGATGGGGATGTGACAGAGCTGGTGGGGTTACTGGGTTTACTGGGAGGTTGGTGACGTCTCCTCCTGTCCCCTTCCAGACCGTATTGGACACCTCTGTTTCTGCCTCTCTCCGTATTTTGGGATTGGAGGGAATAAAGCTGGCGTTTCTGTTGTAGTCGGAATATTGGTGTTGGAATTTTAGGGCTGAGACAAAGGCACGGTTCTTCCCGTTATTTTCTAAGGCTTCCCAAATCACCTGGCTCCGGGGGCTGGTGGGACTGAAGTGATCCAAACCCCTTTGGAAAATGATACAGATGGTTCTTGTGTGAATAAATTTAGGGTGGCTTCGGTTGGGAAGGACCTCTGAGATCATCGAGTCCCAGCCGTTCCCCCACCGCTGCCAGGGCCACCACTAATCCACATCCCCAAATGCCACATCCACACGTTCTTGAACACTTCCGGGGATGGTATTCCACAAAGAACGGGAAGGGTCTGGAGCACCAGGAGCAGCTGAGGGTGCTGGAGGGGTTCATCCTGGAGAGAGGGAGGTTCAGGGGGGACCTTCTGGCTCTGCACAATTCCCTGACAGGAGGGTGCAGCCAGATGGGGGTCGGGCTCGAGGGTAAGGACAAGATGAAATTACCTTAAATTGTGCCAGGAGAGGTTTAGATTGGATATTGGAGAAAAAATTCTTCATGGAAAGGTGGTCAGGTGTTGGAATAGGCACCCTTGGCAGTGATGGAGTTACCATCCCTAGAAGAGTTAAAAAAATGTGTGGATGTGGCACTTGGGGACATGGTTTAGCAGTGGCCTTGGCACTGCTGAAGAAACAGACTCAGTGATCTTCGTGCTCTTTTCCAAACTAAACCATTCCATGATTCCATGCTGGATGTTGTGGCATCCTGGGAACACCCAAACCCCAAAGACACCTCATCCACTAAACCAGATCCACTAAAATCCGTCCTGTGCAGCATCCCAGCTGCAGATGGAAGTTGGGATTGCACCAGTGGGCTGGAAAGGGAGTACAGGTCCTCAGCCTTTTGAGAGGCTGATCCTGAGTGTCTCTTGCAGCAGCATTTTTCCAGGGAATTTCTTGGAGCTCTGTGATTTTCTTGTCTGCTGCTTTCCTTTCTGCTTCTCTCCTGTCACGCTCGCTGCCAGTGTTTCCTCGCTTTTGGATTTCTCCTGGCTGTGCCATCCCCAGCTTTTCCAGATGCTCTTCTCCTCACTCCCCTTCTTTCTTCTGAACAGCTCAGGCATCACTTTGTTCCCCCATGACATCTCCACTCATCGTGGTGTTTTCCTAAAGATTTAGATTTTTGAAAGGCTCTAATAAGGTCTGCCTGGAACCTTCCCTTCTCCAGGCTGGACATTCCCAGCTCTCCCAGATGTCTCCAGAGCAGAGAGGCTCCATCCCCTTGGAACATCTCCTCTGGACCTTCTCTAGCAGCTCCACATCTTTCTGCTGTTGGATCCCAGAGCTGGATGTAGAATTCCAGGTCGGGTCTCACCTGAGCAGAGCAGAGGGGCAGAATCCCTCCCTTTCCTGCTGCTGGAATTTTTCTCTTCAAGCTGGGTGATGTTTTCCCAGTCTGTATTTCCTGGAAACAAAAGTTCTGTATTTTTCACCTAAACCCAGGAATTTTGGATGCAGACCCAGACCCACGGAATTTATTTTAGCAGGATATGTGGATTTGCCCAGAGAGGTTGCAAATCCTCATCCCTGGAAGTGTCCAAGGCCAGGTTGGGCAGGGCTTGGAGCAGCCTGTTCTAGTGGAAGGTCTCTCTGCCCATTGTGAGGGTTTTGGAATAAGTTGGTCTTAAAAGCCCCTTCCAAACCAAATAATTCCATGAATTTAATACTTTGCCTGCTAAAGTGAGTGTTTCTTTACACTTCATCTCCAAGTGCCTGTGCCCAGCACAGTCTCGCTTCTGGTGTATTCCATGAACTTCCTCTTTTCCTGTGGTCCAATTGATATAACGGAATTAGCCAAGCAGATTTGGTATTAATTTCCCAAATATTCCCAGCTGACATGCTAAGCAAATTTTCCAATGGGTTTGGAGCTCTCTAAAATGTTTCACCTCCAAATCCCGCCCTTCTCCCGTCCTCTCGAAATGTGACAACAGGAGCAGCTGTCGTGCTCCGGGTCCCAGGTAAAGCAGTTTGGATCAATTGGATTTATTTCCTATTAAGCAGCAGTTCGTGATCATAAAGCATCGTTTACACGCTGGCATAAAGGGCCGTCGCTCTTGAAAGAGCTCGGAACTGAATGAGTGTGAAAATTAAATTCCCCTCTTAAACCCAAGGATGGTCCTTTCGGAAGCTGATTCCAGTCGCAACATAATTAACCTCTTGCTGTGCCATTCTGTGGGAACATATTGAACCTGCTCCGGGATAATCATCCCTAATACTGGTGTCTGCTTTCACACTGAATTCCTAACAGCATTACAGTAATCCCAAAGCTTTTGTTAACTCCAGGGACTTGGCCAAGTTGGCAGCCAGGACAAAAGGTGTCGGAGCCGCGTGGCTCGGGGGTGATGCTATCCAGGTGTGGTGGAATGGGAAACACCAGAACCATTTGCTTTTGGGTAGAGGAGCTGTAGTGGAACTTTGTTTAGGTTTCCCATGGAATTATCCCTGTTGAGGGTCATTTCCATATGCTTGGAGCAACCTGGTCTAGTGGAAGGTGTCCCTGCCCATAGCAGAGGGGTGGAACTCGATGGTGTTAAAGGTCCCTTCCAATCCAAACCATTCCATGGTTCTTGTTTTAGCCCAGCTTCTCTCCATTTTTCTCTGTTTTTCCCTCCATTACTCTTCCCATCCACAGTTTTTCTCATCCAGGGAAGCAAGTGGTGGTGGGGATAATCCCCAGAAAGTTTGGGTTTATTTCCACCTCTGCACCCAGCGATGAGCTGAAGTCTGAGACTGGAGAAGAGGAGGATTCAGGGAGACCTTTGAGCCCCTTCCAGTGCCTGAAGGGGCTCCAAGAGAGCCGTAGAGGGACTTTGGACAAGCGAATGGGGTGACAGAAAAGGAGGGAATGGCTTTCCGCTGCCAGACGGCAGGGACAGATGGGATATTGGGAAATAATTCTTCCCTGCGAGGGTGGTGAGGGGCTGGAATCAAATTCTCAGAGAAGCAGTGGATACTCCATCCCTGGAAGTGTCCAAGACCAGGTTGGATGGTGCTTGCAGCTACCTGGCTCTTGGTTGATGTGAAGGGCAGTGATTGGGATTCCCCAATCCCTGTAATCTGAGCGAGGCTGATCCATCCTGGCCATCAGAGATTCCCGTGGTGCTTCTGCTGTCGAGGTTGCTGCTGGCTGCAAACTCCTCTGCTGCCCCCAAATTTGCCCTTGGACTTTCTTCCTAAAATGCTTCACCACCACCTTCCCTTCATCCACAAGGTGGGAGACAGTGTGGAAGGATCAGATCCATTAGGAAACGGTCTTGCAGGGATTTTACAAGGAACAGATGTGGGGGCCTCATTCCATGCCTTGACATTGGTCATCCCAAAATCCACTTTATGGAAGCCAGCAGCAAATTGTTTTGAGTTAGGGATGCCTTTTCCCATGGAAAAGAGGGAGATCTGATCCCATACCATCCCAGAGCATCACTGGATGTGTGTGATGGTCGTGCTGTAGCCTGGGATGTCTTTGGTTGAGTGTCTTCTTCCTTCTGGGATTTGAGGGTAACGGTGGATTTTGCTGAATCTTTCCTTCCTGACCTGGAGCAAATCCCATGGCGAGGGATTCATCTTCCTGTTGGGAAGGGTTTGCTTCCAGAAAAACCTTTGGCAGAGATTTTCAGTCCTTTTTGGAGCTGCTTTGGGTTCCAAGTGGGAGTTTTTTAACCCTTGTCAGCAGCTGGGACATACTGGTGGCTCTTTCACATGTGTCCTAGTAGTCCTTAACCCTTTTATTTTTTTCTCTCTTGCCTGTTTGGAAAGAGCAATTTGGTTTTATCAGATGTTTTTGGCCTCTGCTTTGCTTTTTTCCTTGGGGTAGTTCTGCTGCATGCCTTTAATCTCTGAGGTTTTTCCCGGCGCTGGGGACAATCCTGGCAGCATATCCAAGGTTCAGCTTCTGCTCCCCAATTTGCATTCGTCCCTGCTCCCGTCTCGCTTCCAAGTGCTGGAAGATCTATGTAAATGTCACTCACTGCTTCCCACCTTGTCTACGATCGGGATTAATGGCACAGCTCGGCGCTGAGCCCCGATGGAGACACACGGGAAGGGTCGTGGTGGCCAAGGATTGATAATGGGCAACCTTTTGGCACCCAGGTCATGACTTAATTTAGTTCTTTTCCCCATTCCTGTGCCCGTACAGGAAGTTTTTCTATCCCATATCCTGTTCCTCAAGCAGCAGTAATCTGTTGGATTTGGGAATCTGCCCTCCTGAAGTTCCCCTTGCTTATTTAACTTCCTTTTTCCTGTCAGTGTCTCCACAGGATTTACTCTACCATTATTGTGGCTTCCCTAATCCATCCTGAGCAGCATCATCTTCCTCTTGCCTCACGGATTTAGACTCACAGAATCATGGAATAATCATCAAGACTGGAAAAGAGCTCTAAGGTCATCAAGTCCAAATGTTAACTCAACACTTCCAAGGCCACCATTAAACTCTGTCCTCAGGTGCCACATCAACATGGCTTTCTGGGACATGTTTCACTAGACCAGGTTGCTCCAAGCCCCATCCAATCCATGGATGAGGCAGGCACAACTTCTCTGGGCAGCCTGTGCCAGGGCCTCTCCACCCTCACATGGAAGAATTCCTTCCCAATATTCCATCTAACCCTGCCCTCTGGCAGTGGGAAGCCATTCCCCCTTCTCCTTTCGCTCCAGGACCGTGTCCAAAGGAATTTCCCATCCTTCTTTAAGCCTACTTTAAAAGAAGGTTTCTCCAGACCCTTCTTCAGGTGAAATATTCCAGACGCAAACTCTTTTTATGCCCTCCCTGCTTCAGCTTCCCCAGGGGGCCATTTCCTGGTACTTCTTTCAGAAAAATAAGAGAAGAACTAAGGACCCTTGCATCCAACCCTTTTCCTAAGGGATGCGTGTGCTGGTAGCTCCTGGATCCTGCCTGCTTGAGGCACCCTGATAAGAGATTTTGGCAATAAATTCCTCATCTCAAGGTCATCGTTGGACAAGAGGAAACAGTTTTAAGTTGTACCAGAGGAAGTTCTATTCGGATATTAGGAAAAATTTCTTCACTGAAGGGATGCTTGGGCTGCCCAGGGAAGTGGTGGAATCATCATTCCTCGAGGATTTAAACGCCACATGGATGTGGCACTTGCGGACATAGTTTAGCGGTGAACTTGGCAACCCTGAGTTGATGACCTTAGAGGTCTTTTCCAACCTATGCAATTCTACATTTAGAGTTTACACCAGGATTTTTTTTTTTCCCTGGGAACAGGAGGCGCGAGCGGCGCCCGCGGGATTCGCGGCTCTGCAGAAAGCCCCGAGCTCAGCAGCGCGCGGCCCTGGCTGATAAATGATGCTCATATCCCATTCGAATATGATGCAAGCAGTTTTTTTGTAGTTTGTCTTCCATGGCGGTAGTAAAGTTTTTAATTAGGAAAGCTAATGAGATCGATTAGTCATTAGAAGTGACCTCTGGATCGCGGCGAGGAGTGGGGATGTGTGCGCCGGGCTGATAACGGGGGACGCTGGGGTATTGTTTGTAATAAAAGCGTGAAGTGTTTGATTTGAGTGAAATGTGCCACGGGGAATACATCACGCGGAGAGGAAAAAATTACAACCCTGGGAGCCTGTAATGAAGGGAATTAAACCAACATCCTGTCTAAATAACATGATTATCTACACAAAACCCCTCAGCTAGCAAGTAATAATAGAAAACGGAGCTCTTCGGAGAGGCTCTTTGAGGAGGTGGTTAATGCCGGAGTCGCGCATCAGGCACTTTCCAAGGAGCAGCTTCGGAATGAATACACCATCCAATTACCTCTGGGAATAGAGTTTACCAGGTGCCAGCTTGTTTTGGGGAAGGAGGAGGAGGAGGAGGGGGATGCCTGCAATAATTTGGGATCTCTCTTTCTTGTCAGGCAGGAGTTTGATGCAATTCTGGGCTGATTGGTGGCAGCTCAAGCTTGTGTGGGGACAAAAAAAATGTTAATTATGTATTCAGCAAATTCCCAGTTTAGTTATTCCGTGAGGTTGGAGTGGAGGAGGGAAAGGGGCAACTTGTGGTGTTGCTGGTTGGGGAGGATGTGGGATTGTGGCTCTCATCCCTTCCCTGGTGGGATGGAAGTGCTTTGGGCACGTGGTTGGTGCTATATCCTTGAGAGGTTGGGTGTGTCCACATATTCTGGGTGACAAAAGTGACAGAAGGCAGATTTAGGTGGGGTACTAGGAAGCAATTATTCCCTGAAAGTGTGGTGAGGCCCTGGCAGATGTTGCCCAGAGAAGCTGTGGATGCTCCATCCATGGATGTGTCCAAATCCAGGTTGGACAGGGTTTGGAGCAGTCTGGGATGGTGAAAGACATCCTTGCCCATGGCAGGGGGTTGAACTGGGTGGTCTTCAAGGTCCCTTCCAACCCATTCCACGAGCCCATGATTTCAGGACAGTCCCACCATCACCATAGCTGGGATTTCATCGTGTGCATGGTGTTGGTCCCTGCAGGGGTTAGCACCTCTGTTCTTTTGCTGCCCTCATTTTCCTGTCCTAAATACAGTTCCCTGAAGGAAAAAGTTCCAAGTTTGCAGGTACTTGGGAGCAATTTTAATTGCAATTAGAACTTCAACCTTGCAAAGGCTTTAAAAGCCCACGCAGAGGTTTGGTCACTGCACTGAAGAATTTGATCTGTTACAAAAAAAATCCTGAGACAGGGAAAGAGCGGTGAGATCCCATTTGCTTTCCATGTTCTTTCCTCTCTCCCTTCTTGTCTCACCTCTAAAGTGACCTCTGAAGTGCCTCACCTCTAAAGTGACTGCAATTCCTCCAGTCATTGAATCATCAGATGGTTTCTGTTGGAAGAGACCTTGGAAGATCCTTTAGTTCCATTATTTATCCCATGGGTTCAGATTGCGGAATGTTGTGAGCGTCATCTTTACCACAAAAAATTCCAGTGATTTTTCTGTCATGGCAGAGCCTGGTTTTTGCCTTTTTCCATCACCAGGGGTTATAACTTTTATTCTGAATTTCTGAATGGAAATTTGTGTTGCCTGATCCCTCCCAAAGCCAACACAAGTCATCAGCTTGCTGGGAATGCTCAAGAAGGAAAATATTCCCTGTATGAAACTGTAAAGCTGTGAATTGATGTTGCCACTGTTGCAGGGCAATGAGGGAGCTGTTCCCTCCTTTCTAGGGAATAGTGTAGCTCTAAAATATATTTCCTTATTTTTCCTAGTTTAACTGGAAATCCACATTATTCTCCCTCCCCTCACAGAGATAAACATGAGGATGGGTCAAACGTTTTCAGTGGAAATAATGCTCCCACTTTTTCCCTCCCAACCTCTCCATAATTTTAATGAGAGGTTCTTTAAGAAAAACAGCCGGCCCTTTAAATCAGTTATAAAACCCAGAGACCGAGGCTCAGCATGGAGTGTCAGCTTTAATTATCTGGGCAGTTACAGCTGTATGTTATAAAAGTCGGCCAATTAGGTGCATTCCTGAAAGCTTGGGGGAAAAAAAAAAAACGGCTTGTGGAGGAAAACCACAGTCAAACGTAGAACTGTTAATTGCACAAAACATTCTGCAGAATAACTTGGGATGTAGATCATCCTGCAGCACAGAGAATCAGGAATGGGTAGGGTTGGAAGGGAGCTCATCCAATTTCCTGTCCATGGAAGGGACCTTCCATTATCCCAGGTTGCTCCAAGTCTTGTCCAACCTGGACTTCAACACTTCAGGGGATGAAGGATATAATGAAAATGCCAAGGATTAAAGGCATCCATTTATTTCCAGTGTGGATGTTGGGATCAAGGTGTTGTTGGTGAATCCATGATTCCTGTGGTAGTGTTTTGCTGACGGGGTGGTGAAGCCAGTCCCAAGCACATCAAGACCATTCTGTTACTGAAATTTCACCCCTTTTTTCAGGTGCTAAATTTTGGATGTAGGACTTAAGTTGGATGTGAGACCAATGGCCATTGAACTTGATGATCTTAAAGGTCTTTTCCAACTTTAGAAATACCACGATTCTGTCATAATGTCAGTGGGATCCCTCCTGTGTCCATCCACACCTGAATTTCAGGCCTGTTTTTCCATGTATTTTTTCTCCTAGGATCCAACTTTCACTTGGTAAGGAGCCCCCCAGCCAACAAGGTGATAAAGACACGCTACAGGATCGTGAAGAAGAATGTGGTGTCTCCAGCCTTATCATCCTTCACTGGCCCCATTCCCACCTGGAAGACCAGGCGCCCTGTGACATCCAGGTAATTGTTCCATCTCTGGAATGCAGCTGGTTGGGATGTAGGAGCCACGGGAACTCCCACGTTGGCTCCGTGTTTTTCTGTTGCATCTTCACTGTTTAATTTCTCTCTTTGTTTGGTCTACTCTGAGTTTATTGACTTAAAGTGTAAAATCATATTAGGAACTGTGTTATCCTGAGCTGGTGCCAACAGCTTCCGCCGTTGGCTTCTTATGTATTCCCTCTTGGAATGGATTGTTTCCAAGGAACAGTTAAATAAGCTGAAAAGAGGAAGAATAAACGTGTGGATGTTGGTGATGAAGGGGAGCATGCTGAGTGCTCCAAACTTCCACTACAATGTAGGTGCTATCCCAAACTTGTTTATTCCCAATCATCTGGATAGGTGAAACATCTGGAAATATTCTGTCACTGCCAAGAGAAGGGAGGCACTGAAGGTGCCATAACCTTGTGATGGAATCCATGGAGGTGGAGATGTTTCCAGGGAGCATCTCAGAGGCCAAGACAAGACCTGGAGCTTGTGTAAAGCAGGAAGATCGTTAAAATAATTGATTCTTTAGAACAAGATGTGATTTGAAGTGATGGTTTTGGTGAAAATACAGATTTTGGCTATTTTTTGGTCAGGAATAGCTTATCCTTCCACTGAAATGCCAGGAGTCGCAGGCAGTATTTTGGGCAAAGGGAGCCTGCTCTGCTCTTCTCGAGCTTTGTTCTCCCTGCTCCAGGTGCTTTCCTCCAAAAGTCATTCCCCATCAATGCCTTGAGGATGGGTGGCTTTTATAGTTGAGCTGTGGAGGGACAAAAATCGTGGTGATTGTTTTTAAAGCCTGAATTTGCCTGATATTTCCCTTTAAAAGTGAAGTTTGAGATTCCCAAATCAATGTCTGAAGGGAGGATTGGTTTTGGAAGAGTTCAGGGTGATGAAGCAAAATATGGGATAAACAGAGAGATTGGTAAAAAAGGTTGGGTCAAGTCTTTTGTCTGTTTTCCAAGCTCTTGGTTGAGAAACTCCTCATCTCCTGTACTCATCTGGTCTCAAAGTGCTTCTTCCAGTATGGAAGCTGGTATCCTTTTGGGCTCACAGTCAACCTTACCTGCACCACGTCCTCCTTTGTCTTCACATTCTACTTTTGCCTGTGGTATTTTCTCACCTGAGCATCATCCCTGAGATCCCCAGGTTTTGTTCTGGGTTGCCACTTCCATTTGCACATCCTTGGGTCCCAATTTCTCCATTTCCCTTTCCAGAAACAAACTGTGTAATTTTTTGCCTCCTCCGTCATCCTGCAATTTCATGGAATCACAGGATGTTTGGGTAGCAAGGGGCCTTTAAGATCCTTGAGTTCCAACCCCCTGCCATGGGCAGGGACACCTTCCACTATCCCAGGTTCTCCAACCTGGCCTTGGACACTTCTAGGGATGAGGCAGCCACAGCTTCTCTGGGAAACCTGTGCCAGGGCCTTACCACCCTGGAAGTGTCCAGGACCAGGTTGGATTTGGGCTTGGAGCAACCTGGAATAGTGGAAAGTGTCCCTGCCCATGGCAGAAGGTTGAAACAAGACGATCTTGAAGGTTCCTCCCAGCTCAAACATTTCTGTGACTTTGAGCCTTAATTAATAGAAAACGGCTCGTCCTCCAGCTGTTGGACTCAGCTTTTTCCCTCACACCTTGTTACTCCAGATCTGGATGGTTGATGGATGGATGATCCATGCTGAGAATCAAGGCAGGGATAAGCTTCGGGCATGGAATTCAGAGCTGGAACGTCTGGGATCTGTGTGGTGGCTCTTGCTCAACCCAGTGGTGATTTTCCAAGGAGCGACCTCGTTCTGCCGAGATTGGCTGAGAGCTCCCACTTGTAGGATCATTTTCTCTGCATTAATCTCCGACTTCATTAAACCGGTGTAGTTTAGATCTTACAGCCGCTTCAGACAAATCTTGATAAAATGCCATCAGCAAATTAAAACAATTATGTTTTAAAGAAGCCATAAATCTCCATCTCCCAATTACCTTTGTTGGGGGTGATCAATCATCCGGCTTGTCTGGAGGAAGCACATGGCAAATGCTTCTCCTGGATTTTTTATGGGATTTTTTGCTCCATCGTTCCTATCATCATCTTGGATCTGTCACAAGCAACACACCAGGATCTGCTTTTTTCCTGATTTTCTTTGCTCTTCCAAAAGCAAGGAGAAGCTCTGGTGACCATGGGACACCCCTTTAATCACCTCAGTTTTATTTTTTGTACTGAGTAGTTAATTATTTTTAATATTTCTATTTTTCATTTAAATAATTATAATATTTTTATAACAATGTATTATTTTTAATATCCTCTTCCCATTAAGCCAGCAGTGGGATGTCAACTGGTGGTGCTGCCCTCCAGTGTGACTCCCAAACTGGCTCCCAACTGGCACTAAAGAACAATTTCTTCCACGAAGTCCAGGTTTTTGTGTATCTGGAAGTAACGTGCCAGGGTTTTATTCTGCTGGGACATCCGCGATGTCGCCCTTTTTGCCAATAAATCCTCAAACCACCAGACTAAGATGAAGAGGGATGTGGCTTTAGGAAATGAGTGACAGGGAGAGTTGCTGGAGGTACGTGATGTCAGTCCCTTGGGAATGAATTCCATCCTCCCCTTCTTGCTGGGTTGGATAAAACCGGGCCCTGCTGCTGGCTTTTCTTCGAGACGATAGGTGGGAGTATATTTTAAATTAATTTTACTCCACTTTTTGTAATATTTTTGTTTTAAATAGATTTATAAGCAACTCGGGGCCTATTTCTCCAAATTTATGAAGATAATTTTCACTCTCTTGATAAGGTGAAATTTACACCTGCTATTTCCATATTAATTCACATTGCTAAGTGGATCTAATTTTCTTCCGTTCTTCTATCTGGTGAGTGTGGCCTTTCCTAATGCAATTTCCCCCTCACTAAATCACTGTGATCGGGAGTCATGATCGAGTTAAATTAACTTAAATTAATTTACTTAATAAGAGCTCCAGATCATTGTGAATGAGGTTAAGATTTATTGATTCTCCTTTTCACTCCTCCCCCTTATCTCCCGCGGTTTTGCTGGGAGCGCAGCTCACAAAGGCTGCGATTTGATGGCCTTAAATTTTGGTTGCTCCTGGTGACATTGAGGTTGGTCATCCATTGAAAATCCTGGAGGGAGATGTCCTCTCTCCTCACAGCCTCCCTCTGCCAGGAAAGGGATGAGGGATTTGCCATGGAGGAGTTGGGATGGATGAAGCGTCATACTGAGATTGGGCAGTGAGGCTTCTCCCGCTTCCAACCTCTTTCCATGGTCCACTGGATGTGGCCACCAAAAAAAATGGGGTGTCCACATGTCATAGGCCTTGCACAGAGGCAGCAGAAGACTTCTGGGGTTGATGATCACAGGGTTGGAGCACCTTTCCTACAAGGAAATGCTGAGACAATTGGGAATGTTCATCCTGGAGAAGAGAAGCTTCAGGGTGAGCTCAGTGCAGCCTTCCAGTGCCTGAAAGGCCTGACAGGAAAGATGGAGAGGGAATTTTTGCAAGGAGTGACAGGACAAGGGGGAATGGCTTCCCACTGAAAATAAGTTTAACCCATTAAGTGTTAGATCGGATATCAGGAAGAAGTTCTTCCCTGTGAGGGTGGTGAGACCCTTGCACAGGTTTCCCAGAAAAACTGGATCCCCAGGGAAGTGGTCACGGTCCCAAAGCTCTCAGAGCTCAAGGAGCATTTGGGCAACACTCACAGGCAGGGGTGGGATTTTTGAGGTGTCCTATGCAAGACCAGGAGTTGGACTAGACAATCCTTGTGTGTCCCTTCCAACTCAGAATATTCTAGGATTCTATAAACTCCTTCAGAAGACTCTGGTCTCCCGCTGGAGAGACAGAATCACTTTTAAGACACTTTTTTGGGAACAGAGAGCCCTCTGAGTTGAGCTTACAGACCTTCCAGTGAGGGAATGAAACGATGACCCACTTTGAAGAGTTTTCTTCTCAAATCCTGCTGCAAGTGTGCAAAACTAAAGTCACCTGTCTGCAAATAATGAGTTGTGTCTGGCACTGCTGGGGAAACTCTGATGTTTCTTCCTGAAAACTTTGCGGCGCCTCTTGAGGGAGAATCCTACCCCTCCAGCACTATAAATAAGTAAAGAACGAGATAATCCAACATTTGTCAGAGAAATGCCAGCTCAGGAGAAAGGAGCTCGTCAGTGGAGGATTCGCTCATGTAGTTCAGTTTAGTTTTCTTTTTTCCTTTTATTTTCTTCTCTTTTGTTCTGTTCCGTGGCCTGGAGCTTTGAACAGATTAAGATGGAAACAGTTGTCACCATCCCTGGGGGTGTTCAAGAAATGACTGGATGTGGCACTCAGCGCTCTGATCAGATTGACAAGGTGGTGATTGGCCAAAGTTTGGACTTGATGGTCTTTTCCAGCCTAAATGATTCTGTGATATGTTGGTTACAAGGATTTCTCCCCCAGGTTTCAAAGATCTGAAGCTTGCAGGGATTCGAGCTGGAAGATGAAGTGGGTGATGCAGGTTTTGAAGTGGGGCTCAGCCACATTGGTGGGTGCAAGGGCAATTTCTCTGGGAAAGGGGAGATACAGCTGAGCATCCAGGAGGAGGAGGAACCACCATCCCTTCCAGTCATCCTCTGCAGGAAGTTGGGATATTGTGTTCCAGGTCACTTGGACACAGCGACCTCCTTGTCCCATCCCTTCCTTTCCTTCAGAGTGGGTGGTTTTGGGTTTCCAATTTTCTTTTGCTCCCTCAACAACATCTTTTAGGCACCAATTGCCAACGGGCTGACCCAACTCATGATCCAGTTCAGAGAATCACAGAATGGTTTGGCTTAGAAGGGACCTTGGAAGGGCATCTGGTCCAACCCCCTGCCATGGGACGCCTTCCACTAGACCAGGTTTTTCCAATCCCTATCCAGCCTGGCCTTGAACACTTCCATGGGATGGGTCCATTTCATGCAGCCCCTGTCATCCCTTCCCGATTTTCCTTTCCATTTTTCTGGCATTCCTTGGGTGCTGTTACAAGTTTCCCTGCCGAAATGATTTCACCGCCTTGGGACAAAGGGGTTGTGTGGTGGGGAAAGGCACTTGGCTTTCCTGCTGTGGTAGATTGTTTTCCATGTTATTCCGTAGTGGGTGGAGCCACAGGTGCCAGTCCTGGTGTGCTGTTAGCGTGTAATTAACCCTTTCTCCCTAAATCCATGGGAATCTGGTGAGAGCGGGAATCTTGGTTATGGAATAGAGTCCCATGTTTTCCATTGGATGCATTCCAGTGTCTGTGACTCTTTCCCAAAGAATGGTGTGGTTGACTTGCCGTGTATGAAATGAATGCTAAAATTCAATATATTCCCTCTCTTTTGGGGAGGAGAATGTATCCTTGGGAATTCCAGGGAAGCTTTCTCATCCTTTCCATCTTCCTCTCGTTGTGTTGAAAACTGGGGCAATCAGGGTCTGCACCGAGTCGTCCATCATAATCCCACTGATGGACAGTAATGGGTTAAACCAGATTAATTCCATCACTTCTGAGCTTTTTGGTTGCACTCTGAGGGTCCCTAAGAAGTCCATCCATTCAGGAAACGGGATGGGGTCATCCAGCACTTCTGGGAACTGTTGGGAAGCATTTGGAATATATTTGCTGGTCGTTGTACAACCCAACATTGGGTTGGGGTGGTGGTGAGACCCTGGCACAGATTGCCCAGGAAAGTTGTAACTTCCCTGGAAGTACTCCAGGCCAGTTTGGACGGGGCTTGGAGCAATGTATGACACACTGGAAGTTGTCCCTGTCCGTGGTTGGAGCTCGATGGTTTTTAATGCCCCTTTCAACCCAAACTGTTCTGGGATTCTTTGTTCACGATCCTGGAAGGTTGGAGCTGAGAACAGAGAGCAGTGTGGGGCTGTAATTCACAGTGGATGGAGCAAATCCACATTTTCTGGGGTGTCATCTCAAAAGTTGCAGAGAAAACAGCGAAAACTGTTAACGTCGGCTTCCACGGCAGAAAATTGCCGAGCGCTCCAACGGGAGAGGCTTTAATCGACGTTCCCATATATTGTGAGCAGACAGGGATGGGCATTTTAAAGATCTCAGCAAATGCTGTCTTTTCTCCTCAATCCATTTATTTTTCTTCCACCAGTCTGTACCTTCTAGGGTCCAAGAGGTGGGATCCCAACCTCCCAAAATCACTTTGGAGTCCAGACTGGAAGGATGTTTTGAGCCAGATGCTGCTTTAAGCAGTGCAAGTGGTTCAATCTCCCAGTTTTGGCGTGTTTATGTTGTTTATTTAATTGGGATGATACTCCGGTGGGATTTTACCTCCCGGTGCCGATTGCTCTGGGATATTCTCGAACGGAGGCGAGGGAATCGTGAGCAGAGGGCAGAGGTTGGGACACCGGGAGTTAATTTCCTTTTATCAAGATGATAAAATCCTCCCTCCGCCTTCCCGGCTTTTGCCGCGTTAATCTGCGAACGGAGTCGGAATGTGACGAATGGCCTTAAAGTTCCTGTCAGTTTTTTTCTTCCCAAATTCATTTGACATGAAAGTGAGAAGTAAACAGAAAGCCTGTGGTTAAGCAGATAACTTGGAAAGCCTTTTCCATCACATTTAAAAACGGCCGTGTCATGGATTCTGCGAATTGGCGGCTCCTATTTTGTTTGATTTTATTTTGTCTGTGTGGTAAATTTTCTTTTAATAATCCCGACGTGGTTTGACGAGGTTTTAGGCCTCGGATTTTTTTTTGAAGGGATGTTAAACCATTCTCCAAAATGACATCTCATTAAAGTGAAATTCATCTGCTGGGATTGGAGTCGTTACAGGCAGGAGGGAACAGTAACTCCCATTTGGAAATCCATATTTTTTGTTTCTATAGGAAGTACTTTTAATCCCTTTAATGAGGCTGGGATGAGATGCACAACCCGGATTGTTTCGGAGCAGGCCTGACATCTGGCCCAGCATAATCCAGTTTCTGTTCTGGTCTGGTTTAGAGGCTTTAAAAGACAATGGCACCTCTTTGGGGCAAAGCTGGGGATTATTCCTCCCTGTTCCTGGTGCTCCCCTCCTTCCCAATAGAAAAGTAACTGGGAAAAGTCACTCCTCTCTTCTGTCTTCCTTTGCTTTTTATTTCTTATTTCTTACTTCTTACTTCTGTTTCGTTTTCTCTGTTGTTCTTTTCTCTTTTTCCTCTTTCACTTCTTTTTATTTTCTTTTTCTTCTTCCTCTTCCCCTTTTCTGTTTCTTGTTTTCCTTTTTAATTTCTTTTGACTTTGCTATCTTTTTACTTTTCCCTTTTACTAGATTTTCCCTCCTTTTATTTTTAATCTTTTTTCTTTTTCCTTTTTGTTGTTCTCTTACTTTTTCACCTTCTTGCCTTTTTTCTCTTTTCCTTTTTCTCCCTTTCCTTTTCTCCTTTTTTCTTTTTTCCCTTTTCCCTTTTTTCTTTACTCCTTTTATCTCCTGCCCTCCTTTCCCTTTTTTTCCTTTCTCCTTTGTTTTTTCTTCTTTGCTTTATTTATTTTTTATTTTCCCTGTTTTCTCTTTCCTTTTTATTTTTTTTTCCATTCCATCATTTTTTACCTTTTCCCCTTTATTTCTTATTTTTCTTTTTCCTCTTTTTAATTTTTTTCTTTTTCCTCCTTTTTATTTTTCTGTTTCATTATTCTTTTGCCTTCTCCCTGTTTTCTATTTTCTTTTTTACTTTACTTCCCTCTTTTAACTTTTTCCTTTTCATTTTTTTCTCTTTTCCCATTTTATTTCCTTCCCTCCTTTTTCTCCTTGCCTTCTTGTTCTTCTTTTTCATTTTCCTTTTTCCCCTTTTTCTTTTTCCTCTTTCCTTTTTCCTTTTTTCCTTCCCCTTTTCCCTTTTCCTCTTTTCCTCTTTCCTCCTTTTTTCCTTTCACTTTCTCCTTTTCCCATTTCCCCTTTTCTCATTTTCCCCTTTTCCTCCTTTTTTTTCTTTCTCTTTCTCCTTTTCCCATTTCCCCCTTTTCTCAATTTTCCCTTTTCCCCTTTCCTCCTTTTTTTCCTTTCCCCTTTTCCCATTTCCTCCTTTTCTCAATTTTCCCTTTTCCCCTTTCCTCCTTTTTTCCCTTTCTCCTTTTCCCATTTTCCCTTTTCTCATTTTTCCCTTTTCCCTTTTTAGCTTTTCCTTTTTTCTCTAATTTCCTTCCTCTCCTTTAAATATTTTTTCGTAATTTCCTTAATTTCTTTTTTTCCCTCTTTTCTTTTTTCCTTCTTGCTCCACTTTTCATTTTTATCCCTCTTTTCCCCCCTTGTCTTTCTCCCAGACATCCCTCGCAGCCGGTTGCTTTCCTACCCGGCAAACTCAGCAGCAAATCCAAGTTCTGCAGCTTCCAGCAGGATTCAGGGACTCCATCACTCCTACTCCCTGCCCTGAGCCCCCATTCCTCCCAGTCTGCCCAGTCTGTCCAGTTCCTGGGCGACCTTATGCTGGGAGGTTGGATTTTGGATTTTTCCTGCTTTTCCATGAATTCCAGCCTGCCGGCGCTGTGGGGGAAGCGCTCCCGTTCCCTCCTCCTGGGTCAGCCGCAGTAATCGAGCTCCACTTCGGAGGAAGTAATGAAACCAAAATAAAAGCAGGACTTAGGGGTTAATGACCAGCTCTAAATGCACATGAACATCCTTAGGAATAATGGGATTTTCCTTTTTTAATTTTGGTTAATGGAGTCGTCGCGTTTCGAATGGATTCCATTAAAAAGAAAACTGCCACATCCGATCCCGGGGACGGTGAGGGGTTATTTACTCGGCAGGGTGTTGTGTGGATCTTGGATCAGCTCTTCCCTGGAGCCTGGAGCATCCTTGCTAGGGAGCCCAGCATTCCTTAAACCAGGTCTTTTCTTCCTGGGAAATCTTGCAGCTTTGTCCCATGCTGGAGCTGTGTTGGATTTGATGACCTGAAAAAGCTTTTCCAACTCAATCCATTGGGAACCCTCAGCATGGCACTGGCTTCCTGCCATGTGAGATGTTGGATTTGGATTTGCTGCACCCTTTGGCATGAGATCACAAAATCCCAGGATCGCTTAGGTTGGAAAAGACCTCCAAGATCATCAAGTCCAACCTGCAACTGATCTCCTCCACCTTGTCACCCAGACCAGAGCACTGAGTGCCATGTCCAGCTGTTCCTTGATTCCACCATGTCCCTGGCAGCCCATTCCAGTTTTGCCCTTTTTTTTGTGAAAAAAATTCCTTTTAAGATTCCCAAGTTGGATGGAAATCATCTGGAAGTCATCCAGTCCATAGCTTGGATAACATAATTGGAGTGTCTTCTTTCTGTCTCATTTCCTCGCATCTCAAACCAGATTTGATGGTGCAAAACCACTGGTGGAGAGCGCGGTGCTGCCATTCCCAACTGGAACTGGCATCATCCTCAGTGGGATTTTCACCTGGATCAGGTCAGAGTTTCAAAATCTGTCCCCTGAGTGAGACATCTTCAGTTGCTGGGCTTCACAGATCAGTCTTGGAGGTTCAAACTCGACCCCTGGTAGATAAAACCATTCCTGAGGTTATTCAGCAGCTTCAGGTGGACTTTGGATTGTCAAGGCCAGGCGGGAGCAAAGCAAGGGATGTGGTTTTGTTGGAATGGGTTTGATTTACAGTGTGAATTTCAGATCCTCAGCACCAGGTTGTCTCTCTAGATCTACTCTGAAGGGTCCCCACTACTTTTTGGGATGCTGTGGGTCAGGGACAAGGAGATTCTGGAGCCCTGATGGAGTTTGCAACCAAAGGATCCTATGGAAAAAGATGAACTGGAATGATAAGTGAGATTAGAAGGAGACTCTGCGTTCCAGGAAATGCTTGTTTGGAGAGGTGCAGGGGACTCGTGAATGTTTTGGGATGAGGAACCATGTCCCAGTTCTGGCAGGGTGCTCCACAGCATTCCCAGCCCCCAGGGCTGGACAAACCAAGTGGAAAGATCTCACAGGGACGAAAACCAAGCTGGAGGTCATCACCTCTGTTGTGCCACAGAGCAGAGGTGCCACTCGTGGTGCTGCCACTCCTCAATGGGCTCCTGGGCTCCTGCCTGGCTGCTCCCACCATTCCCCACCATGGAATTTTGGGTTAATACGTTTTCCTTAGTGTTTCTAGTAGGCTGAGAGCACCTGCAGGGGTGGCTCGAGGAGGATTTGCTCAGGAGCGGTTTTCATTAGCCAGGATTTCATTTCCTCTGCTTTTGTGAGGCCTTTCCGTATTTTCCGAGTCCAGCAGCTGTCAGAGAAAAGCGGAACATCCTTACCGAGGAAATTTGGAGGGATTAAAAGTTGGGAGTTTGCAGCTGTGGAGGAGCAGTTTTGGGTCGGGGATGGATCATCTGGTGCAGGAACTCAGGTGGGAGAGGTGAAAACGTAGGCTCAGGGTTTTTCTCCAGTGGTTTTCTCCAGTGCTGGGTGCCATCTCCAGGTGCTGGGACACCAGATTGGAGATGGTCCTGCCCATCCTATGGTGGAAAAAGTCAAAAATTCTCTCAGTGCTCTGGAGCCAGGTTGGGAGAGCTGGGAATGTCCAGCCTGGGGAAGGGAAGGCTCCAGAGAGAGCTCAGAGCCCCTTCCAGTGCCTGAAGGGGCTCCAGGAGAGCTGGAGAGGGAATTTGGACTAGGGATGGAGGGACAGGACACAGGGATAGATGGGATATTGGGAAAGAATTCTTCCCTGTGAGGGTGCTGAGGGGCTGTGATGGAATTCCCAGAGAAGCTGTGGTTGCCCCTGGATCCCTGGAAGTGTCCAAGCCCAGGCTGGATGGGGTTTGGAACAACCTGGGATAGTGGAAGGTGTCCCTGTCCATGGCAGGGGGTGGAACTGGATGGTCTTTATGGTCCCTTCCCACCCAAACCATTTCACGATTCCATAAAAAATATTAATTACAGCTGTAATGCTGTTTTTTTGTGAATTAGTATGCAGGGTTTGGGATGGGCCCCGGGCAGCCAGGGCAGATGCTCTGGGAAGGAAGCAGAGGATTGATACTTCCTCTTCCAGTCTTGGGATTCATCTTGTTCAAAGTCCCCCTGGACTTTGAGTGTGGTTCTGCTGGGATTTAGAGCCAGTCTCTAAAACCCTGTAACCCTCTTGGTGCTGCTCCCTCTGTCCCACAGCATCCATTTATTCCTGCCCAGGTGATCCAGGATAAAATCTCTCATGGGACCATGAAGTTCTAAGTTCAGCTCTTCCTTTTCTCCATGCAAATTCCCTAAACTCCAGCTGTAATTTTAAATAAGATAAATTTTGTGGGATGTTATTCAACTTTTCTAACCCAGGCTTCAACAGCAGTGGAGTAGCTTAGCCAGATGAAATCTCCCCGTGGATAAAATTTTCCAAATTTGGCACATGCTATATTTAAAACTCATTTTGAAGTGGTTTGGACCCTTTGGAAGTGTTTTTTCTAAGGCTAATTATCCCTCCTAACAACATCCCATTCAGAATCTATTTTCCAGTGCTGGATATTTGCACACTCCCTGTTTTTTCACCTGACAGTGACAGCTGTGGGAGTGAGGAATGTATTTAATTCCTAAATATCTACTCTAATAAGAGATTAGTAATGGCAGAGCTGCTTTTTTCCCACCCTTTTCCCAGATGGTTTTTCCTACAAAGGGTTGTAACTTCTCCAGGCTTTTAGCAGATCGAATCCTGACATTCTCCTGTGCCAATTCCAGTGTGAAAGTTGGGATTTAAAAGAAAAAGCACCCAAAAAGGGAGGAAGAGGGAAGCAGAGCATGGCTGAATGGCAGCTTCACAAGGCACAAATTCCCTGAATTATTTCTGATCCCGATAAAATTGGGATAAATTCTTTTAAACTTTCCTGTGAGCTGCTGCGCTGAGCCGAGTCCAACTGGTGCCAGCATCTGGGCTGAGCTCCGGGCTGTGCCCGGGCAGGTCTCGGAGCTCAGGAATGAGCAATTCAGTTTTGGGGGGCAAAAAAGGTCATTTGGCAAGTGCTGGAGCATCGTTTTCCACTGATTAATTCTGTCCAGGCTAAGTAAACATTTAGGCTTCTTTCAGGCAGAAGGATGGATCCATCTGTTTCATCCTGGTGGGGGCAATCAGGGAGTTTCCTGAGCTGTAAAGATTATCAAATCCAGCTCCTGGTCCTGCATGGGAACATTCCCCCCACCACAATAAGGTATGAAATACTCTAAAAAAGCTGGAGAGAACTCCTGGACTGGCAAATGCAGAGGAGTCCTAAATAAGATCTCTGAGAGCTTCACTGGGGCAGCAGGATCCGTTTTCCAGGAGCTGGAAAGGGCTTCTTGCAATGGAGGGAAGGAAAGGAAGGAAGGAATTTGTACATCTCTCCCATGGGTCAAATTTCACCCTTGGGCTGAGTAAATGAAATTTCTAGTTGAGTTTAAGTGTCTGTTGTACTAAACATGGAGAAAAAAATCCTAAATAATTATATATTCATGTCCAAAATGTACATAATGTTTGGAAGAGCTACTGGAAGGTTCCCTGCCCGTGGCAGGGGGTTGGAATGACATGATCTTTAAGGTCCCCTCCAACTCAAATAATTCTGGGATTGTGTAATCAGCTTTCTCATTCCCTGGGTGTTTATTTCCTTCTGCTGCATTGGAAATAATTGGAATTAGCTCGTTAATACCGACTAATATCCCTCCTACCAGGTCTGGTCTCTCCCCAGCCGAGCACTGAGATTTCCTCTTTTTACACCCAAATTCTCTGTCTGACGGAGCTTCCTTTGGGACGAAGCCATTGTGTTCCCTTCCAAACCTTGGTTTTATTCCATTAGGGAATGTGTGGATGGTGCAGGACCATCCAGCCTCTCCTTGGCTCTTCCCAGGCTGCATCCTGGCACCTCTGTGTGGATTTCAGCATGAGGCCGGATTCGCCACCGCCCTTGGCACCGGCAAAGCCGACCATCTGCATCCGGCAGCTTCCCTGTTCCCGGCCCATCCATCCCTCCATCCCCAGGTGCCAGTCGGGCTCCGCAGCATCTGCAGCTACTGCTGCCCTCCGGGCTCGCCTGGAAGGAGGATTTGCAGGAGGATATGGGGAGGTCTGAGAGGTCACAGCTGTTAAAGCTGGGAAAGTGGGAAAAAAAAGAGCAGAGGGATTCCCGAAGTTGGCACGGATCCCGCGGCCACCTGTCTGTGAGCAGGAATGGCTTTCTGAGCTGAAATAACGTTTTGATTGCAGATAATTTCCTTTAATCCCCCCCTCCCCAAACTAGTGGAGATTTAATAATTGCTTCTGGAATTGTTGGTAGTGAATGCAGGTCTGTGTTCTTGCCACCCTCTGGTGTGGAAAGGAGGATGTAAACGTAGGCAATGAGGGGTGAATCTCTGGGGAAACCCCAAAGCTATTCCAGTTCAGGATATTTTATATGGGAAAAGGTTTTATGGCTCAGTAAGGAGGAGCAGGGAGTGTTGAAGGTGATGCCTCTGCTGCTTTAAATTCTTTTTTAAGCGCAGGGATAAAACGGGGCAAAGGGGATACTTTGTTTGTGTCACGGGAAGGAACTTCGTGGGAGTTGTGGGAGACAGAGGGAATATTTTGCTGTTCCCTCCTCTAACAAATTCCTGGTCGCTTCTGCATCTAAAATAACACTGTTTCAACTGAAATCAGGGTGTGGAATCATGGGATCATTGAGGCTGGGTAAGCCCTCATTGAGTCAAACCATTCCTTCAGCACTGCCAGCGTCATCACTAAACCACGTCCCCAAGTGCCACATCCACATGGCTTTTAAATCCCTCCAGGAATGGTGATTCCACCTGTCCTGGGGGTGGCTGTGCCATGGCTTGAAAACCCTTTCCATGGAAAAATTAATCCTGATGTCCATCCTGAACCTCTCCTGGTGCAGCTTTGAGGCCACTTCCTCGTGTCCTGTTCTTTGTTCCCTGGGAATGGATCCCAAACCCCACCTGGCTGCACCCTCCTCTCAGGGAGTTGTGGAGAGCCAGAAGGTCCCCCCTGAGCCTTCCCAGCCCCCTCAGCAGTTCCTGGTGCTCCAGACCCTTCCCCAGCTCCATTCCCATCTCTGGACATGCTCCAGATCCTCAATGTCTGTTTTTCTGAACTCCTGGATTTTTAAAAATAAAAAGCTGATGAATATGGAGGAAAGAAAAAAGGACTTCCTTGTACAACAAGTGAAGATGTGGGATTAGAATCGTGGAATGATGGAATGATTTGTGTTGGAAGGGAGATTTAAGACCAGTTTCACCTCCTACTGAGGGCAGGGACACCTTCTACTCTTCCAGGTTGCTCCAAGCCCTATGCAACCTGGCCTTGGACACTTCCAGGGGTGGGGAAGTTCACACCCTCTCCAGGCAATCTGTTTCAATCCAGCAGGATTGACTGGATATGATGCCCCTGTTTGTAATCCCTGACATTAATCCTGTGTCATCCATGGGTTTGTGGATGGACAGGGAATTAGGCAGGATCAATCCTACCCTGGACGTGCTTTTCGGTCCCAGGGTGGGCAGCTCCTCATGGATCTGCATCATTCCCACCTGTGCACAGGTGACACCAACCAACTTGCAAGCATGAGGGAAGGGTTGCATTGGCCACATCCAGAGCTGTGGCAAAATCCTCAGGGGGCTGGGATCCATCTGAGAGGGCATCTTGGCAGATCCTCTGTGTGAAATCCAGCAGAAAGCACTTTGTGGAGCATCCAAGAATGCTCTGCCTGCCCGGGGAGCGCAGCTTTGGGAGCCTTTTTGCCTGCGTTGGTGAAACTCTCGCCTCTTATTTTTCTCCTCTTTTTTTTTTCCCGTCGGCGCTGCTGAAGTGAGGCTTCCTCAGGCAGGTTTTTTACAGTTTGGATTTGATGAGAACAGTCGGTTACAACTCCCCGAGTGCCGTAAAAGTTGATGCGATGGTCGCTCCGCGCCTGTGCTCATTTTTATAATTTTTTATTTTATGAAACAGGACAGGGAGCTTAGTGACTTATTACTATTCATTTCGTTTCAATGCAGTAAATATTGATTCAGTTGGGGCTTTTCAATTTAAACCACTTGCCGATTATATAAAATATTACCAGCCTCTGGAATTATGCTTACGGATCCCTTCGGCTGCTCATTAGCGAAGGAGTGCAATTTTTAGATCCCTTTGCTTTCATCATCCAAATAAATGGGCTGAGCTCCCTCTTCC
Organism: Chloebia gouldiae; assembly: GCA_003676055.1. Lineage (NCBI taxonomy): Eukaryota > Metazoa > Chordata > Aves > Passeriformes > Passeridae > Chloebia > Chloebia gouldiae. The sequence goes on along the minus strand of QUSF01000001.1, from coordinate 67,866,558 downwards.
CAGGGAAGGTGCTGTAGACTCAGCTCGTGGGGGCTTGACAGGCTCGATGGAGCTCTTAATTTGGAGCCTCTTTCAAAGGATTTTGTACGTGGGGATTTTTTTTTCATTTTGAGACATTGAGGTCTCTTCCTCTGATTTTTTCAGAGATGGAATGACAGCTGGGATAAATGGAGCTGGTTCATCTTGCTCAAAGCAGCTTCTCCTACCGGTGGGTGGTTGGATGTTGCTTGAGCTCCAAGGATCTGTTTACACGAGTCATGAAAAGCAGGATCGGAGGTCTGGGAATAGGGAGATGGGTGAAATTCCAACGGTGGAAAGGTCTTGTTAGCTGTGGTCACTTGGGGTCATCCGGGATGGGCATTCCCATGGCAAAACTTCCCACTGAATGAGCTCGGACAACTCACAGAGAGTGGCTTCAACATTGTGAGGAGGTGTTGGAACCCATCCGTGTAGGGATGGGTTTAAATAAGCTTTGGGAAAATGCTGTTGGTGCCACAGAGCTCAGGGTGGTTGGACTGGGGCTTGGGATGTAGCCCATCCATACATGAGCCCATTTCAGTTTTCGCTTCCCATTGTTGGACCTTTCCATCCCCGCTGTCTCCTGTTGAGCCCTTTGGAATGTGAGCTCCTTGCCGTGCTCCTCCTGGCATCTCCTCACTAGGACATGAGGTCAGGATCATGAAAATCAGAACAAGCTCCTTCTCCAACCCGTTTGTCCTGGGGACATGGAAAGCGGGACATGGGCAGGTCCAGAATATTCTGATGGGATTTGAAAGAAATGAAACAAATCATACCTAGGGGAGCATCCCCACAGTTGAGAGTTGTCACTTTTGGGGGTTAATTACTGGGGAAGGAACCACCTTCAAGTGGTTTCAGGTGCCATCAAGATGAAAAGAGAGAAGAGTTGGGATTGACTTCACCTTCTTGACCACTTTTAAACCCAACCAAGAATACAAAATGCTCAGGAGGAGACTCAGAAATTATCTGGTTTAGCAAGAGCTGTGTTGATTGGATCAGTGTAAAAATGTGATTTAAAGCACATTGCCAGTGGAGCAGGGGATTTGGCCGAGGACCTGGAACCAGGGGTGAGTTACGATGCTGGATCTCGGGGACAAGGTGTTCTTCACGTTATGCATTGTGCAGCACTTAACCCGCGGTGGATTCCCCCAAAAATAGCTAATGATGTGACCAGGAAGAAGCTGGATGAGGCTTCAAATTGGAAAAGGAAGAGCTGAAAACTCCACTGCTGTGGAGACAACTTAGATAATTAAACACTGGTTTAAATACCGCTTTTAGGCCAGGTTTAAGGGTGGTAGTAAACCAACTTTACAGTAATCAATAGTTTTTAGTCTGCCTGCATAATTCAAATTCATCAGCCCCTTCTCCCCCAGTGGTTCAGAGCTAATCTCACCAATTGGTTGCAGTAGGATGTTGTAGTGGAGGTGACCTGGAATCCCTTTGTGTGAGTGGGTTTTTGTCAGCTAAATTCAAGGAATTTATCCTTTTTAATGCAAAACCTTAGGGTAATGTATTCATCAGGTTGCTGGCTCACCTATTGCTGGAGATGAATGTGTATTATTTTAATGCTAAGATTAATAAGGACTTTCTGAAGTCCTACTTAAAGTATTCCCTGATGGTATTTGAGGACTTAATTTGAGTGTAAAGCTGGGCATTGTGTGGCATCGCAGCTCATGGAAAGCACTGGGAGTTTTGGAGCAGGGCAGAGCTTCCGTGGGAGACTGGCACAAATCAGGTGAAGGCTTCCCCAGATCCCCTTGGATTCCCTGTGTACACTTCATCCACTTTGGGATTTTTAATTGCTTTGAAAAAATCATAGAATCATCAGATGATATGGGTTGGAAAGGACTTTTTAAGATCATCTTGTTCCAAGCCCCTGCCATAGGCAGAGATTCCCTTCCACTATCCCAGGTTTCTCCAAGCCCCACCCACCTGGTCTTGAACACTTCCAGGGATTGGGCAACCACAGCTTCTCTGGCCAACCTGTTCCAGGACCTCCCCACCCTCACAGAGAAGAATTTATTCTCAATACCTCATCTATCCCTGCCCTCTGTCAGTGGGAAGCCATTCCCTGTGTCCTTTCCCTCCATCCCTTGTCCAAAGTCCTTCTTCAGCTCTCCTGGAGCCCCTTTAGGCACTGGAAAGGCTCTGAGGTCTTCCTGGAGCCTTTTCTTCTTCAGGGACAAGTTCCTTTTATTGCAGTGGAGATGCAGAGTCGTTTGTCCTTGTTGATTGAGTATTTACGATGGGAGCTCCGGACGGTGTTTCCCTCAGATTGGATTTCTGCAGCTGGCAGGAATTGCTCCTGTCCTCCCCAAAGGTCCCTTTTCACCTGTCAGGACACACTGCAGCATTTTTATTCTGTTTATTCTTATCTGGTGATTTAATCCCTGGCCACTGGGGTGGCTGTAACACCATGATCTTCAGAATTTCCATTCTGCCCTGTATGTATGGGTTGGATTTCTCCTGCTCTTTTATTTTTAATTATTTTTTAAAACCTGCTCAATATTCAAGGACCATAAAAACGTTCCCCACTTATCATGAGCTGTTATCTCAACGACTCCTTACCATTATTAATAATCACTCTCAGTGTCGTGTATTGCTCTTCCTTATGGCTCCCAAGGCAAATTATGGATGCAGGGAAGGATTTCTAATGGTTGAGTCGCAGGCTGGGGAGGAGCAGAGCTGTTTCGCTTCTTTCTGAAAGCAGGACAACAGGTTTGGAGTCATTTCTGTGGTTCCTGGTGGCCACCTGCCGAAGGGGAACCTCCTGAACATGGTCATGCTGTGTCCTCCTGCAGATGGTGACATCCATGGAGATGCTCCATGGGCATTGTGGTGTCTACCTGGCATTGGGATGTGCAAATGTGAGCTGGTATCCAGATGCATCCAAGGTGATGGAGCACCAAGTCCCACCAGTCCCACCAAGAAACTGGGGAACCCCAGAACCTCTCAAGCTCTGGTGTGAAATCTTCCCCCTTAAGGTATTTGAAAACCACAGAAGGGTTTGGGTGGGAAGGGACTTTCATGATCATCGAGTTCCACTCCCTGCTATGGGCAGGGACACCTCCCATTATCCCAGGTTGCTCCAAGCCCTGTCCAACCTGGCCCTCGGACACTTCCAAGGATGGGACAGCCACAGCTTCTCTGGGAATCCCATTTCAGGGCCTCACCACTCTCTCTGGGAACAATTCCTTCCCAATATCCCATCGAATCCTTCCCTCTGCCAGTTTAAAGTGATCATCTAGACCTGGTGATTGGCAACTGGTTCTGCATGTCCCTGCTTGAGCAGGGCATTGGGCCAGACTTCCAGGGATTCCTTCCAGCCTCAAATATTTCGTGATCTCTCTAGAAAACCTCTGGGCATTGCTATTGTTGATCATGGCACATCCTGTCTTGGGGCATTGGACATCCAGAGGAATTTGAGATTTGTCCAGAGAAACTTTGGCTGTCCCATCCCTGTAGGTGTCCAGGGTCAGGCTGGATGAGGCTTAGAGCAACCTGGTCTAGTGGAAGGTATCCCTGCCCATGGCAGAGGGGCTGGAATGAGATGATCTTTAAGGTCTCTTCCAACCCAAACCATTCCAGGACTTTATGATTTCACATCAAAAATCAACTCTAGGCAGGTGGTAGGACACTCCTACAAACCTGGAGACAACTTGATCTTGCATGAACTCTGGGATACCTGGAGCTGCTGGTGGATCAAAGAGCTCCCATTCCCACTTTCAGTCTACCAGACAGATATTTCTAAACCCACTCTTGAATTCCCAATCCATGCTGCGTGGTTTTCATTGCTGTGTGATGGCCCCGAAAGCAGTGACCCCTCCCAAAGCTTGACTGTTGAGCACCATCCCACTGGGAAAGGCGACTTCCTTCTTTTCTTCTCCAGGTTAGTGGTGGATTTTGTTTTTTCCCGTTGTTTTGGGGGTTGTTTTTGTTTCCTGTTTTCCCAGCTGGGCACGGTTCAGCGCTTCGGCCTTGCGAACTTGAACGCCCGGATTAATTTGTGGTTAGATCTCTGTTAAGATTGCATCCACTTCCCCAGTCAGCACTTAATTGGCAGTCGCTTGATTTAACAGCGTGGGAGCCGGCTCCGGAAAAATGGCTTGGATAAATCACTGCCTGACGCCAGAAAATAGATATAATCTCAACATTAACTACATTAATAGTAGCAGGAGCCGAATTAAGAAAGCCATAAAGTAGAGGCAGGAGAGTATAAATTACGGCCATCTCGCTGTCTTCTTCTCCAGGCTCTGCTTTCCGTCCTCTCCCTGCCGGTGGGATGGGATCGGTGCCGGTCTTGGGTCCAGCTGGGTTGCAGTCGGCGACAGGGAGGGGAGCAATTCCCACAATTTACACCATTCCCAGCTCATGGCCCATCTTTGGGACAGCACCAGAGTGGGTCTAATCAGATTTAGTGGCTTAGGTCATTACAGGGATCCAGAATGTTGAAGTCATGGGTTTGATTTCTTCCCTCCGAAGGCCTGTCCTGGGATATGGGGTCTTTTATGGTCCTCTGGTCAGAGGGATTTCTAAGATGTTTATTTGGGGTTGGATAAGGGGAGAAAAGGCATTTCTTAATGATGTGGATGGAAATCTCTGTAGGACATGTGGTGAGGTGGACAACTCCCAGCTTTTGGGGAACCCCCAGCAGATCCCTCGCTTGTGGGTGTCCGTGCTGTTCTTCCCAGGGGAAGCTTTGCCTTTATTTCCCATCTGTGAAAACCAGGGAAATCAACTCAGGATTGCTGTGAAGGCATGGTTTTCCCAATGCTCTGGATAATCTTGAACTTCACAACTTTTCCTGCTCTTCAGGAGTCCCAGGAAAAGTGTTCCTCCAGCTTTTGTGTGCCATGGGATGCCGAAAACCTTCCCAGCTCTTCCAGCTGATTCTTCATCCATTTGTGCCGGTGTTGACTGTTTATAAATTCAGAAGCACATCTGGTTGGTTGTTCCTTTCTTCCCTTCAGTCAGGTGTTAGGTCCAACTTTGCTTCAGAGGGTGACATTTTAGGATTTTCTGTGGACATACTGGAGTGGAGATGCTCCACATGGAGATATTTGGGAGTCCTGGGGTGGAGGCTGAGCAGCTTCATGAGGACCAAACCCTCAGTGGGAACTGAGGTGCTGGTGGTACCTGCCTGTTGGTGAGAGGGGTTCCAGAGCAGGTAATGATGCCCTAGAGCATCCTAAAAATCCTTTTCCTTCCACTTCTCCATGGAAAAATGGGAGGATTGGGCCAGTACTATGAGCTGGAGGCAAGTTTCGTCTTCATTTAGGAAGTTTTACCAAGTTTTTTGGTTGTCCTGGAGATTTTTGGGAGGTTTTTGGGGGTTTGGGAATTGCTGTGGGTCTGGTGTCAGCAGAGGGAGACATCTCTGTATGAGTCTGGCTAATTTGGACTTAATGCGAGAGCAAGAATTAATTTGTTTCATCTTTGGGCACGTGTTGAACACAATGCGCCAAGTTTTGATGGAGCCATCAAAAATCCTGTAAAACCCAAACCTTGCCCAAATTTTCCCCCACAATCCCTGTCTAAAAGCTTCTCTGGGTTGTTTGGAAGTGCAAATGCTGCCAGGGCTTTTATTTTATTTATTATTTTGACTATTATTTTTTTAATTGATAAATTTATTTTCTTTACTGATAAATCACTTTATTTGTTTTTATTTATTTTATAAATGTAGCTTGTTATCTGTCTCAATGAAACATCCACATTATAAAATCATGGAATGGTTTGGGTTGGAAGGGAATATCATCCCATTCCAAAGCCCAGCCATGGACAGGGACAGCTTCCATTATCCCAGATTGCTCCAAGCCCCATCCAAACAACCCCTGAACACTTCCAGGGATAGGGCAGCCACAGCTTCTCTGGGCAACCTCTGCCAGGGTCTCACCACCCTCACAGGAAAGGATTTCTTCCCAAATCCCATCTATCCCTGCCCTCTGGCAGTGGGAAGCCGTTCCCTGTGTCCTGTCCCTTCATCCCTTGTCCCAAGTCCCTCTCCAGCTCTCCTGGAGCCCCTTCAGGCACTGGAAGGGGCTCTGAGCTCTCCCTGGATCCTTCCCTTCTCCAGGCTGGACATTCCCAGCTCTCCCATCCAGGCTCCAGAGCAGAGCGGCTCCAGCCCTTGGAGCATCTCCTCTGGATTTGCTCCAGCAGTTCCACATCCTCCTGATGTTATCCTCAGGCCTGGATGCAGAATTCCAGGTGGGGTCTCACCTGACTGGGGCAGACAGGCAGAATTCCCTTTTCTTCTCAGGTTTATCCTGACCTTTTCAACTTTATTTCCGGATTTTTGGTTCAATTGCACCCCCCCTTCACCACGTCCCGTTTTCTCCCCTGGAAATGGATTTTTAAAAGCGTCATCTTCCAGCGAATATTCCTTTCCATCTTGTTGTTTATTAGGCTCTTAAAGGCAAAGCTTGTAATGCATCCATTGATCCAAATTCCAATTGAAGAGATGTGAGCACATAAAATGGTCCCGACCCTTTAATAATGGAGCGATATCCTTTGGAATGTAGGCGATGCAATTAGGACAAGGAACCAACCCCCTGCCCCTTGATGGGGGCCTTTGAATCATTTTTATCTGTTCCATATATTCCGAGTCGGAGCCGAATTCCTTTAAGCGTCTTCCTGGTGAGTATCTGATGGACTGACGCTCTCAGAAGTGTTGGATCTTTTTTTTTTTTTTTTTACCTTCTCTTTCTCTTGGAAACAGATCCAAATTTTTATAGATCCGTATTTATTAATTATGCATGTCTACATTTATAAAATATATATAATTTGTATTTTATGTGTGGATGGAAATTGGGTGGATGGGCCGAGTCCAGCGGTGTGAAGGTCAACAAAGCCAAGTGTTGGATCTGGCACTTGGATCACAACAACCTCATGGAATGCTCCAATCTTGTGGATAAAGGACAGGAGAGATGGAAATGGACTTGGAGGTGCTGCTGGCAGTGGTGTGAGTCCAGGTGGACAAGGAGGCCACTGGGACCTGGTTTGTAGCAGCAGTGTTGTGTCCACCCCTCTGTTCTGGTAGTGCTGGGACATCTCCACTCCTGGCGGGAATTTTGGGTCCCTCACAAGACAGACATGGAAGGGCTGGAACGTGTTCAGGGAAGGGATTGGAGCTGGGAAGAATCTGGGACACCAGGAGTGGCTGAGGGAGCTGGAAGGGCTCAGCCTGGAGAAAAGGAGGCTCAGGGGGGACCTTGTGGCTCTGCACAGCTCCCTGGGAGGACACAGATCCACACGGGGGTCAGAATCTGCTCCCAGGGAATAAGAGACAGGACAAGAGGAAATGACCTCAAACTACACCAGCAGAGCTTCAGGATGGACATCAAGAGGAGTTTCTTCATGGAGAGGCTTGGAATGTGGTGCCCAGGGAGGTGGTGGAGTCACCATCCCTGGAGGTGTTCAAGGAATGCCTGGATATGGCATTCCTTGAATGCTCTGGTCTGGGTGACAAGTTTGGGATCATAGGTTGGACTTCATGGTCGTGGAGTTCATGATCTTTGTGATCTTTTCCGACATAAATGATTCCATGATTCCATATATGTTATGTATACACTTATCCAGGTGTAGACAGTGTTGAAATTAAATATTTGCTGGATCATGGAATTGCAGGGATGCCGAGAGTTCATGCCGAGGAATCAAGAGTTGACAAACACCACTCCAGCTGTTTTGTGGGTCAGCTTATAAATGGTAAGGAGACCACCAGACAGATACGCAACCACCTGCTTAAAATTTGGAGAAATAAGCTTGGAGTCAACATCTGAATTTCTTATTTATTCCTTAAATTTAATATTATATCAGGAAAACCAATTATTTAGGGGGGGGAATAATTTCTGCACTGTTTTCTCTGCTTTTGTAGCTAAATTTAATTTAAATTTTATTTAATTAATCAAATGTAAATTTGGTTTTCAAAATGCATCACCCGTGGATGTGTATCCATCCCTAGTACAACCCGTGGGCATGGGGTTTTCCAGAGGCAGCCAGTAGCTGGTGTTTTCGCAGTGGATAATTCCCTTTAGTGCAGTGCCAGTGAACTTCTTTAACCTCTTCCATGCTGAGTTCCTGTTTTTCCATAAAATCCTGCTCCTTGTATGAGATACTTGCTTTAATTAAAATGTATCATCTGTTCTGGCTCTTCATAGTATTATTAGTATTATTGCTGTTTCCTGTGTGAGAAAAAGATCATTTAAAGGGAAAATATCTTTGGAAAAAGCAATTATCCCAGGTATTTTTGGAAAACAGGCAGGAGGGAAAGCCTCCAGTGGGATTTGGCTCCGTGTCTGAGTGATTATTGTGATAAATATTCAGAGCTGGAACCGTTTGGGTCGGGATATGGACACGGCATTGGAATGATCCTCGGCAATTAGCCTTCCTGGGATATTCCAGTGCTTGGAGCACATCCAGAGCTCTGAAATGGGATTTACAGGGATAAGCAGAGGGAGGAATATCACTCCTGTGCCAGGACAGGGGAAAGTCTAGGAGCTGCTCTCGTTTTCCCTCTGGTTTTAGCCTGTCACTGAGGGTGGTAGGACACTGGATGGGAGGGATTAAGGATTAATCCACGTGGGCACAGGTCCTGGAGCTTCCCAAACGGAGCCACTGAATCCGGCAACACCTGCGTGGAGTGCTGCGAGCTCCATTTCAGCTAATCAGAGTTAAACCCTAATGAACTTTGTCCAATCGCCTGAGCTAATGGGGGTAAAAGGAATCTAATTAACGGGACAATAGTTCCCGCTCTTCCCGGTGTAATCACTGATCCGCCGCCGGCATTAGAGCAGCGGGATGGAAAGCCGAGTATTAGGGACCGTCAGCATTTCCATTCTCAGGCTCAGCCTAAGCGGTTTAACGGGACCTTGGCAGGGGGGTTTGGGCTGAGACTTGACCTACCTTGAAAACAGCTTTACGCTGGGAAATTGTCTTCTCCAGAGGGTCTTTTGTCTCATCTCCAGGGAGGTGTTTTCATAGCGCAAACTTTGCTGGAGAAGTTGGAGTTGTTCCCGAGGTTCCTCCCGTGGATTGCTGTGGGTGGGATCAGGCCCAGGGCTGGAGGAAAAACCAAGGAGGTGGTTTGGAATTGGGCTGTCAAGGGAGTGGGGAGGACAAGAGGAAATGACCTGAAGTTGTGCCAAGGGAGGTTTAGATTGGGTATCAGGGAGAATTTCTTCATGGAAAGGGTTGTCAAGCGCTGGAACAGGGCAGTGGTGGGGGAAGGAAGGCAGGATTAGATGGGATACTGGGGAAAAGTTCATTCCTGTGAGTGTGGGGAGGTGCTGCCACAGGCTTAAAGAATTGTTTGGGTTGGAAGGGATCTTGAAGGTCCCAACCTCCTGCCATGGGCAGGAACAACTTCCATTATCCCAGGTTACTCCATACCCTGTCCAGCCTGACCTTGGACACTTCCAGGGATGAGGCAGCCACAGCTCCTCTGGACAAGCTGTGCTGGGGTCTCCCCACCCTCACAGCCAAGAATTCCTTCCAGTATCCCATCTTTCCTTGCCCTCTGGCAGTGGGAAGCCATTCCCTGTCACTCCATCCTTTGTCCCAAATCCCTCTCCAGCTCTCCTGGAGCCTCTTTAGGCACTGGAAGAGGCTCTGAGGTCTCACTGGATCCTTCTTTTCTCCAGGCTGGACCCCCCCCCAGTTGTCCCAGGACAGTTCCATCCCTGCCCTCCCTACCTGGCCACACCAATCCTTCAGCACAGCTGATGACAAGGCAAATTCTTTCCCTGTTTTTCGTGCTTGGCACATGGAGCTGGGTTTCTATCCAGGCTCTCCATCTCCCGCAGGAATGAATTGAGTTACAAACAATAGTAGGGATTTAGGAAACAGGGGCAGGGAAAAGAGCTCTTCTCTCCCACTGCTCTGAGCTCCTTGAGGTGTTACTGGATCTCGTGTGTTTTTTGGAAGGTTTTGGCAGGATTTCAGGGCTTTCTCTGTCTTCAAGCAGGATCATGAGCCCTGCAGGAGCTGCCAAGTGCCGTGTGGAGCTCTGGCTTTTCATGGACACAGTGGAGAGATGAAAGGGAGTGGCAGCGTGGAGCTGAATGGCTTTCAGAGGGAAATGGCAATAAATCCAGTGGGAGGGAATAATGACACCTGAGGGAAAAGATGGCATCCAGAGGGACTGTTACAGGCTGGGCCAGTGCAAACCTCGGGAAGCCCACGCCAAGGTCATGCAAGTGGACAGGATAATCCCAAGGAAAGACCCAAGCTGGATGGGGGATGGATTGAGAACAGCCCTGAGAAGGATTTGGGGGTGTTAGTGGATGAAAAACTGAATGTGCCTCATCCACGTGTGTTGGAACCCAGAAATTCCCTGTGTCCTCGGCTCCTCCCACAGTGTGGGCAGCAGGAGAGGAGGAATTTCTGCTCCTCCACCCAGAGACCCCACCTGCAGAGCTGCCTCCAGCTCTGGGATCATCAGCAGAAAGATGTGGAGCTGCTGGAACAGGTCCAGAGGAGGCCATGGAGATGCTCCAAGGGCTGGAGCCCCTCTGCTCTGGAGCCAGGATGGGAGAGTTGGGAATGTCCAGCCTGGAGAAGAGAAGGATCCAGGGAGAGCTCAGAGCCTCTTCCAGTGCCTGAAGGGGCTCCAAGAGAGCTGGAGAGGGACTTGGGACAAAGGATGGAGGGACAGGGAATGGCTTCCCACTGCCAGAGGTCAGGGTTAGATGGGATACTGGGAAGGAATTCTTCCCTGTGAGGTTGGGGAGGAGCTGGAATGGAATTCCCAGAGAAGCTGTGGCTGCTCCTGGATCCCTGGAAGTGTCCAAGGCCAGGTTGGACAGGGCTTGAAACAACCTGGGATAGTGGAAGGTGTCCCTGCCCATGGCAGGGGATGATCTTGAAGGTCCCTTCCCACCCAAACCATCCCATGGTTCTATGGAATGTTCCCCCTCAGTTTAGCCCAAAGTTTCTTGTAAATTCTGTAGCTCTTTGAGAAACCACTGCAAGGAGGTCAGGATATTTTGTTTATACCTGGGTCTTTCCAAATGGAATTATTTGAAAAGTTATCCAGTCCGTGTAAGGATTGGCAAGAGACATCCTTCTATGGGATGTGGAAACTGGGGAAAACCACAAAAAACCCCTCCACGACACTTCATTGCAGGTGTATTCCCATGTTTCTGATTTTTTGGGGGTTTTCTTTTGGAGGAATCTCTGTTCTCATTGGTTGATAACCATTAAATTTATTTGCAACTATTTTCCTTTCCAGGTCAGGGGGATTTATTGGGAAGGTACATCTTTATTTAGGTAATTAAGGAGCTTAATAGGTGTTCATTGAAATTCATAATTTTTCCCAGGTTTTGAAAATGCTAAATGAGATCTGGGCTGGATTATTTTTTTTTTTTCCTTGAGATTAACATTAAGCTGCATTTGAATGGAAATTCAGATTCAATTGAACCAAATTAAAATAGTTTTTTTTTTAAGTGTTTGTTTCATAATTAGAAGTAATTATTGAAATGAGGCAATTGTTTATGGGTAAATTAATACAGTTTTGCCTGTCACTGTGTATTTAAAATGAACAGATCCTCTGTATTTATGGATGTATGTGGGGAAAAGACACATCCCTTTCTATTTTTAATTTTCAATCACTTTTCCAACCTCAAATATCATCAACAATGGACTGAATTATTTGAATTACCCCAATCACGTTATTTAAATAAATTAAATCTTAATGTAGAAAGTGTTTATTTGAGGTTTGACCTTTATTATTTTAAGGAGAAAGCATCAATAGCTGATAAAAATCCCATAAATCAAACACTTTAGTGGAATTACTTGCTTTTAGCTGTAGATTTGAGGTCTTCAGGGATCTGGTGGGTGAGGACAGAGATGGAGAAGCTTCCAAGGGGCACCTTGGAGCATTCCTGGTGTGTTTGAGTTACACTTCTAGCCCTAAATCCTGTGTTATTTGCTAAGGAATGATGAATGACTGAGGAAAATGTGATTTTTTTGGGTTTTTTTTCCTCCCGAATGAGGATTTTCCATTGCCACCTTCCAGGCTTGTTGGCAGACGAGCTCCCTCCTTGCTCACCTCTCTCCCTGTTGCTTTCCATAACCATTGCCCCCGCGATGATCCGCTCTTTCCTCGGGATTCAAATGCCAGCATGCAAATGTGATTTCTGACTATGTAAGGATTACTTAAAAAAAAAAAAAAAAAAGAAAAGCTAAGCCCAAAGAAGAAATCCAGTAGTAAAAGCAAACCATTCTACCATTCTTTAAGAGCCACTTGTATCGCCGCAAGTGCCGGGAAATCCTGTCCGTTTCAGCTGGCTGGAAACGCCGCCGGGATGTTCCCGCTCTTCTTGTGGGCTTGTGTTGAACTTAGAGATATCAAATGCTCTAAAAATGTTACATTTCAAGCATAGGGGAATTTTTGCAGGGATTTGGGTGGTGTTTTTGGATCACGTGGTCTTGTGTTCATGAAGGGATGGAGGTGTTAAATGTGAGCACGCTGGAGCAACTCATCCTTGTTTTTAACTTTCATTTTCCATGTTGGCTTGGAAATCTCATTTTTTTTTCTTCTTTTTATTTAGATTACTATATAAAATAATAATATTAAATATAGGTTATTTGAAGAGGGAATGTATTTTCCCAGCATTACTTGCTAGCTCTCGGCTGAAGTTTTGGTGGTTTTACTCCATTCTGAGCAGGTTTGGAGCTCTGTTCTGGGAAGGGAATGGAGCTGGGGAAGGGTCTGGAGCACCAGGATCTGCTGAGGGAGCTGGGGAAACTCAGCCTGGAGAAAAGGAAGCTCAGGGAGAACCTTCTGGCTCTCCACAACTCCCTGACAGAGGGTGGATCCACGTCACGTTCAGGATCTGTTTCCAGGGAACAAGAGACAAGAAAAGAGGAAGCAGCCTCAGGTTGTTCCAGGAGGGGTTTAGTTTGGATATTGGGAAGCTTTTTTCATGGAAAGATTGGGCAGGCTGCCCAAGGCAGTGGTGGAATCTCCATCCCCATAGGAGTAAATTTAACGTCTGTGTGGATGTGGCACTTTGGAATGTGTTTTAGTGGTGGCCTTGGCAGTGCTGATGGAATGGTTGTGCTGGATGAGCTTGGAGAACTTTTCCCATCTAAATGCCTCTGGAATTCTCTGAAGGACACAGCAGGGTGATGTTTGATCCTGGGAAATGAAACTTGGTCAACACGAGCACCTGCTAAGCAGCAGCATGAAGTGTTCTGAGTGAGGCAAAGGTGCTGCTGCTTCGAGAGATGCACTGGAAAATGCCAAAACTCATCCTACAGAATCATGGAATGTTTTGGGTTGGAAGGGATCTTAGGGATCATCTTGTCCAAACCCCTGCCATGGACAGGGACACCTTCCACTAGCCCAGGTTGCTCCAAGCCCCATCCAACCTGGCATTAAGTGTTTTGTCAGCCTGGGACCTCCCTTTGTAACAATTTTCGTATCAGGTCCTGATTTTCCCTGTAGTCGATGTCGAACCTGTGCCAGCTGCGCTGCCATTTTAAAACATTTTTATGCCATTCCTCCACCCCCTCTTCATTAAAAATTTTTCTTCTGCTGTCCACCCTGGGGGTGGGGGAAAGACAACCCTCAACCTTGTGTAGTCAAGGTTATGGCGATAAATTCCGGAGCATTGTCACTTCTATTCGGAGTAAATTGGCCGGCCGCTCTTGGGCTGAAGGGGAGATAATTTGCTGTAGTATTTCAAATGGATTAGAAATGGATTTGAAGGGAAAGTTCATGCCTCCCATTACAAAGGCTAGAAAGAAGACTATCTTAAGGCACTGTTCACACTCTAGCCTTCATTATCCACGCTTAATACCTTTCCTATTTTCCAGCGTTAATGAAATTTCCTGCCGGAGCGGGGCCTTGTGGACGGACGGGAGGACTCTTTAGATCCGCGGGATGCGCGGCAGAAAGGGAATTACAAGGCCCTCGTGTCGAGGGGCCCAGTGTATTCTTCAGGTCCTTGGCCCGGCTATTATCTCATTAATTTTATCCTCTTTTGTCAATACAGTTCATTTCCAAAGGCCGTCCTTTCCATTAGGGTAACAATTCCACGGAGAGCTGGGATGCCACCACCGATGAAAAGCGATGGGCGTTTGGCTCTGTGCCCTCGCCGGTGGCTTTTCCCTGCCACCACCAGCTTGGATGTCACTAAGAGGGAGGGGGACACGGACACTGGTGGCTGTGTTGGGCCCACACAAGCACTTGGGAGCAACAACTTGGATTCAGAGGGAAATAAAGGGTTCCTGTAAGGCGAAGTTTGGGAAGTTGAGTCCCGCCCCGCTCTTCTGTGTAGGCATGGTTTTTCCATATAAAACATAATATTTCCGTTAAATTTTAAATCTCTTAAGGCTCCTATAATATAATGAATATCCTGCCTAATGTAATAAATATTAAGTACAGTAAATATTACAGTAAGTATTATTTTATATATATAAAAGGATGAGGGGACATCGTTGCTTGGAAATTTGTACCGGCCAGAAGCTGGAAATGGAGGTAGCCAAGCCTCCAGTGAGCTCAAACTGAGCTCCTGGTTGGGACCCCCCATCCCTGGAAGTGTTCAAGGCCAGGTTGAATGGGGCTTGGAGTGACCTCTTCTACTGGAAGGTGGCCCTGCCCATGGAGTGGGATTGGAATTTGGTGGTTTTGAAGATGCCTTTCAACCCAAATCATTCTGTGATGATTCCACAGCTTCATTCCGGTGGCCCTTGGGGCTTTGGCAGCCCGAGCAGATGTTCTACAGAAGCTTTTGCTTGGAGACCACGCAGAGGCCACTTGTCTCCCTCAAAAATACAGCAACTCTAAATTAGAGGAGGTTCAACCCCACTCCCTTTGGGGAATGAGATGAGTTTTGATGTTGTTTGTCAAAATCCTTGAAAAAAATCACAGATTGGTTGAATGGATCGGAAGGAGCCTTAAAAATCGTCCTCAGTGGTGGTGTTCTGATACAACATCTGCGTTTGGAGGCTCCCTCAGTTTGGAGTTTGGCCATTCCTAAGGAATTCTAAAGAGAGTGGTGTGTGACCACTTTAGTGAGCTGAGAGCAGGAAGACAGGAAATCAAATATCCCGAGGATTTGGGGGATTCAACCAACTGGATCTTAAAATGGTGCTTAAACCCGTGAGTTGAGCTCAAGGTGGTGTGAGCAGCCCGTGGGGCTTTGCAGTGTTTGTGGGTTGGGGTTTATTGACATTACGGCCAAAAAAGGTTTAATTTAATATATTACCTCATATATGTGTGTCTCTGTGATAATATAATGTATTAGGGCACATATGTAAATTTATATTCAACAGATACTGAATGTATCTCTATTGATATAGAACATTTTTAATATATACCAATATATCTGCATATAATATATAGATATAGAGATACAATATCTATTTAAATACATTAAATATATATTTACATATGTTTATCCTATATATAAATATAGATGTCTGCATGTACTTTATATATATATATATATATATATATATATATATATATATATAGTGTATCTGTATATTTATAGATGTATAAATCTGTATATCTTTATAGCCATGCTTCCACAGCTATGCCACATCCCAACCTTTCCTTACAAACCAGAGTGGGGAATTTTGGATGAACTCCTGACTTCTTCCCTCCCCTCTACTAGAGTTAAGGAAAATATGAAATGTATAATATATAGAAACAATATCTATATATTACATGTATTACCTATATTAGTGAATATATGTAATTCAATATATAGTCTATATATTCAATAATATATCAATAAAACGAAGTGCTAAGAATAAAAATAGTATCTGGGCCTCATATAAATTATCTCTAGGTATTATTAAGTACATATATTGAACGTATCTAGATGTTATTGAACATATTTAATTCAATATATGCATTCAGTACATGTATTCAATAATATCTAGAGATAATTGATGGATATAGGAGGCCCAGAGAATATAGGTGATAATATATAGATTTATGCATAAAGGTATCAATATTTGTTATTCTATACAATACATAGATCTTGTATTTCAATACATATACTCAGGGTATATATATTCAATTATGTGTGTATCTGTATGGAAATAGGTGTGTGTGGATATCTCTATGTGTTACCCAGAGATAACATGTAGGGAATATATATGGAATTACAGAATTCCTTAAAGGGGCTGATTCAGCTGGGAAAAAGGAGCCCCAAATCCAGGCACTACAGCCCCTGTGGAGGGAGGAATGGAGCATCCTGGGGTCTTCCCAGGGATGTGTCTCTGGGAGGAAGAGGAGATGGATGGAGCTGGGTTTGGGTCTTGTCACAACCATGGTGGTGTTTTGCAGCACCTTCATTGGAATCCTGCAATGGGTTGGGTTGGAAGGTTAAAGATCATCCAGTTCCATGGAAGCCATGGGGAAGGACACATTCCACTATCCCAGGCTGCTCCAAGCCCTGTCCAGCTTGGCCTTGGGCACTTTCAGGGATGGGGCAGCTGCAGCTTTTCTGGGAACTCCGTTCCAGCACCTCACCACTCTTCCAGGGAAGAATTCCTTCCCATTGTCTCACCTAATTCTGCCCTCTGGCAGTGGGAAGCCATTCCCTGTATCCTGGCACGCCATCCCTTTTCCACAGTCTCTCTCCAGCTCCCCTGGAGTCCCTTTAGGCATGGCAAAGTCTCCTTGGATCCTTCCCTTCTCCAGGTTGAACACCCCCAGCCCTCCCAGCCTGGCTCCAGAGCAGAGTTGCTCCAGCCCTTGGAGCATCTCCGTGGCCTCCTCTGGACTTGCTCCAACAGATCCATGTCCTTCTACTGCCGGGACCCCAGAGCTGGACACAAAACTCCAGATGAGATCTCAGAAAAGCAGAGTAGAGGGTGAGAATCATCTCCCTCCCAGCTGTTGGATATTTGATAATATTTTTTTTGCCCCTGATGTGGCCACAAGACCTTTCTTCAGCCAATGCTGGATGCATCCTTGGCCTTGCCAGAGTTTTCTGGGATCTGCTGGGTCATCCATGAGTGACCCTCATGCCATTGCCACCTTCACCCAAAGATGCCACTGCCATGACTCCTTTGCGAGTCACTAAGACTTGATGCTCCTCTCCGGAGCAGTTTAGTGAGGAGGAAGCCCTGGGGGAACTGAAACAGGGAATTTATCGAATTCCCATCCCCTTCCACAAAAAACAGGCAGCAAATTTTCCGAGCTCGGTAGCCAGTGGCAACAGCCCTCTGGAATGAATAGGCTGTCACGCTCAGCATTAGGAAATGTAACTATTCCATTTTCCAGCTCTCTTTTTCTTTGGAGCACATGTTCATTTAAAGGAAATGCTCATCGGGGTTTGCATTCCGCTGATAGGATAGCAGGATCTTAATTTACGGATATTCTCCGGTAATGCGCGGTTTATATACGTTCTGCTAATAGCATTATGAGCATAGTTTGGGCTAATACAAAATTAGAGCTCTAATTTGCATAAACAAATTACTGTTTGGATTAGCGCTAAATGAGGAAGGCGACTGATATTGGAGGAGATTTGATTTGGCTGCTGTGGCTCTGTTTGGATAATGGGGGATGGATAGGAATGAGCTGGGAAGAGGCTGCTTTGCGAGTCGGGAGGGAGGTGGGATGGTGCAGGAGGCGTGAGGTCATGGAGTGGACAAAATTTTGGGTGACAGAGGAGCCTCTCTGGGACATGTGGCAAGGTGTGGGTTGGCCTCTTTTCCCTGTCAACCGGCAACAGGGTGAGAGGAAATGGCCTCAAGCTGTGCCAAAGGAGGTTCTGTTTGGACATCAGAAGGAATTTCTTAATGGAAAGGGTTGCTAAACATTGGGATGGACTGTCCAGTGAGGTGGAATGGAATCTCCATCCCTGGAGCTGCTCAAGGAATGCCTGGACATGGCACTCAGTGCTCTGGTCTAATTGACAAAGTGTTGGTTGGTCACAGGTTGGACTTCATGGCCTTGGAGGTCCTTTCAGACCTAAAAGATTTTGGGATTCTGTGATATTTATCCCTCAGGTGTCACTTCAGAATTTACTGGTCCTTCAGAATAATGTTATGGGCAACAGAAATTGGATTGTGATTCCCAATCCATCTCTTCCCACTGCCTCAATACAGGGTTTGTGAATTTAGGGAGAGTTGAGGAGATAGGAACAGGTCCCCAGCCCTGCCCACTGGACCCTGCTGAGGTCCAGCATCAGTTCCAGGTGACAGCTGGGGGATGGAAATGTTCTTGGGTGACTTGTCCCATGCAGGGATTGAGGAAAATCTTTCCAAGAGCCAGATTTGGAGGCAGAATAAAAATATTAAATCTGTGGTATCTGATTCATAATAGTAATAACGATACCAAAAATACAGACTCATGGAATGTTTTTGGTTGGAGTGGACCTTAAAGACCATCTAGTTATAAAACCCTGCCATGGACAAGGATGCCACCCACTGGATCAGGTAGCTCAGAGTCCCATCCCACCTGGCTTTGAATTACTTCCAGGGATGTCAAAGCTTGTAGAGCTCCATAAAACTTGGCTAAGCTCAGTGAAGGTCCCACCTTGCTGATTCTCTCATGGGATTGCATCCACATTTCCTTGTTTCTGCTGGGGCTAGAGATTCAAGCAAGGGTGGGAGATGTTGGGTGAGAGTACCTGAAGGTCATTTTTTTTGGTGTCAGTCATGAGGAATCAGAGCTTTTCCTCTGTCAACACCAAGAACATTCCTGCTTCTTCCATACATCTCCTCCATTCTAGTGGGAGCTGTCCCTGCCCTTGGCGATGGGATTGGAATGAGATGATCTTGAAGGTCCGTTCGAACCCAAACCATTCCACGAGTCTCCGATCTCATGGTTTGCTCATGAAGCAGCACCTCCTTATGACATTTTCCCAAATTTGGGCTGACCTTGACTTTGTTTTTCCTGCAGATCCCCATTGTTAAACCAAACTCGACTCTCACTCCAAGGTGGCAAATCCCAGCTCGACCAAACCCGACTCTCACTCCAAGGTGGCAAATCCCAGCTCATCCAACAGCGCTGGAGGAACAAAGGCTTCCGCTGCATCGGCGGGGTCATGTACCGGGTGTCAGCCAACAAACTCTCCAAAACTTCCAGCAGCCCTGTCCGAGCCAGGGACCTGAGCACCAAAACTCCCATCAGAGCAGGTGAGCAGGAATTTGTCTCACTTCATGTCCAAAATCCTTTGAGTTCAGTTTTCAGTTGTTGATTCCCAGCCTGTGGGTTGTGACTCATCCTTCGGCCTCATAGAATTCCAGATGTGAAGGTAATGGACATCCCATGGTCCAAGTGCTGTTCTTGCTTTATAGTAGCTCCAAAGGGGAAATAATGTTGGGGAAATTAAAGGTTTAGGAGAATTGAGTTTGTCTTAACTCAGACTTAATTCAAGCTTGTGGAGACATGCCATTAAACTTGGTTTAACAGCCAAAGTCTTGGATGAATTCAAACAGCACCACGAGGTTGAAGGTGCTTGAGATGCTCATCAAATTAAGTTCAACAGTGACCTAAAAAATTGGGAAGATCATTCTGTAGATAACTGTGGAACGATGCCCCCATTTTGATGAATTTCCATCTTTACATCGCAGCTTTGATTAAATTTGTGTTTCAGCTCCTCCTGTGTTTGACACCTCAAGTGTGGCTCTTAAAAAAGAGCAGTTTTAACAGCGTTTAAAGTATTTTTAAAATTTCTTCTTGGTCTCAAATATTTTTGCTCTCTAGGTGGTTTATTGAGAATTTTTGGGGATAGTTAAACTGGGGAAGGCAAAACCAGTGGCTTTGTGATGATTTTCCTGTCTGGAAGGATGAATGGAGCAGAGATGAGGATTTCTATGGATGCTGCTGGAAATCAGGCAATGAGGAGTGGTTTGGATTTGGAAGGCATCTTCAAGGTCATCCAGTTCCATCCCCCTGGGATGCCTTCCACCAGACCAGGTTGCTCCCAGCCCTGTCCAGCCTGGCCCTGAATGCCAAAATGTGACAGGAAAGCAGATGAAGTGAAGAGATGCAGCCTTTTAAACCACCTGCACCGCAATTCCTGTGGGAATTCTGGGGTATCCTGGGTGGTTTTAAACCCACAAAGAGCGGGATTAGGGAGGGAAGGAGCTTTGTGCTGGGATGGGAAGTGGAACTGCCTGTTGATGATGTCAGAGATGAGGATGAGGCGGTGGCCAAGGGGTGTGGAGCCAATGGAATGTCGCTTCCAGGTATTTTCCCTTCTGAGGGCAGCAAAGGGAGGCTCAGCAGGAGTTTGGGAATAGTTTGTAGGTATTTTCACAACTCAGCCCTTCTCAGGACAGATTTTTGATGTCTGACTCTCCTGCTGCCTTCTCCTTGCTGCTGACTCCTCAAATAGGGATGAGAATGCTCAGGAGAACATTTCTATAATGGATTCTTTCAGAATCTGGGATCCTGCCTGGTAAATCCTTGCCTTTTGTGCTGCCGCTGAGGAGGAGGGGCAAGGATCAGAGTTTGGAGACTCAGAAAAAGTGGCTATAAAACAGCTCAGGGGTTTGTAGAAAAAAAAATCAGATTTTTTCCAAGAGCTTTGCTACTGGTACTGGGACTTTCCAGTGTCTGGATCAGGATAATCGAGGGTGGTTCTGCCTTAAGCACCATCTCTGGACATTGAAGATGTCACCAAAGGCAGAAAATATCCTGCAGGAATGGAAGAAAAGGGGTGAAAGCCCAGGACATGGACAGGGATCTTGTTGGATGGAGCAGGGGATGGATTTCAGGACAGAGCTGGACCACTAGGAAGAATCCTGGGGAGAAGTGATGGCTGGAAGGACTGGAAAACTGGAAGATCTGGAGCTGCCCAGCTAAGGAAGGATGTCTCTCCATGGCCAGGAGCAGCCAAAAACCAAGGGGCTTAAACTGGTGGGAGAGCTTTCCAAGGACAAGGATGATGAAATGCTGGACTCATTTGGCTCTAAAATCTCCATTATTTTAAAGACTTTTTTTTAAAGAAGGTTTAATGAACTTCTTTTTGGGGAGGACATAGGTAGAAAAGGTCCTGCCTCCCATCAAGAAGGTGATTTTTTTTTTATTGATCTAAGTGCAAGGAAGTCTCTAAATTTGTCTGAAAATAGACAAATGAGTAAAGTCTCATTTGGACAACTCAGCCAAGGCTGATGGATTTGGCCTGTCCATGAATATCCATCACTGGATTGGGACCAAGCAGCTTAGAGGCAAATTTCTGGAAGAGGGGTGAAGCCAAAGACCTCATGGGAGGATTTCTGCAGATACAGGCCTTGGAATTGCTTTTGGGGGGTTCCTGAGGGGATTTGGGGTGACAGGGCATGGAAGAGATGTGATGCTCCCATTTTTCCTTTCTCACCGAAACCATGTCTTCTAGTGAGGTCTCATTCAGAGAACTGGGTTTAATTAGTCCCACTTTGGGAGGGAAGATCCCTTCCAGAGTTATTCCCTGTAAAATACAATCCCATCTAATTATTATTTTGAAGGTGTTCCTTATTTTGCTGATGCCTCTTTCCCCCTGCCAGACAGCACGTTGGCTTTGTAACCACAAAAACCCAAGGAACTGCTGTGGATCAGTATTTTCATGTCATCTTTCATCTCTCCCCATAATTCATCCTCCTTCCCAAGGATGGATTCCACAGATTCCTCTTGCCTTAGGATAACTGGGCCTGGCAGGGCGGAAGATTTGTGTGTTCTCATCGGCTGCGAACGTTTGCTCAACGCTCTGTGTTTTCAACACTTGACAAAGTTTATTTAAAAGATGGAAAAAAACGTCTTTTCCTTTCCCTTTCAGTGCCAGGCACTGTGTGTTTGGAATAGTGGAGAGATGGGAAGTACTCCTGACAGTTTAATAGCTTGGAGTTTACTTCCAGTGGGTTATAATTCTGCTCTTTCTGTGGATTTATAGAGTTGGGGTTTTATTTCTACAGTACAAAATCTGATGCCGGGCACTGGGGCTGATCCATGCTCGCCATCGTAGCATTCCCAAGTGATTTATTGATGGATGCTGGTGATGAGTGAAGATTTGATCCTGGGGATGCACTTCCTGCATCCCTGTGCTGTGTTGAGATCAATCTTGAGGCTTCCAGGAGCAATGGGAAGAGCAGTTTTCCATGGCTCTTCTGGCTTGGGGACAAGGAAAGTGTCACTGCAATCCCAGGAAAAAAATTTTGGAGGTGGTTTGAACATAAAAAGACTCCCTGGAGCAATCAAAGCATCACCACGGCCTGTGCAGCTGCTGAGAACTTTGCTCTGATCTCATGTGTGGCTCTGCTTCCGAAGGATTTCTGTGCCTTACACACTTCTCTCTGGAAAACTGCATTTAAAATACAGAAATAAAAATACTTTTTTTGTTTTTTTGCCTTCCCAACTGGATAGGGATCTTGCGTGTGGCCTAATTCATTACTTGGGCAAGGATGAAGAAGAGAACCCAGAGCTTAAACACTCTCTGCTCATCCTTGTGCAAGACAAAGATGTGGAATCACACATGGAAAGGCTCTTTCCCTTTGGGATAACTGGTATTTCAGCACCCATGTATTTTTTCACTTTGCAGAAGTCTTGGAAAATCAGCAGTGGGATGGTGTGGAAAGCATTTGCTGCGTGGCAATTAATTAAACAAGCAGAATAATTGGTTTCTCTTCTCAGAAGGAACCTTTCCTTCATTTCTTTCTCCATCTTCTAAGGCGTTTTCCAGACTCTTGAGGAATTTCCATGAAATCAGGGAGAGAAGCAAAAGGTCCTGGGCAATGTAGAGTTTCACAAAGAAATACGGAAGGGGAAGTACAAGATTGAAAGCAGCAGAAAGCAAATTAAGGTTTGACATTGTCCGGAAACCAGCCCTGACCCCAATCTCTGCACGAGCCGCTGCTGCTGCTGCTGCTGGGAGAGGAATTGCACTCCACGAGCTGGGGCTGGCTCCAGCAGGGTTTTCCAAGTGTCCAGGCTATTTTTCCATGGGCAAATCCTCACCTGCATGATTTCCTCATGCTGCGATTTTAGCTCTTGGTTGGTTTTAGCTCTGGTGGCTTTGGGGACTCCAGAGGTGACAGCCGGCCCCCCTTGAACAACGTGGTTTTATTTATGGGGTTTTCAAATTGTCTCCATGACCATAAATTCCAGAGCCTTGGAGATACCCAGGATTCCTGCGCTCCCAAAGGTGGAGGCTTAAGAGGAGTTTTTAGTGCTCCCAAGCTGAGGCGTCTCCCACACATTGTGACGGTGGCTGTGATCCCAGAGAAACAAATCATTAATTAAAACATGCTTGAGTTCAGCCTTCCACAACTGGGAGGGACTTTCCTTGCATCCAGATGCACTTCCCGTCTCCATCTTGCTGTGTCACATCCCCTCCTGCCTCAGTTTCCCCTCTCAGCTGCAAAGGTGATCAGCTGGGGAGATGGAAGGTCATGGAATCATGGAATAGTTTGGGTTGGAAAGGAGCTTAAGGACAATCTCATTCCAAGCCCCTGCTATGGGCAGGGACACCTTCTACTATCCCAGGTTGCTCCAAGCCCCACACGACCTGGCCTTGGACACTTCCAGGGACGAGACAATCACAGCTTCTCTGGACACCCTGTGCCAGGGCCTCGCCACCCTCACAGGGAAGGATTTCTTCCCAATATCCCATCCATCCCTGCCCTCTGGCAGTTGGAAGCCATTACCTCCATCTTGTCCCTCCATCCCTTGTCCAGAGTCATTCTCCAGCTCTCCTGGAGCCTCTTCCGGTGCTGGAAGTTCTCCCCCGAGCCTTCTCTATTCCAAGCTGGACATTCCCAGCTGTCCCAGCCTGGCTCCAGAGCAGAGGGGCTCCATCCCTCGGAGCATCTCTGGATTCCCCTCTCCACTGCATCAGGCTGGGGACAGGTGACGGATGCTCCTGAACAGGATTTGGGCTGCAGCAGGAGAACTCCACACTTGGAGATCTCCACAGTGCTGGAATAAAGCGCTCTCTGGCCTCCCTGTTTAACAACTAATTTTAGAAGTGCTGAATGTCACATAAACATTTTTTCAAGCATGAGGAAATGCTCAGCGCTGCTGTTGGCCCAGCACTTTTGGGAATGATGCTCTTTTCTCACAGCCATTCCTTTTTACAGAAGGAAAGGAGGGATTCAGGGCTCCTTTGTTTCCACCACCCATCATTTGCCTCTGCTTTTAATTTTAAGAGGAATTAGGGAGGATTTGCTCCGGTGTGCTGGGCTTTGCCTTTTCCCCATGTCCATGGAAACATCCTAAGCTTCTTGTTTGTCCATCATGACCCTGTCTTCTGTCTTTAACACACCCTGAGTGTGTTGGGATCATACTGGAGGGATGAGGAAGACTTTGGTGGAGGAGAGACCAGCCCAATACACCGAGGTGTGAGAGCAGGGAAATTTGGAATGCTGCTATCCTCAGGTTTCTGCTGGTTTCAGTGTGGCTGGTGCCGGGATCCCTTTGTGCTCACTCCCTTTGAGGTGAATTCCTTGGGTTTGGGATTGCGCAGTCTCTTGCCTCTTTTTGAGCTCAATTTCTTGGCTTCTTCAGGATCAGTCCCTTGTTTTGGGATTGCTTAGTCCCTCAGACACTTCAATCTCAATCTTGCTTTTGGGATTGCTCTGTCCCTTACCCATCTTGAATTAAATCCTTTGGCCTCTTTGGACGTCATTCCCTTGGCTTTGAGATTGCTCAGTCCCTTACCTCTTCTGACCTCAGTTCCCTGGCTCCCTTGATCTCAGTGCTTTTTCTTTGGGATTTTGGGATCCCTTAGTCCCTTTTGATCGCAGTCCCATGGCCCCTTTTTCACTCAGTCCTTTGTCTTTGGGATTCCTCAATTCTTTCCTCTTTTCAGATTAGTTCTTTCTTTTTGGGGTTGCTCAATCCCTTGACCCCTTTTGAGCTCAGTTTCATGGCCCCTTCAATCTCAAGGCTTTTTCTTTGGCATTGGGGAATCTTTTAAATCTCAATCCATTCAGTCTCAATCCCTTGGTTTTGGGATTCTTCAATCCCTTACCCCTTTTGAGCTCAATTCCATTGCACCTTCATTCTCAATGCCTTCCTCCTCTTTGGGATTGAGGGAACCCTTGGTCCCTTCAATCCCTTGTTTGTGGAATTGTTCTGTGTCTTTGAGCTCAGTCCCTCAATTTCTTTAAACTCAATCCTTTGGTTTTGGTTTTCCTCAATCCCTTACACTTTTCAGATCAGCTCCATGGCCCCCTCAGTCTCACTGCCTTGTCTTTGGGATTGGAGGATCTCTTGGCCCCTTTGATCTCAATCCTTTAATTTTGGGATTGTTCAATCCTTCAGCCCCTTGGAGCTCACTCCCTTGGCCCCTTTTGAACTCTATCTCTAGGTTTTGGGATTGTTCAATCCCTTTGACTTCTTCACTCTCAGTCCCTTGATTTTGGGATTATTCAATCCTTTTATCCCTCTGGAGCTCAATCCCTTGGTCCCTTTTGAGCTCTAACCCTTGGTTTTGGGATTGTTCAATCCCTTTGACTTCTTCACTCTCAATCCCTTGATTTTGGGATTATTCAATCCTTTCACTTTATGAGCTCAATTCCTCAACTCTGGAATTGCAGGGATCAGATCCTGCTCCTGGCGCACATCTGCTCATACAATGTCCAACCTAGAGCTGCTTCATTAATTGAAGCCGATTCATTAATTGAAGTTGCTTTGTAAATAAAACACTGGTGACCACCTGACTCAGGGACATTCATGGGATGCGGGGACAGGAAAATGGGAAAATCTCTGCTTGTTTAGCGGCAGCTCATCCCTTCTTTTTCCGTTGTCTTCTCCGGAACGAGGATTTGTGCTGTCCAGTGAGAGAAATAAATGACCCCCAGCAGCTGCGAGTGCTGATCCTCAAAATCCGCGGAACCCACTTAAATGAATAATAATTAAAGAAATAAATTTCCCCAAGTGCAGCCTCAAAACTTTCGGTTCAGCAATAAAGCCAAGGAGAGACTCGGAAAATGAATCATTCGGCTCTTTCCGAAGGAGGCTGCGGTGGGCGAGGTGGGATGATAATGGAAAATATTAAAGGAGCCAGCGTGGTTTAAGGAAGCTTTTTCCAGGTCGTGTGGGAACAGGCTGAGAAGAGGTTGTGTGGTGATGCTGGCCCCTGAGGGATAAAAGACGAGCAATCCCAAAATCATGGATTTGAGGGGGAAGGGGTCAAGGGATTGAGGAACTTAAAAACTAAGGGATTGAACTTGAAAAGGGCCAAGGCATTGATCTCAAAGGATAAAAGGAATTGAGCAATCCCAAAGAAAAGGCACTGAGATTCAAAGGGAAATGGAATTGAGCTCAAAAGGGGTCAGGGACTGAGGAATTGTACTCAACCCAAGGAATTGCACTCAACGAGCCAAAGGACTGAGCTCCAAAGGGATAAAGGACTGAAGAATCCCAAAACCACGGGATTGGTGAGCAAAAAAATGGAATGACCCCGTTGTGGTCATCCCCAGGTTGGAGCACTGGGCAGTGGAGCTGATCACCTGCCTGCCATTGCCTGGGCAAACCTCTGGTTGGTTCCCTCTGTGTGTAAGATTTCCATGAATTATCCATGACTTAGGATAGTGGAAGAGGATGGGAAGCAATGGGCTTGTCACTCAACACTCATCATTCTAACAATGTTCCCACCCTCTTGCCCATTTCTTGGGCCTACCATGCCCCAACTCTGAATATCTTCCCTTTTTTTCTGCCTGTTTCAATTTTATACTGATTGCTTCCCTCCATGAGGAAGTTTTCCATGAATTTTCCTTGATTTGGGATTGTAGAAGTAGATGGGAAGCAGTGGGCTTGATACTCAATACTCATCATTCTGACAGTGTTCTCACTCTCTTGCCTGTCATCCCTTGGTCCTGGCTCACCCCAGCTCTGGATTTCTCCCTTTTCTGGCTTTCTCTCTCTCTCTTTTTTTTTTTCTCCCCAGTTTTTTACAGCTTTTCCACCATTTAAAAAAAGTAAATAATTGGATAAGATGCTCCAACAGACCTTTCCATAAGATGAGGTCCTGATCCTTGAGCGGTGCCTTGGAGCAATAAAGTCCTTCCTAAATAATTAAGCAGATGATAATGAACTGTGGTATGTCCAGCCAATTTTAAACTCAAAGGAATAGTTGGAATGTTGTTTTTGGGGTGTGTTTGTTGCATCCCAAGCTCCTGCGTGATGGGGAGCTGAGCAGGAGTGTTGGATTTGATGGGAGCATCCTGATATCCATGTGGGAATGCTGGAAAGCACCGAGTGTTGCTCCTGAGTGCAGTTTCTGGGTTGCCAAGGGAAATCTCTGCCAAGCTTTCCCTGGAGAAGGACCCTGAGCCTCGAGCTGTTTTTTGGGGTTATGGAAAAAAACCCCAGGATGCTGGAGATGGACCTGGATCCGCTTGAGCTGAGTTTTAGGATTAAGGATATGAAAAGATCCTAATTAATTTATGGATGTTGGTGCAGGGGTGCAGCATCCGACAGGCTTGTTTTAATCATTTTTTTGTTTGACAAGGATAAATTGTGCCTTTTCCCCCTTTTCCACCAAAAGCTGGAATTCCAAACATCGAGCCGAAGCCTGCGGAAAACACCGCGGGACTGCTTGGCTGTGAATTCCTTCCTAGGAGCAGGGAAAAAAAAGGAGTTAGGCTGTAGCCCCCGCTATTAATCATAGCTGTAATCATGCATTTAATGAACATGACAGCTCCCGCTCCCTCCGGAGAGACGCGCGGAGTCTCCCGGCTGGATTGGGAACAACAATCACTTCTCACCGCGAGCCACCGGAGCCGCCAGAGCTGCCAGCGTCGGGCTGGGATGATGCATTAGGAGAAACAACCCTGTTTGCACGGGCTGTGGGTTTCCTTACGGATGATGCTCTCCCAAGCGACTGAATCATCAGGAAAGGGGGAGAGAAATCCACCTGTCCCTTCCGCAGGGTGGAAAATATCCCGGCTGACACCGCTGTGCAGGGTGTAATCACTCCAAAAGCCCTCAATGTGCAGTTCTTGATGCTCCCTGTAGCAGCTTTTCTTATTTTCCTGCTTTTTTTCCCCCATCTCCATTCTGTTCCATGCACATGGGAGGAATTTGCCATGGCACCACTTTAAATTTCCATCATGAGGGATTTTGGCAATGCCAAGGATGTGGGGGTTGCTCTCCTGATCCAACAGCACCGCTATGTCCTGATGTTCTCCCTGTCTGGGCAGCAATTGAGGAGAAAAACGGGACAGATCTGGGACTGGGATGTGCCCAGTGTTTTGTCTGGACCAAACAAGACTTCCAAAGTCAAGCCCTGGGGCCATCGTTTCAGCTTTTTGTTTAATTTAGGCCAGACTGCAGCAAATTTTGGCTCCTGATGTTGGGCTTTAACCCTTATCCCATTTTCCAGTGTCTTTTGATGTCCCAGTTTCACCCCAATTTCAGTAATATACCCTCCAATGCCAGAAATATTTATTTATTAATGTACTTATTAATACAAATCTGTTATAGTGACTAGTTGGAAATTCCGAGTTGACAACCACCCTAAAAATCCAAATTTAGACTCCTTGGACCTCCTGAAAAGTCGGGAACATCCAACCCCCTCTCCTGCACCCCCTTCTTGCTACTTGGATGTACACAAAGCTTTTACTTTTATTTAAACATTTTTTTTCCACAATGCAAGAGCTTTCAAAAATACCCTCATGACAGACCCGAGTTTTCTCCATAAATCCCAATGGATGGGAAGTGTTTAATTATGGAGCTTTCTTGGCTTGGCTCCTCCTGGAGAAATATTTGGGTGATTTTCTAAGAGTTTGGGGAGGATTTGCATATGGGATGAATAATTAGGGAGTGGGAAAATGTGGATGGGGGTTTTCTTGGCCAACTTCCAGGTGCTTTGCCAGACCCGGATGGATCTGACATGGATTTTGTCATGGATGGGACCAGCTCTTGGATAGTTAAACTGCCTTTGGGACGTGAGTTAATACCTGGAATGGGAGATGCACATCACGTTATTGCACGGCTTCTTACTAGAAGATGAAAACTGGGGAAAAATAGACTAAAAAATAATTTTGTTGATGTATTTTTGCTCCATAAAAATTCAAACCCAGTGGCAGGAGGCTGTTGACCCCTTTATTTATCATCTGCCTCTTTAGTGATTCCTCCTTTCTGGACAAGATGACCTGTAAGGGCTTTTCCAGACCTAACCATTCCATGATTCTGTGATTCCAAACTTGTTCATCCCTGTGTATCTGCTTTTATCCCTAAATATTAAATATTTAGAGGGATTGTTTGCTGCCCTCAGGAGCTGATTCCTGATGTAGCTTTAAGGAATATTAAACAGAATTTCCTAGGGCTAAGGATGCTCCAGCCCTGTCCTAATGGATTTTAATTTGGGGCTTTTGCCCCACAACATTTGGGAAGTCAACCTTGCTCTTAATGGAGACCCTTCAGCGGCGTCTTCGGGGCATCCCAAAGTTGATGAATGTTTTATTGAGGCACTAAAAAAGAGGCTCCTACAGCTTGGGACGAGATGGAATTAAACAAAAACAGGTTAAAAAACCATCTCGGTGGTGGCTCAAATGCCCTGCTGATGGAATTTGATGTGCAGAGGGAACAGATGGGGCTTCGCCGACGCCGGCAGCCGAGTGACAGCTCGCGGTGCCGCGCAATCAAATTCCACTCGCTCAACTTCTCAACACGCCCGGGCTGGCAGGTGAGTGACTGAGCTGCTCTCATCCTACCTGGAAAACTGAAATCCAGCCTTTCTTTCCCATTCATTCTTCCCTGCACCAGTCAAGGATGATTTAATTCCATGCGTGCATGGATGGGAGCGGGGGCTGAGCTTCCCTGTCCGGCTGCGGGGAGCGGCCAAGCCAAGCGTGGAGATTTGTTGGATTGATGGTGGAAGCATGGGATTTGCTTAGAGAAGTGTTCTGGCACGTTTGGGTGCTGAGGGGAAAAATTCCTGCTGTGTTTGGGGCTGGCAAGGAGCACCTCTGCTGGAGCTGCTCCAGAGGTGGGAAGTCCCTGAAGGGCGTCTTCATCTCTGGGAGCTCCGTGCTTTGGGTTAAATAAGTTCATGGAATCATGGAATGGTTTGGGTTGGGAGGGAGCTTGAAGATCATCCAGTTTCAACACACTGCCAGAGCAGGGACCACTATTCCACATTGCTCCAAGCCTTGTCCAACCTGGCCTTGGACACTTCCAGGGATGGGGCATCCATAGTTTCTCTGGGCAGTTTGTGCCAGGGCCTCCCCACCCTCCCAGGGAAGAATTTCTTCCCCATATCCCATCTAACCCTGCCCTCTGGCTGTGGGAAGCCATTCCCTCTATTTTGCTTCTCCAGGTTTTTGTCCAAAGTTCCTCTCCAGCTCTCTTGGAGCCCCTTTAGGCAATGGAGGAGGCTCCAAGTTCTCCCTAGAGCCTTTTTTTTTCCAGGCTGAACAACCGCAGATCTCCCAGCTTTTCCTCATAGCAAGGTGTCTCCATCCCTCCGATCATTTTTGTGGACCTAAGCTACTGAGGTCTGTATGAATTCCTGCAAAATTTCTCGATTCCAAGCAATGATCCACGTTTTTCTCTCTCTACAGCACTGAGATTGCACTCCACACCCAGTCCTGGGGTCTTTTCACCCAGCCTGAGCAGATCCTCAACGTGTCGCTACATTGCCAGGTCTGTACTCATGGGAAGCAGGAATGATGTGCTCCATCTTTGGAATTATGCTCAGGAGGGAATCAGGAGGTTCAGGAGCAGCTGTTGAGCTGGAGGATGATTTGGTGAAGCTCTGGCTGCTGCTTTTCTGCAGCTTCTACTTCGAGGTGGTTTTAAGCTCAGCCAGAGTTTCCCCGCCTTCCCAGGGAATAATTACTTCCCAATATCCCGTCTATCCCTGCCCTCTGGCAGTGGGAAACCATTCCCCCTTCTCCTGCTACTCCAGCCCTTGTCCAAAATCCCTCCCCAGCTCTCCTGGAGCCCCTTTAGGCACTGGAAGGGGCTCCAAGGTCTGCCTAGACAGCCAGGCTGGACATTCCCAGCTCTCTGAGTCTGGCTCTAGAGCAGAGGGGCTCCAGCCCTTGGAGCATCTCCGTGGTTTCCCCTGGATCTGCTCCAGCAGCTCCACATCCTCCTGGTGTTAGACCCCAGAGCTGGAGGCCGCTCCGCACGTGAGATCTCACCTGAGTGGGGCTGAGGGGCAGAAATTCCCCCTCTTCTGCTGTCCATGCTGTGGGTGAGCCTGGGACATTCTGGGCTCCTGTGGCTGGATCATGTGGAGTTTCTGATCCACCAACTCCCTCGAGTCCTTCTCCTCAGGGCTGCTCTCAATCCATTCCCCACCCAGCCTGGATTTGTGCTTGGGATCACCCACCTCACATCCAGGACCTTACACTTGGCCTTGCACCTCCTTTTAATCCAGGAGCTGCAGACAGCCAACACTTATAGAGATAAAAATGTGCATTTGCTCTGAAAATAAATTCCTTGAACCTGTGTTTTTCATGGATAATGCACTGCATCCTCATCAATCCGGATCTGACTGTGCCATACCACTGAATTATCTCCTTGGAGAGAGATCTGATGTGCCCCCCATGGTTTGTGTTCGCTTCCCCTCTTCACCTGGTCCCACACATCCCAAGAGCTGCTGGATAATTCCTGCTCCAGCTGGAAGCTCATGGAAAACATGTGCTAAGCAACTTCTGAGCTTCTTAAGTAGCTTCAAATGGGACCAGGCAATTAAAAAGGAGCTTTTCTGCTCTTTGGTGGTACTTTTTGTTCCTGTGGCCATCACGTAGGTGCTCGTTCTTTGAGGTTCATGAGCAGGTGCCCACGTGAAGGCCATGAATAGCATCAGGCCCAGCTGGTGGGACGTGTGCTGAAGAGCCCTCCAAGTCTGTCAGCCTTGGCAACCTGTGCTGCACAAGGAGACGATGTTTCCTTCCTCACCATATTCCCCAGAAGTGTGGGAAGCCCTTTCCACGCTCATAAAATCCGAGGAGAGAATGAGAGTTATGGGGTGGGAAGGAATCTCAGTGGGGACTTGGGTGTTACCTTGTAGATTTTTAATTATTTGGGGTAAAATCGGCCAAAACCTGAAAATACTTAAGGGCTTATGAGCGTGAACTTCCTAAATATTTCACTCTTCAAAGGTGGGCTTGTCTGTGGTTTCAGGTATTGTTGAGGTGTCTTCTCCATGTCCTTGTGGTGTTGGAGCTGGAGGTCTTCCCTGACCTTGTCCCTCTTTCTCCCTCAGCCGTGCTGTGCAGAGGAGCTTGGCCATCATCCGTCAAGCCAAGCAGAAGAAGAAAAAGAAGGAATATTGTATGTACTACAACCGCTTCGGGAAGTGCAACCGGGGCGAGAGCTGCCCCTACATCCATGATCCAGAGAAAGTGGCCGTCTGCACCAGGTAGGGGTGGACACGGAATTCTGGTGAACTGGGAGCTTTGGTGCTTCCTTGTGGGATATTCCTAAGGGAAACAAACTGATAACAGAGATGTTGGACAACAGGGATGGGAGTTCTGGGTCAGGTGTAGGTTCTGCTCTGTTGGGTTGGAAGGAGGAGGACAAGAAGAGGCCAGAGGATCCTGGAATTGTTTTGGTTGGAAGGAGCATCAAAGATCATTGAATTCCAAACCCATGACATGGGCAGGGGCACCTTCCACTATCCCAGGTTGCTCCAAGCCCCGTCCAGCCTGGCCTGGAACACTTTCAGGGATGGGGCAGTCACGGCTTCTCTGGGAATTCCATTCCCACCAGCCTCACAGGGAAAAGTATCTTCCTAATATCCTATCTATCCCTCTGGGAAGGGACAGGACATTCTCCTTGTCCTGTCACGCCATCCCTTGTCCCAAGTCCCTCTTTGGCTCTCTTGGAGCCTGTTTAGGCACTGGAAGGGACTCTCAGGTCCCTTTGGAGCTTTCTTTTCTGGGCTGGGTGACTTGAGCCCCTGCCCAGACCACGCTCCAGGCTATTCCTTCTGGAGCGTTCCTCAGATCCATTTGGATCAGTCCAGCAGGTTTGAATCCCTCAGCCTGTGACGTCGTGCAGCTCCGAGACTCAGTGATTTATTCCAGGAGAACTGATCCATGTTGGCAGTTCATTAGACCTGCCCAAGAGTTGATTAAACTCTATTATGAGTCATTTAAAAAGTGCAGAAGAGCCAGCTCCACTGATGAACTCCTGGAGTAATTTCTCCATAAAATTGCCGCTGTGCTGGAATCACTTGGAAGTTGCTCAAAGCTCGATGGGAGACGATAGAGGAGGGGAAGGTGATTTATTGTTTTTTTAACTGATTTTACTCCTTCTCACTCATTCTCCCATAACAAATCCTATAACTCCTTGCCTACTTTAGGAATTGTGCTCCTTGAAGTCTTTTGGGTCTCCAACCAGTCTCATTTCCATGGATCATTGGAGGACAACACGGATTGCTCCCAGTTTTGTGTCTCCTTGTCATTGTTCCTTTATCTCCAATCTCATTCTTTAGCTTTCCCTTATAATTTTTAAATTTTGTTAATTTGCTCTCACAGTGGTCAGTCCTAGGAAAACTCTTGACATCCTCATGTGCTTTGGGATCTTGGTTCCTGTTCTGGGCCTGTCTTTGCTCCTCCTGGTCATTGGCCATCCCACCTGGAGTTTCATCTGGCATCATAGAATGGGATCATAGAATCCTGGAATGGTTTGGATTGGAAAGGACCTTCAAGATCATCCAATCCACCCCCTTTCCATTGGCAGGGACACCTTCCACTATCCCAGGTTACTCCAAGCCTTGTCCAACCTGACCTTGAACACTTCCAAGGATGGGAAATCCACAGCTTTTCTTGCAGTTTGGAATAATCAGGGATCTAGGAAGGACTTTTCTCCTTCTGGGAGCATCCTGTCTGAATTTTGGGGTACAAACCTTGCTCTACCTACTAATGAGCAGCCAAATGTGATGAAAGAATAAAATCTATCAGGAATCATCAGCTGCTCTTCCAGCAAGGGGGATCTGTACTAATTTAGGGTGTGAAATGGGTTTATGGATGAGCTCGGCAGTGATTGTGTGGTTTTGTATAAAAAAACACATTTTGTGACCCACCTCGTGTCCAACCTGCTCCATCTGCTTTGTCTCCAGGTTTCTCCGTGGCACGTGCAAGAAGACGGATGGGACCTGTCCGTTTTCCCACAAGGTGTCCAAGGACAAGGTCTGTGTGACTTCCCAACGGGAATATGGCTCTGTGTGCAAAGGGGTGGTTGTAGGAAGGTTCTTCCTCACTGAGTTCTCCCAGCTGAGTTTGGAGTTTCCTTGCTGAGCTCTTCAGGCTCATGAATTGTGACAGACCCATGAAATGGTTTGGGATGGATGAGACCTTCAGGATCATCTCATTCCTGCCCCTCTGCCGTGGTCAGGGACACCTTCCACTATCCCAGGTTGCTCCAAGCCCCATCCAACCTGGCCTTGAATTTTTCCAGGCATGGGGCATCCACAGCTTCTCTGGGCAGCCTGTGCCAGGGCCTCTCCACCGTATGGCTGAGGTCTAGAAAAGACCTAGGAGGTCTTAGAGATCTAAAAAAGACTTCCAAGATCATTAATTTAGTTGCATCTAATCCTTCCCTGCCTCCATAAGATCACATTTCCCTGGAAATCCCTCTGTGCTGGGGTTGGAGGATGTTTTAACAAACATAACTTGGAGTTATAAATGAATAGAAATCAATTCTAAAATGCCAAGCAGCAAAATCAGGTCGAAACCATGGCAAAACACCTTTGGAGTTAATTGTTTTCCACCTTCTTGATGCATTTGGAGCTCTGTGGTTTTATTGCACAAGGTGGAAAAATAATCCAGGGTTTTTATTTTGGGTTTATCAGTGATGATTTAGCACTTCAGCTTGTGTTTAGTGGCTGGGATCTTCACTTGGATGTAGCTTTGGAGACTCCAGCACGGAAGCTGAGGTGCCTGAGGCTGAGTTCTTGGTCCGTGGGGAGCTCATAAGTTACCCGGGAAGTCGCTCCGAATGAGACACGGAGCACCAGATGTTTTTTACATGGATTTCTCTTCAGAGTCACTTAATCACGAGTACATAAAACAGGGATGGGGACAGCTGCATTCCCTGGCTCGTGACGTGTCAGAACAGGAATGGGGATGAGGATTGATTGATAGATGGAAAAAAAGTTTGGGTTTTTTTTTTCTTTCTTTCGTCCTGTAACAGCACCAGTCTTTCACAAATAAGGAAGCCAAGAATGAAGGAAGTTTTGCAGTGAGATTTGCTGTTGGTTTATCCAACATTATTGTAATTAGTGAGGCCAACTACTTCTTGTCATCCAAGTAAACAAAGTGCAACTCTCTGCCTGCACCTCGGAGGCGAAGGATTAAAATTCATCCACAGAACCATGAACTCCAAATTAAATGGAATTTCAGAAGGTGGCGAAGTCTTTTGTGGTCCTAGGGCAGAAAACCAAGATGAAACTTGGGAATTGGACACGCCCAAGGAGCTGTTGCAGTTGGTGGTTTATCCACCAAAGGATGTTGGATGTGGATGAATTTGTGGTCTCTCTTCCCAGGAATATCCCTCGGCATATTTAAATTCCTGATGGAGATGTGGCCTCAGTTTCCCCTCCAGGAAGACCTGGTCCCTCAAGGAGGGCCTCCAGATTTGGCTTTTGGGCTCTGGTTTGGGTGAATAAATGGAGAATGATGGAAAACTCAACCTTTAGCAGCACCTCACCACTTTGAGAAGAATAACAGTGATATTGTGGCAATAAAACTGAATTAAAAAGGAGTGACCATGTCAAGGAGCTGTTTGCCAATAGCATTTTGGGGACAGAATCCCTGTGATGGGATCCCATGGATTGCAGTGACCGCAACCCATCTCACCTTTATCCTGAGCTAATGAAGCATCACCTAAACTCAAGATGAATCATTAATTAACAAATCAAAATCAAAGCAGGCAGCACCAGCTCTGGAAAGCTTTCGGAGCTCATTTTTCCTGCCATGCTTCGTTGGGAAGGGGAATTATTTTTCACAGGATTAATCAACCTGAGGGTGGTTCAAAGGTCTCCCTGTTTGCCACCTTGTCATCAGCAAGGGCTGGAAGAGAAACAACCTCCTCCACAGAGTTCAAACTTGTTCCAGGGTGATTTATTGCCATGGGAATGCTGCTTCCTAAAGCGGGAAGCAACTTGACTTTCCAAGTCCTGGAGCTCCCCGTTAAGCCGGGTGATTCTTGGCAAAGGTGGCTTTTCCCTCATTTATCAGGGATGGAAAAAGCAGGTGGAGGCACTCAGCAGAGGAAAGAAGCAGTTTTCCTCCTGCTCCTGGAGTTTTTGGAGTGAATTCCCACCTTTTCCTCAGATAAAGGATTGTGCAGTGTTGGTTTATGGCTGGTTGAGTTGAGGTTTTAATGCAGTCCATGATTTTTTATCATGTGGGCAGATGTGGTGGTTTGGGGATTCCTGATTTCGTTGGTCCCATCGATTTCACTGTGTGGTTACTGGAGAGAGATATCCCAAAACCTCCTCATCAGAGAAAGTTCAGGTTGTTGTGTATCTCCTCTCAGTGGGATTTCACTGGGATGGGATATCCAGTCCAGGAGGTGAAGGGTCAAAGGCTTGGCTGTTTCTCAGCCTTTGTGCACTCCCATGCCTCGGTGTCCCCACTGACAAATGGGAATAATCACTATTTTCTGTGGGAAAAATCACTGTTTTCTATGGAAAACTGCCTGGATTCAGCTGTCACAGCAGCAGGGAGCTTTTCCCTATCATAGAGCAGCAAACCCTTTGCTCCAAGCATGGAATGGTCTCCAGGATGGAGGATGGCTCCAGATTGTCACGGAGCTTTGCAGATCCAAACTCCAGTGGTTTTCATCACCCTCTGGTGATGGAAGAAAGAGCCTGGGGAAGAGGGAAAAGCTCTTTTTGTTCTGCCATGGGCAGGAACACCTTTCACTATCCCACATTGCTCCAAGACCCATCCAACCTGGCCTTGAATTTTTCCAGGGATGGAGCAGCCACAGCTTCTCTGGGAAACCTGTGCCAGGGCTTCACAGTTCAAAGAATTTTGCACCACAAGAGACTCGGGCAGAGCCTTTGGTGAGAAGCACCCGCTGAAGTGACACACGGGGAATTTTTCCACAATGGATCAGAGGCACTGACACATCCCAGCAATGGGGAGAAACTAGGAAATCTGAAGGAAGCAAAGGTTGCGAGAGGCCGGGACTGGAGAAGCCGCCCGCTGCTGTTCCAACAGCTTTTCCCCTTGAGGAACTCGGAAAGAATCAGCATTTTTCTCCCTAATAGAGCTTCAAAACTCAGTTGTGAGCAATTTGGAAGCTCACGTGGAGTTTCGGGTTCATTTAGCTGCTGCCTCCAGAGCTTGTAGAGAGTCAAAGCTGTCGAAGGCGGCCGCAGCGCCCCAGTGCCTTGAATTAATGTTATTGTTATTTGTGTGGACGTGCTGGGGTGCAAACAAGGTTAATTGAAATGAGAGCGCTGCTTCCTCTTGATAATGGCTCGGGCTTGACAGCGAGGAGGAGTTTATTTTTGTCGGAGAGCTGCCTTTATTATCCCTTTTTATTAGAGCTAATTTGGGCTCTATATCAAAAACTACATTAAGGGAATCGTTTACGGTCACACCACCAGCACTGCCAAAGATCGCCCCAGAGCCCTGTCCTTTATGTTAATGTCTGCAGTTAAAAGACAATTAAAAATAAACTCTCCTCTTTTAAAGCACCCTTTGTTTTCTTTCCTCTCGGCCTCCAGCGAGGCAATTTAGTTCAACCCTTAATGTGCCCTTCAGGGATAAAGGATTTTTCTGGCTAGCCCCAGCCGTGGTTATTGCAGGATTGTAAATATTACTTGGGGATGCCTGCAGAGGTGGGACCAGGATGCTGCCGGTGAATGAGGAGATCAATACCACACCGAGCAGTGAGGAAATTTGGGATGTAGGAGCAGGAGGAGCCGGACCTTCGGGAAGTGCATGTTCCAGGCGGCAGCTGCCTGGTCGGGGCGGGAAGCTGCCGGCGGTTGCCGGTGAGTTAAGGATGCTGAAATATGGCAGCAGGCTGGTAATTTGTTTTTAATGATAGCAGCTGGCAGAAGGTGAAGTTTGTGCTTTGAGGACGGTGAGGAGAATCCTTGCTCCGTCGGTTTTCCCTGTCGGCTGTCACGCTGCGGAAACTCGGGAGCGCGGGATCGGGGATCTGCTCCGTGTGTCCCGCTGCTCTCCTTTGTCCAATGCTCAGGGCAGGAGACTGGGCTCTCCTCCTCTTTTCACTCCCTCCTGGAACATCCCTGCCTGCCCCAGTGTGCAGGGACAGGCATCCTAGCGCTGGGGAATTCTAGGATAATGCCTTGGAATTTTGCAGTCCCCACAAATCCTTGTGGAGGTGCTTTTTTCCCCCTTTCTAGGAACCACCTTTTGGAGACTTTATCAGACCCCTTTCCAGCCAGCTCCACAGAAGAGCCAAATGGGAAGCACCCCCACGGTGCTGTTTTGGCCTTTGTGATGGCCAAAATTTCCTTTGGGATGTTGGGATTCCCTCTGAGTATTCCCTGTGGGATGTTGCAGCTGGGCTGGGTGTGATCCCTGCGCCACTTTTCCCATCTCCATCGCTGCATCATTCCTTGTGAAAGATGTTCCCAGAATTTTTATGACATTTCCCTCTCCCTTCCCTACACTTTCCAGAGGGAATTTTCTTCCTGGTGGCAGTTTCCAGCCTTGCACCCTCTCTCCAGAATCCTGAAGGATGCTGAGGGAAGCACCTTCTCTCCCTGCGTATCCAAACACCGGGAACACATAATACCAGGGAGCTTGCAGGAGACCAATGGAAGAGCTAAAAACACCTCTGGGATCGGTGGCTGGCAAAAGATTTCTATTTATTTTACACTTGTCACGCTTTTATTTCAGGTCTGGGGGTTGCAGTGATTCCGAGTCACAGGTTTAGGGAATTGCTGACGGATTTCTCCTCCTCTTGCAGATGCCGGTGTGTTCCTACTACTTGAAAGGGATCTGCAGCAACAGCAATTGCCCCTACAGCCACGTCTACGTGTCCAGGAAGGCAGAAGTGTGCCAAGATTTCCTCAAAGGGTATTGTCCCATGGGAGAAAAGGTAAAGAGGGGTTTATCCCACCTATTGTGGGCCAAAGCCAAAGCCATGAGCAGCGTCCTGCACCACAGGGAAGAGCTGGAAGCTGCTCAGCACCTGGATGTGATGAGCAACAGTCCTGTGCTTTTCCAAAGGGTTTTGGCAAAGTGGTTTGGTTGGGAAAAAAGGGAGAGAAATCAAAGGCTTCAGTTCAGCAGCATGCTGGTGTTTCCCTGGTAAGAGCCACCACGTGTGTTATCAGTGTCTGAGCTGGAAGCCCCTGCCCTGAAAAGCCTTCACTGAAACAGATGAAAAATTTAGGAAAATATTTAGTATTCCCTGTTTTACCTAGAAAATCCACAGGCATTAATGCTTATATTCCACTCCGGCTCCGTGACAGGTTAAAATTTGAGCCTTAAATCCTGTGGCTTAGTTTTAGGAGCAAGACCAGCCTTGCTCAGCCAGCTCAGCATCCGGCTGAGCCCGGGGGATTCATGGAGCCACCTCCAGGTCCTGGGGATGGTTTGGATCTGTGCAGTGGAGTCCTACATGGACTTCACGTGCACTTTGGGGAGAGTTGTAACCTCATCCATGAGCTTTTGGTACCTGCTGTAACGTGGAAATTGTGGGAGCAGCTTTCCTGGAGCAGGGCTTGGAGCCAGCTGCCGTTTGCTGTTCCGAAGGAATTTGGAACACACAGGATCTCACCTTTCTGTGTCGTGGCTAAGGGAGAGGGTTGGCCATGCTGGTGTTCCCTTGGGAATCAAAGTGACTGTCCTGGCTCCTCTTTGATGTTTTCCAGATGGGTTGTGGGTTATGGTATAGGATTTCTGCTCATCCCTGGACAATTGTGACCAGCAGGAAGGGGGGGAATTCTGCCCCTCTGCCTCATTCAGGTGAGACCCCACCTGCAGAGCTGCCTCCAGCTCAGGATCCAACAGAATGAGGAAGATGTGGAGCTGCTGGAGGGAGTCCAGAGGAGGCCACAGAGATGCTCCAAGGGCTGGAACTCCTCTGCTCTGGAGCCAGACTGGGAGAGCTGGGAATGTCCAGCCTGGAAAGGGAAGGCTCTGAGGAGACCTTAAACCATTTCTAAGGGGCTAAAGGGGCTCCAGGAGAGCTGGAGAGGGACTTTGGACAAGGGATGGAGTACCAGGACACAGGGAATGGCTTCCCACTGCCAGAGGGCAGGGATAGGTGGGATTTTGGGAAGAAGCAATTCCCTGTGAGAGTGGTAAGGCCCTGGCACAGGTTGTCCAGAACAGTTGTGGGTGCCCCAGAGGGCTCTTCTCCTCCTTTTCTCCATCCTGGTAGCACTCGTTTGCAGAGGTACAACCCATCAGGAGAAGCTGTAGGTGCTCAGATCCCACTAGCGTGGCCACCAGCCTGTCCCAGAATCCAAACACAACGTTAGATAGAATCCTAACATCATTTAGGCTGGAAAAGACCTCTAAGATCATTGAGCCCAGCTTTGAACCCAGCACTGTCAAGTCACACGAAACCCCATCTGTTGTTTGCCCCATCCTTTCCTGAGGAGAAACCACCAAAGAGCAAAAACCAGGGAAAAAAGCCCAGAGTGAGAGTTTTAAGGAAAGCAGGACACCAGCAGCATCGGAGGGAAGCTCTAATAAATTAGTCTGGGCCTAATTACTTTTTGTGGCAGCGCGTGGAGGGGGACTTGATGCAGGATAAACATTCCCTCAGAAGGAAAACACAGGCATCCTGCCACCTCCCTCCAGCGCAGCGCCAACCACGCAGGCAGGGTCCCGACAATTATTTTTAAAATATTCCAATTTAAATGAAAATATAAAAGAGATATTTAGAATATTTATTCTATTAGGAAAAGTGCTTACGGCGTCACTTTTGGAATGTCGGGAAAGCATTCTCCTCCAGATGATGGATAGCAGCCTGTAATTATATATGGGGAGAAATTGCTGAGCGGGCCATATTTAACTGGGGAGGAGAAATTCCAGCTTGGGCTATTAAGGGTTAATTTTATTCTCTAAATAATATAAAAAGTGCTGAGTCCGTGCCTTTGCTCCAAGTAGAAAGTCCTCAAATGGACCCCGGAGAGTTTATAATATTCTACTGAATCAAGGAAAAATGTTAACCTTGCTTCATAAAACGATGGCTTGTTAAAGATGCGCAGTCCCTTTTCTTGTGAATTATTTAGGATGGGAGTAAATCTTCCCTCGTTCTGCCTTTCCCTGTCCGAGCAGTGTTGGTTTGAAGCACAAAGAGCACGGAATGCGAAGGTGTGCGACACCGGTGGAGCATCCTGGGTGGATAAACTCCCATGAGGATGGTCCATAATTAGGAATTTAGGCTGTTTTGTGCAGATTTTTGGCACGCTGGGCTCTTCTCCCAGTTGCGTTTTCCTCTTTGTGCCCTCCCAGACAAACACAATTCCTGATTTTTATCAGACCTCCATCAAAAATGTCCATTATTATCCATAATTTATGACGTGTCGTTGGCAGTGTTGTCTCTTAAGGACTTCCTAGGATGTGTTGCAGCATTCTCAGGACAAGTTGATCCCCCTGTGACCCATTCCATGGATTGTAATTCCAACTGATCTTTGTACAAATAACGCTAGGACTGACCCGCTCTGGCTTCACCAGGATTTTAGAATTAAGTGAGAAAGCTTTAATTCTTCATTCCCAAGTCCTTTTTTCAGGAATGTGGATTGTAGAGGGTCAAAATCCATCCTTGGAGAAGGGGACAGCTCCAGTACAAGACCATGACCACATCCTTCATAAAGGGAATGTTACCCCCCATATAATTAATTGGTCTAAAGTTGAACCTGATGGTTTTGGAGAGTTTTTCCAACCTTAATGGTTCTGGAATTCTGTTTCCAGAAGGGAGCTGGTGGCAGAGGTAGGACTGTTAGGTGTCCAACATTCCTACAGGTTCCTTGATCATGGGCTAGGAAGTTCCTCCACCATTTGTGCTTCCTAAAGGGATCATCCCTAAACACAACATCATACGTGTCCCTTAAAGCATGGAGTGATTCCCACCTCGGAGATCTCTATCCCAATTGTCCTGGAGCTCCCTGCCCTTCTCTGGCACCCTGACCTGGTCATGCTGGGAGGTCCCTCTGGGCTGGCCACCTGCGCTGGAGGAAGCCCCAAAAGAGAAGTGGGAAGAGAGGGAGAAACGGGGCCGCTTGCAGGTTCTTCCCAGTCTTTTCTGGAGATGTTTTAATGAGCTGCTCTACGGTCAGAGTTCTGTGGTTCCACATCCCTCCTCCCATATGGAGCCTTGTGCAGGGCCTTGGAGGAGGAATTCTCTAGGAGAGGATGGGATGAGGCAGCACCAGTGAGTGAAGTGTCCGCGTTGACGCGACCCCAGAGCAAGGGACAAGCAAGAGGAGACATTGGATGGAGACATTGTGGATGGCCCATCCCTGGAAGTGTCCAAGGCCAGGTTGGACGGGGCTTGGAGCAACCAGGGATAGTGGAAAGTGTCCCTGCCTGTGCCAGGGGGTTGGAGCAGGATGGGCTTTAAGGACCTTTCCAACCCAAACCAAATTTGATGGCAAACCATGGGCTGGGATCTCTGTGTGGCTGAGAGCCTGGAGCTGGGAGCTCATCCATTGATGACCACAAGGAGCACCCGCTTTGGGATTTACTTTCTAGGCCCAAAAGATGATTGAGGAAAGATTTAGATGGGATATTGGGAAGAATTCATTCCTGTGAGGATGCTGAGGCCTTGGCAGAGGTTGCTCAGGGAAGCTGTGGCTGCTCTATCCCTGGAAGTGTCCAAGGCCAGGTTGGATAGGACTTGGAGCAACCTGGGATAGTGGGAGATGTCCCTGCCCACAGCAGGGATTGGAATGAGATCATTTAAGGTCCCTTCCAACCCAAATCACTCAACGATTCCATTGCTGCATCTGGAAAATTGTTTTGTATTAAATAATCTTCCACTCTCCGTTCCCATTAGCGCCAGAGCCGCGTTAAATCCCTCCCTCCGGATTTTTTCCATCGTCTGCCTGGGAGCCTGTGGGTAAATTGTTCCCTCATGGGAGCTCTTAAACAGTGAGACACAGTGAGATTAAACAATGAAGCTTCCCTGGAAAGGCACGGGGAGATGTACTGGAATAAATCACGGATAAGAGGAGAATCTGTTCCCATCCCTCTGGAATCCCGACTGGCACAGCCAGCCTTGTGATGGTGAGGCTGGACATGGGGAGCTGCCATGGCAGGAGGGTTGAGCTGTGCTGGGGCTGCTCATCCCAGCTCATCTTATTCCTAAAATCCATCTTTTTATTGGACCAACAGCTTTCACTGAAGCTCTGTTTTCCACCTTATCTATATAAAAAATACGAGACAGGGGCAGCACTGCCTGAGGAAGTGCTGCTTCCTTGGGAAGAATAGTTCTCCTCCCCCAGGTGGAGCTTGGTGGTTTTTTGCAGTGGCAGCTGCTGGATTTTGCTGTAGAATATCCAAATGTGGGGATTTTTTCTCAGCTGAAACCTCATTGTTGTGTGGTTTTTTTGTGTGTTTGGTTGGTTATTTTTTCCTTTTCTGGAAAGTTCAACAATTTCCCACCAGAAACATAATGTTTTTGTGTGTCTGATACTTTCACTTTAACACATTTCTTTAGAAAAAGCCACATGAGCTGTGTTACAATAGTAAATATTAAATGTCTGTGGGGTTTTCTCTTAATTATCCAGTGATGATTAATGATCCAGGCAGCAGCCTGGGATCCTTGTTTTCCTTAATCTTTTTTTCATGGAAAGGTGAAGTTCAACACTGTTCATGCTTTCAGATCTCAGCTGACTTTTCTGGTTCAACCAGCATTTTTCTTTCATCACAGACATCAGATCTTGGTGTTTCTGGGTCTTTTTTTCCCATCCCAACAAGCTTGGCTTTTCCCTGAGGAACTCTTGAACAAAAGATTTTCCAGCCCTGGCACAGGCTGACCCGGCAAGTTGTGAAATACTCATTCCTGGAGGGATTTAACAGCCCTGTGGAAGTGGCACTTGTGGACATGACTTAGTGGTGGCCTTGGCAGTGCTGAGGAAATGGGATTTTTCAACCTAAACAATTCCCTGATTCTGTAATAATTTGGAAATAGCTGATGGAGGGCTCTGCCTTTGATAGCTCTTTTATAGTCCACTGCAGCTGTATGAAAATCAACTAGAAAAGCAACTTAATTTTATTTATCCTTAATTTTGGCTCTGGCTGACAGATGTTTTCTGGGAGCTTGATTTGGGATTTTTTTTTTCCTCCATAATGTATAGCAGAAATCTTCAGTCACCAAACTGATGAGCAAGTGGAATTTTTATTTAAAATAAAGTAGTAAGGAGGCTGTTTTTAAGGTCATCAATAGTGTCCAGGATGGATTTGAGCTGGCTGAAATCTCTCCAGATTCATCCTCTTGGTTTGCTGGGGATGTTAAGTCCTTGTCCACATCCTCTGGGCAACGAATGCTGCTGATAATAAATGATAAATCCCAGTTGTGACAATGGGATCTTCCCATTGGAAGCCCTTTGTAGCCTTCGGAAGAGGTTTAAAACTGATCAGGATTCTTCCACGGCCAATCCTATCCTTGTATCTCTGTGGAAATCTTGTGGGTTTCCAGTTGTATCTTGTGGTTTGTAATAGGATAATGAGAGTTCTTATTGCTCCTTTAATTTAACTGTAGCATCTCCAACCGTGTTCTGATCCTTACATTAAAGATGGAGCTTATCAGGATGCACTGGAGCTGCTTAATAGCCTGGGATTGTTGATAACAGCACAAAGATAAATCCCAGGCTGAGATTTCCTCTTTCTTACACTTTAATGTCTTTGTAGAAGGAGGTGGGGCACAAAATGTGAAAATTGAGAAGTCTGGGAGAAGAGCAGCCGCAGGAATCACAGCTCTGAAGTGGGAATGTAGTGATGAACCAGAGACTTCCTGATTTCAACCTGAACTTCTGTAAAGATGAACACAAAACCCAGCAGATTGGGTTTTTGCTTCTGTCTGGAATCTCCCTTTGATCTGATCTGTTCTCTGTTGGAAAATCCCCACATCCCCTGAGCAGTGGGTGATTCCCAGGATCACAGA
This sequence comes from Chloebia gouldiae, assembly GCA_003676055.1. NCBI lineage: Eukaryota > Metazoa > Chordata > Aves > Passeriformes > Passeridae > Chloebia > Chloebia gouldiae. The sequence continues at coordinate 67,821,575 of QUSF01000001.1, read as the reverse complement.
ATGGCTCAGGTTAGAAGGGACCACAATGAGGCATCTGGTGCCACCTCCCTGATCCAGCAGGGCCATCCCAGAGCCATGGATTGTGCCCAGAGGGTTCTGGAGTATCTCCAGTGAGGGAGACTCCACACCCTCTCTGATCTCTGCTCAGAGATCACTGGTCTCTTGGTCACTGCCCAGGGAAGAAGTTCTGCCTCATGTCCAGGTGGAACTTCCTGGGATCAGTTCCTGCCTGTTCCTCTGGTGCCATTGCTGGGCTCCCCAGAGCAGAGCCTGGGCCCTGCTTGGAGCCCTCCCTGCAGACAGGGACACACAGGGATGAGCTCCCCTCTCAGCTCTGTCTCCTCTCAAGGCTGAACAGCCCCATCTCCCTCAGCCTTTCCTTGGCAGAGATGCTCCAGTCCCTTCATCACCTTTGTTGTCCTCCTCTGGACCTGCTCCAGGAGCTCCATGTCTCCAGCACTGGACAGAGCACTCCAGATGTGCCCCAGCTGTGCTGAGGAGAGGGGCAGCATCACGTCCCTCACCCTGCTCTTCCTAATGCACCCCAGGATCCCACTGGTGGTTCCCTGAGCCACCTGGAACCAGGCATTTCGTGGAGCCCAATGATCCCTGATGGAGATGGCACCTTTGGGAATGTCCAGTGGGTGTCCGCCTCACTCCCCACCCAGCGGTGATGATTTGGGGTTGGGAATTACCACTGATGGGTAGACCATGTGAAGATGTTGTGGCTTTTGAGCAGGATGGATGGAGTCGTGGAGGGCCCTGATGGAAATGGGGTTCCTCAAAGCAGTGCAGGGGAGGGTTGAACTCCATAGGCATTGCCACAAAAGGACGAATGCCACCTTCAGGATTCACCTCCTGGATGTCCAAAACGTTACAGTCAATGACTCAATTTCCAGTGGAAACCAGTGACAGGTGGTGTCCCTCAAGGGTCTGTACTGGGACCAATGCTAATTAATGCCTTCATTAATGACATAATGGGATTGAGTGCCCCAGTTTGCAGATGACACCAAGTGGGTGGTTCCGTTGTTCCACAGAATCCTGGGATCGCAGACTGGTTTGGGTTGGAAGAGGCCTTAAGGACCATCCAGTTCCACCCCCCTGCCATGAGCATGGATTACCTCCCATCTTCTTTGCTGCCTCTTAAATATGATTTTCCCAATGATTTTCAAAACACCATCCTGGTTCACTCCAGCTCCACAGGTATTTGAGCTCAAATGTTGTTTTATTTCCTGGAAGTACCAAAGAAGAGGGTTTATGGATTTTCAGGATCCTGGAGAGCTTTTAGATCCCAAATTCCTCTGATAATTTGGAGATGGCCGTCAGGAGTCATCCCTTCACAGCAGGCATTTTGCTGGGCAAACTCTTTTGAGGGCAGAAACTTGTTTTGGAGCAAATTCCTTTGGATAACCACATTGGTTAAATTTCTCCATCATTATTCCAGTCTGGATGATGTTCAGATGTATTGTCCTTCAGGTTTTAATGACAGGGAGTTGGGATTTTTTTTTAAGGCTGTTTCCATCTGCACCCAATTATAAAAAAGCAATCGGAAAAAAGCTATTTACTGGCTGTCACTTCCGAGTGGCATCAAAACAGCTCCAGCACCTCCAGCCATCACTTCCCAACAGCCACTTAGAAGGACATTAAAACAGCCTGACATCCATCCAGTCCGTTAATCCCGCTGCTTGGCCGTGGGAATACCTGGAATAGCTTTGGCAAAAGCTGCATGGATGCTCAGGAGGGCTTTAAAGAGTAGGAAACACTGGAGTTGAGGCAGTTGAGTTTTGGGGATTTTAATGCTCCCCTTCCCCTGAAGGTCTGGTTGGTGGAATTTGTGTCCATCACGATGGATAGAAGGATAGACTTGGATTCCAAGGAGATGGGAAGGTGCTCCAGCGCTTTGTCATCTCATCACAGAATATTCTGAGCGGGAAATGACCCACAAGGATCATCAAAGTCCAGCCCTTGTCACCTGCTGTCCCACAGCACTGGGAAAGGAGCAGGGGGTGAGATTAAGCCTGAACTCGAGAAGTTCAACCTGGCCAAACTGCTGTAGCCAGGAGCCAGGAATGTGAGGCTGGGTGGGATCTCTCCTCCCCACCCCATACGGTCAGTGGGTTGGTTGTTGGTTGGCCCAGTGACCCAGCTTCACCTTTCTCCCACCCTCCATCCCCTCCTGCCAAGCTTGTTCATGGAAAATGTTCATTAACATCATTCCCAAGACTGAGCCAGGACTTTCCACCAGTTGCTGCCTCCTCCTTTGCCAGCTTCGTGCTAAAGAAGGCTGGGCCCTGCAAACCTCCTCATCCCTGTCTCACTCCTGGAGCACGTTGTGCTCCGTTGGACCATTTAAGGCCTTGTGGATCCTTGACAGCACCTGGAATTTCACCCAAAGCTGCCCTGGCAGCCAAGGAGGAGTCCTGGACATGAGATCTGCCAGCTGGGCACCATCCCAACCCTGGTCACCGTTGCTGGACAGACTGTGGGGGAAACCCCACAGTGGGGAAACTGGGATTGGGACATATCCATGGGGATGTTCTTGTGGAGCCGGAGTGGGGTGAGATTCCTCCTTGTGGCTTTTTAGGGATTCTCTGGGTTTTTCTCATCTCTCCAAAGGAAGAGACCAAATTTTTTCCCTTTTTATGGCCCAACCTGTGGTCTGGCGGGGGTCCCGGGGGGTGGGGGGGGTATAATTAGCCACCCCGACAGGTGGAAGGGATCAGATGGCCCCACAGCCCCGCTCGGCTTCACCCCAGCTGACGCGTGGCCGGCGGCAAAATTCCCTGTGGAAACCCAGCCCCAGCGTGCTGGATCTGGCAGGAGCACGAGAGCTACTGTAAATAAACAGAAGGGGCTTTTCCAGCCTCCAAAGGCAATTCCAGCCTCACCATCCCAGCTGCGGGACAACGAGGATGGACGGGGTGTTGCAGAAGAAGGGCCGGAGCGCTGGGAACGGCGTGGAAAAGCCATTAGAAACCTGAGCTGGGGACGCGGCCCCGGGATTAGTCGCACACGGTTTGTTTTCTTTATTAAGTATCTTTTTACCATGGAGCCAATAAACATGGGCTGCTCCAAGGATTCACTTGGAGGTTGGGGCTGGGTGGAGCACATCCCGATCCCGGTGCCCAGTCGGGATCATGGCAGTGTCCCGCCCCGTAATCCGTGCCTCGCTGGGAAGGAACAGCCACGTTTCTTGGCCTTTTCCCAAAATAGCAGAATTCCTCGATGCAGCAGTGATGCATCCGTGCGACTGTTTGAGGTCAGGGCTCTTTTTTTCCTGCTCTTCTCCTTTCCAAGTAGATTTTGTGCTGGAAACCCCTTTACAGAAGAGGATTTGACATCCTTTTCAGGAGTCATCCAGAGCAGAGACAGAATTTGGTCTTGATGATCCCTGGGGGTCCCTTTCAATTCAGGATATTCTGTGATTCCAGGAACTGGGGATGGTTGGACCTGGCACCAAGGCACATCCCCACAGTCTTGTGCTCCACTGGGATTGTCCCTTCCAGGTGGGCTTGGAAAGTCTGCCCATGCTTTCATCCCAGTCTTCAATCCTTGATGGGCTGTTCCTTTATTTTTTTCTCTTCCCTAATTTTGTCCCATTTATTTTTAAATAAGTTGTCGGGTTGAGGAATTTGCTTTTCTGCTTGCTAATATTTTGGGAGAAATTCCTGTGTTTGAATTCCTGTCTGATTGCTGCCTTTTCCAAGCATTTCTCTTTGGGTCCAGGATGGATCCTGTCTGCAGGTAAAGTGAGACAATGAGGAAAATATCCTGTGGAGCCAGGCTGGGAGAGCTGGGAATGTCCAGTCTAGAGACAAGGATGTCCCAGGGAGACATTAGAGGCTCTCCCAGTGTCTAAAGGGGCTCCAAGAGAGCTGGAGAGGGACTTTGGACAAGGGATGGAGTACCAGGAAAAGGGGAAATGTGTTCCCACTGCCAGAGGGCAGGGTTAGATGGGATATTGAGAAAAAATCCTTCCCTGTGAGGGCGGTGAGGCCCTGGCACAGGTTGCCCAGAGAAGCTGTTGGTTGCCCCTGGATCCCTGGAAGTGTCTAAGGCCAGGTTGGACAGGGCTTGGATCAGCCTGAAATAGTGGAACACGTCCCTGCCCATGGCAGGAGTTTGGAACGAGATATCTAAGTCCCTTACAACCCAAAGCATTCCATGATTCCATGTTCCTATAAAACACAGGATTTGGGAGTGATGGCAAAGCCTGTTCAGACCTGACTCTACTTCCAGGTTGCCCGTTGGTTGTAGAGTTAATTCCTATTCCAGCTCCTTGAAGTAAGAGGTGGGAAATCATAGGAATTGGATTTTTAAATGTTTTTTATATGGAAAAGCAGCACTATCAGTGAGCTGTCCCCCCCATCGAGCCCATATCCGTGTGTCCATGTGGATCCCAGCCCTCCTGCTGCTCAGCACCATCCCCAACCTCCAGCACTCGAGCTCCTTGCTCCGCCGCCGACTTCAGCGCTCAGCCCCGGGCGACGGAGCTGCCGAATCCTTCTGCTTTTCAAGGAGAGAGCTCGGCAGGGATCCCGCTTAATCCCAAAGGTCAGCACGGGCAGCTGCTCCCGTGTTCCCAAAGAAAAGTTGCATTAAAAGGGCAGGAACTGACCTCCGTCCCGCATTGTCGGCAAGATGGATTTTAATAAACAGGCCAGAATGGTGGTGCTGAAACCCTCCCTGTGTTTATTTTTCCATGGATTTATATAGTTTTCCCCAAAATTTGAGTGTCTGTAGCATGAAGGAATGGGATGTGTGGGCATCTGAGCATGGAAGGACCCACATTTCTCCTGGAGGAGGTCAGCAAGGGAATGGATGTTGGAGTTGGGAATTTTTGGTTGTGCCACATGTGTTGGGTTGTCTCTCCATGGATGTCACGATCTGATGCAAAAGCCAAACTGGTTGGGATGGAGCATCCTGGGTGGAAATGGGTCCACATGGGATTAAGAGGGGTCCAGGACTTGCTCCCACCCTTCATCCCTTGGGATATGCTGGGGTGAGCTCTCTGGATTGCTGGGAACAGAGATTAGAGAGAGGCTGTTCTTTTTCCTTCCTCCCACCTTCATTCCCAAGAACCCAGATAGAAATCCCAGCTGAAGGCATCCTTCTCTGCCGGCATCTCTTCCTGCCTTTTTCACTGCCAAAAAATGCCATTTCCCAGCAGAAAGCTTTGTGGACAAACTCTGGGACACGGATAACACCTCGTTCCCACCAGAACCACCAGTTACTGCTGGGAGCTGTTAAAATCCAGGAGCATTTTTAGGGATGAACGTCTCAATGCTGTTATTTTAACAGGCCCATTCCATGGCCATGAGCTTCCCTGGATGGGAGAGCATCAACCAAGCCTTGGGAAGAGCAGGTTGAGCTCCAGCCCTCATCCATCCTCCTCAGAAGGCTGGTCCGGGCAGCAATCCCAAAATAAGTCTTAAAAGGATTTTTTTTCTAGTTCTTCCCTGCTCTTTCCCAAGTCCCAAGCATGTCTGGGACAATAAAACTGTGCCATCTCCAAAACCAGCTTCTCCAGCCCAAATAACCTCCCTGGGACTTCTCCAGGGATAAATCCCTGCTGTTAAGGCTTTGGTGGTTTGAATCCATAAAATCAAGCACTTGGAAAACAGTGGACAGGTGTGGAATGTACCAGACTAAAAATATTCTTTTTAGTAGTATTTTTCCTCTGAATATTGTTTTGATGCGGAGAAGGAAATGCCAACACATCCCTCTCTCCCTTCAGCAGGGTGCTGGTGCCACCTGAAGGAGCTCAGCTGTGGATTCCTGTGCTCCCAGAGGCTTTTCCCTGCCTTTTCCAACTCTGCTTCCTCTTTCCCTGGCAGTGCAAGAAGAAGCACACGCTGGTTTGCCCCGACTTTGCCAAGAAAGGCGTCTGCCCCAAGGGTGCCCGGTGCAAACTCCTGCACCCCCAGAAGAGGCGTCACCCACAGCAGGTTGGAGGTGATGGAGACCACAACGACCCCCCTTCCAAGTGGAGACGGATCCAGGAGGCATCAGGCAGGTAGGAAAGAGCTCATTTTGCTTCATTTAACAGTTTTCTTCCCAACCTGCTCCAGGTTTCTCCTTCTTCCAGGCATGTTCCATCTGTATCCTGGTTTATTTTAAGATGCGTTGGTGTGGGTCACTGTGGTGTTTCCTGATGGAGACACCTCTGGGATGGGCAGTGTCCAGGCTTTAGGAAGAGTTGATGGAGAGGAAAGAGTGGATTCACCCTTAGGAATGTGCCATCCATGGCTCTAGCACCTCCAGGTACCTTTGAGGCTTTTGTAGACCTTCCTCCTGGAGATGGAGGAGTCCTGATGGAGATTCCACTGCTGAAAGTGCGTCCACGTTATCCATAGTTATGTGGGAAATGGAAAAACATCATCCCTCTTCCTTGTGTCCATGTTGGAGAGCAGAGCTGAGCTGTCTCCATGGCATGGAGGGGCTGGAGAATCAGAAATGGGGATGGACATGGAGATAAGAGGCTTTGGAAAAGTTTGGTGCCAGGCTGGGACCTTGGTTAATCCTTGGAAGCTCTCTGAGCTCTCCCTGATGTTTTTGGGTGCCGGGATGGAGCCACAGGCTGATGGTGGATGTTTCCATCCTTATCCTCACTAGGAGATGGATTTTCCTGAGCTTGGCACATCCTCTGCCCTCACTCTCAAGTCTTGCATGCAGGACTTGAAACTGAAGCCAAATGGAAATTGGGCTTTAAAAGCCAAAATCTCCAAGTCCTGCTCGGTGGGAGGAGGAAGGATCAGTTTGGGAACATGGCTTCTCCGTGGCTTTTTGCAGCAAGAGGTGGGAGTGAAGGTGGGATGGAAAGGGAGGGACCTGGGAGCTTTGCCAGGCTGGTCCATGCTCCTGGAATCCTCCATGGTCTGGGCCTGGGCCTCATCCTGGCCCTGCCTTGTAAGGTAGCAGAGGGGGACGAGCAGCTCCGCGGGTTCTCCGAACATATCCCGGATGACAGAAGAGCCTTGGAATGACACCCAGCTCACGTTCCCGGTGTGAACGAGGTGTAAAATAGCTCCTTGCTCTTTTTAGGGAAGGAGGAATGAGTGCAGGCCCGGCTGGTTGGGAGGCTCCTGGCGTCCTCCTCTGGGAAGGGAGCACACCCCAGCTTGGAAGCTGCTCCAGAGGGTTTTTTTTTCCTTTATTGGCACCGTCATGGGAGATGTCAAAGGAGCTGGAGTGTCAAGTTAGCTTGGAAGAGAGTGGCAGGGCTGGGAATGAGCCAAGCCCAGCAGGACACCTCCAAACCATCCAAACTCCTCACGCCTTCCAATCTCCCCTTCCCTCTGCTCAGTCACAAACAGGAGCCCAGCACCTCCACAAGAATCTGAGGAGCTGGGAACCTTGCAGGGAAGTGCAGGACAGGGAATCCAGCTGGGGAGGGACAAACTCCAGCTGCATCTGTGCTGGCTCCAGGGAAATATGGGATACAGCATGGCCTCGGATGGAGACCTGGGAGCTCCAAGCCTCTTCCATTGCATATGATGCCCTGTCCAGTGTTGCCAAGTGGGATTGTTTGACTTTCCCTTATTATTTTTCCCATTCCTGCAGGAATGATCCAGCTCAGCTCCAGGATGATGGGGAAATTCCCGGACCCTCCAGTGCAGAGCAAGAGGTGAAGTTTTGGAAAGAGGAGGACACCAAGCCAAGCAGCTGCCTGCAAAAACTGCCATCCTTCATCTCCCTCCGATCCCCGGAATCTCCTGGTTCCCACGCCTGCAAAGAAGAGAGGGATGAGGACGAGCCAGAGGATGAACTAGGTAGGAATCATCCTCTGCTTGGAGCTGCTCTGGTTTTCCAAGGAAAAAAAGTCACTCTCTGCTGTTCTCCATGGATTTTGGTGGGATCCATGCTCCTTGCGAGTCACCAGACCAGTTAAGACTGAGAGTCCAAACTGGGACGGCAGTTGGGATTCCCATCTGGGCACAAATCCTTGTGTCTGTTCCCAAAATTGTGTGTCAGGACTTTGTCCCCTTGTTGTATCAACTCCTTCCTTATCCTGTAAATTATCCAGTGATGAATCTGGTCTCATTTCCGTGATGGAATCACATCACTGCCCTATAGAAAAGGTGTTTAGTGGGATGCAAGGATGCTCTGCCTCTGGAGGACCTCTGGACCATCCATCACACCTGTTTCCCAGCAGGAAATAGCTTGGATGCTTTCCAATAAAAACATTCCAGTGGGAGCTGGGGTGGAGGATTATCTACTTTGGAAGTCAGTAAAATTTTTGGGAAATACGGTTTAGGATGAGCAGAACTTTTTAGGAATTCTGACACAGAAGCAGCTTCTGCTTCTCCAGTATTCTCCTTGGTTCCTCCTCTCCTCTTTCATCTCCTCCATGGGAAAATCCCTAAAGGGATGGGATTTTGGGTTGCTCCAGAGATGTATTCCCAGGAGCAGAGGTGATGGAGATGGTGAGGCCGGGATTGTGCCTGGTTCTTCTCAGTTCCCAACCTCCCCAGAGTGGGAGGTTTTTGACTGGATGATGCTCCACATTTCCCTTTTCCTCTCCCATCCTTCTCCAGAGGAATGCACAGCCTCATCTCTAGAGCACCATCCAGGAATGGGCTCAGAAATCACAATATTTTGTGGGAGTAACGATGAAATTCCCATTGCCAGCTCTGCTGGCTCAAGATTTGGCTCAGTGTGAGCCCTTCCCATCTTTGATCCCTGCTTTCCATGCAGCCAGAGCAGCATCCCACTGGAATAAGGGATGAATTCCGTTGCAAAAGCCAGGCTGAAGAATTTACAGCCGCTTCAAGCCAGGGAGGGCTGAGATACCTTAATGCTGTCGGAAAGAGAATTCCCAGGATTAGCAACACATTCCTGAAGTCACAGACAAGCACGGGTGCTATTGAACCACGGTGTGGTGGACACAGAGAGGGGACCATTCCAGCTGGGAATGCTCCTCTCCACAACACGGAATGAAACACTCAGCTTCCCTTTCCAAGGATTTCTTTTCCCCTTCTTCCTTTTCCTTGGCCCTGGTTCAGCTCCCTTTTGACCTCGGGAAGTGTTCCCAAAGCAGTGACTTAATTGGGAGTTTTGTCTCCATGAAGTTGGAACAATTAATTCATGGACAAGAGGACTCTTGAAATGCCTTGGAATACGCTTGGCAGCCAGGAGTAACTCAGGAGCGAGGGTATCCTTTTCCTCTTAATTCTAGTGTGTGCATCCAAGGGGGGATGATTTCCAGGAGTTTTGGGTGGGAGGATGAGGAGGAGGAGCTGGTTCATTTGGGAATGTCAGCAGGAAGGCTGGGTGAAGCTGTCAGGTATGAGGTCAGGGCACTCATCCCTCTGTTCTCCTTTGGCCAGGGAGGCTCATGGCATGGGGAAGGGAAATGCTGGAGGATCCATAGGAAAGGAAAACCAGGCAGGAATTGCAGATGGCTGTAAAATCATCTGATGATGAAGCAATTTCCCTGCCAAAGCGATGGTGTGCTGAGTCTGGACATGGGAATGTTGACCCATGGCTTTGCCCATCCTTGGGCCTCGTCTTAATCCCAGCACTCGGGAACCCCCAAATCTAATGGGATAAGAGGACCCCTGGTCACCATCCCTAGAAAACGTGGGATTGATGCTTCTAAAGGACCAAATGCTTAGTGGTGGCCACATCACTTGGACTGGACTCCCTGACCCTTGTGGATCCCTTCCAATATTCCTGTATTCCTCTGGAATATTTGGTGATCCTGAGATTAAGTTTGGAGCCAAGTGGGTGGTCAGGATGAGTCCATGTGTAGCTCTAGGAAGTAGCCAGAGTCTGTGGTGGGATTTTGGGGTGGGATCTGGGGAGCTGTGCCAGCCATAACATTGGGTTTGTGCTTGTGAAGCCTGAAGCTGACACACAAATTATTGGGATGGCAAATAAGGAGGAGGACAGGTTGTTATTAAGGAATGAGATTAATTCCTTGGTTAAATGGTCACAATTGGAGAAAATGCCCTTTCAATCCTGGGAAATGCAAGAGGAACAAGGGAAAACACGGGAGGGGCAGGGAGGGAGTTTGGAGATGACCTTTAAGGACCAGCGTGGGCAGCAGCATGAGCTTGCAGGGTCTCAGTGGGGGTCTGGGCTTGGGTTATGGGGAAAGGGGACTGGAAAAGGTGGGATGTGTTCGTGTTCCCAACCCTCCAGAGCTGCCTGGAAATTGGAGCTGGAAGAGTGATTTGTTGACAAGGTAGTGATTGGGTAAAGGTTGATCTTGGAGGTTTTTTCCAACCTAAATGATTCCAGGAGTCTGTCATTTGAGGGCCCTGGTGCTTTCCAAGCATCCCCCAAAAAGCCAATCCATGCAGCACAGGGACAGCCAGCTGCTCCCAGCTGAGCATCCCAAATGGGAAGGGTGGGTTTGGTGAAATCCCATCCTTCACCTTGTGTTATCCACCCAGGAGCACGGAGCCGGAGGGAGAACAGGCTTCCCTACCCCTCCGACTCCTGTTTTCCAGGTAATGGGCTTTTCCATATTTCACCTTCCAGTTAAATCGCCTGTGCTGGAGCCTAACTGGCCTCCCCGCGCTAATTGCACCAATGCAAACCATTCCAATCGAGTGCTAATTTAATTAGAAAGCACCCATTTTAGTTAATTTGTTCGAGAAGATCACTGCAAACTCCTGGAGAGAACAGATGTTCCCCTCTCCCCCGATGAACATTCCGGGCTTTGTAAATGGCTCCGCTCAGCCTTGTTTAGGAGAGAAAAGAGGATTTTATAGCCGCAAACGACCCTTTCTGTAAACATTTTACAGCTCTCTGCACGTTTGAGTGACGATAAACCCCGAGCAGCTCGGCGGGCTGCAAATTTGGGACCATACGGCCGTCATTTTATTGTCATATTTCACGGTCGTAACGTTAATGGAAGATGCTCGCTCCAGTCTTTTTTAACGGCTCCGCTGAGCACGCTCAACCGCCTCGGCTTCCGAGGAATTCGGGGAGGCGCGGCAGCGGCTTCTGGGTTTGTTTACGGCTTCTCCTTCTGGAGGGATAAGTTTGGGAATGTGGATTTTCACCTCTTTTCTCGCTGTGGTTGAGATGACCCCAGCGGGGCACGGAACTTCCACGGTCACCACCCACTTGGTGGCAGGTCTTGATCCAACCATTCCCAGGAATCCGAGAATTAGAGAATCCCGATTTAGAAGGGACTCTCAAGTCCAACTCCTGGTCCTGCACAGGACAACTCCAGTTTAATTTAGGAGATATCCAGTGCTGGCACTGTCCATGTGGATGTGGCCAGTCCCCCTTGGGTCCCATGGGATCTTCATCACCTCCATCTCCTTCGGTGCTTTTTCTGCCAGCAGATCTTTGCTCTAGGACTTTTTTTGGTAGCCAGGTGAGGCAACCAAGCCTTTGATCAGTTGAGTCGGTGCCAGAAGATGCCCTGGAGCTTTCCACAAAGCATCTGCTTGGTTGGGAATGGAGGGCTTGGACACAAGGGAGTTGTCCTGGGTTAACAGGAGCTGGCTTTGACCCCAGCAGGACTTGGTGCAGTTTGCTCCTCTTGGGAGGAAGAAATGGGGATAAAATACAGGGAGTTGATTTCTCTGTGTGGTCGCAAACACCTCCAGGGTGGTGAGGCCTTGGCACAGGTTTTCCAGAGAAGTTGTGGATGCCTCATCCCTGGAAGTGCTCAAGGCCAGTTTGGATGAGGCTTGGGGCAACCCAGACTAGTGGAAGATGTCCCCGCCCATGGGAATTGGTCCTTAAGGTCCCTTCCAAAACAAACCATTTTAGGATTCCATGGACAAAAAAATCAATATGGAAGAAAAATATTTCAGTCTTGGCAAAGGAGTGAGACTTAGCAGATCCTAAATTGGACACTTTGCAATGAGGAAATGAAATCACAGCGAAGTTTCTGACTTTTGGAGCTTCTCAGAGCCCCTTCCAGTGCCTGACAACACTTTCCATGAAGAAATTTTGATGGATCCATGTTGTCCTGCTTGAGGGATGGCTGCATTTAAACTCAGCGTTTTGGGTCTCATCCACCTGTGGCAGAAGGTTTGGGTGGAAGAGCAGCAGGATGAGTTTCTGGCGCAGGTTGTCACCACATGGATTTAGTGCAGGATGGACCCATATGAAAAACCACTTGTGGAAAATTTTGGGATGTAGCCCTTGCTGCTGGGCTTTCTAGCCCATCTTTTGTTCTTGAGTTTCATATAATAATAATAATAATAATAATAATAATAATAATAATAATAATAATAGGCATCTCCTTGTTCAAGTTTCTCCAGGGGCACTTTGGCAATGAAAAGAAAAGACTTTTCCAAAGCAAGTTCAGCCTCTGGACTCCCCTTAGGTATCTTGGAAAGGGTTAAGGGATGTGTTTCTTTTGGGAATAGGTAGGGAAAGTGAGTTTGAAGGGAATTTCTCCTCATGGCATTAAACCTTGAGCATCCAGCAGGGAAATTCTGAGATGCATCTCGGTGTTCTGAGCCTTCCTGGAGGAAGATGCAGGACAGGATGAAACCCTTTGGTGGCATCAGGAGAACGATGGAGACCAAACATTCCATCAGGCTGGAGGTTGCTGGGGAAAGGAAACCAACAAAATTCCAGCTTTTCTCCTGCTGGATTGTAAAGTTTGGGAAGCTGCAAGGGAGTTACCTTTCCCTGCATCTCGCTGGAGATGCCCCACATCAGGGGTGAAGATCCCAAGCCCCAAAGCAGTGATCAGGAATGATGAGAGGATTTGGGCCCCAAGCCCAGACCCATCTCCCTTCACCCGAGAGGATTCCCCTCCTTGAAATTCCTTTCAATCCCTCTCGGATCAGCATCTGGATGAAACAAATTTGGTTTTAACTTCCCTGTTGGATGCAGCTGGAGCCGCTCGGCTCCGGCTGGGGGAAAACCAGGTTTTATTGAAAAATCTAATGGTGCCACCTGAAGTGTGATTTACTGCACTGTCCACTCCTCAGACTTGATAATATATTTCTATTAGATTTCCTTCTTTCCCCTCTTTTTTTCCTGGAGAAGAGTGGCAAGTTTCTCCGTCTGCCTGACACCTTCTTAGGCTTAGGCAAAATAAATGTTGATTTCCATCAGGAGGAAGAGCGCTGGAAGTCCTAATTCTCCGACGAGCCTGACAAGCTCAGCGAAAACCGCCCGGGTTTCGATGGAAAACTCATGATCCGGCCTCGGTTCTTCTCCTTCGGAAGCTGTTCAATCTTTGGAATGAAAAAGGGGTTGCTTTCGCTAACTAGAAATTATATACCTGGTTCCTTGGAAGATGGATTGCGCCGCTCCCGGAATGCCGGGAAAGGCAGCGGGGGGAGAGAGTGAAGGAGCTGGAGGTGCGACCCAAGATTGATCACGCCATTTGCAGGATCTCCCAAGCACAAAACTGGAAAAATATCTTTTCCTTTGCCAGGGTTAGGTGGAGTGACACCCCTGTTTGGTCCAGGTTTTCCCTCCTGGGCGTTTTTTGGGATGTGGTGTTCACCCCTTGGCTGCCCCATCCTTCCTCCATCTCCTTCCATCCAAGGGAAGAAATGGAACCAGTTTAGCCCTCTCACGACTCATTGTGGGTTTATTTTCTCATTCCCGCCTTGATTTTTTTTGAGGAATCTGTTGGAAATCAAGCATGGATGCTCCAGAAGTACCTTGGCCCCATGTGCTCTGTACCAAAGTCAGGAAGTTAATTACGGTCGATTTAAAAATCACCTTTTTTCTTCTCCTCCCAGAAAAATAAATCCATGTTTCTACATCTGTAATCACTCCCGCTTTGAGCTGCCTCATGGATATCAGCTAAGGAAGTTTTCCCTGACTCATCCAAAGGGAATTGAGCCCTTCCCACCATTCCTATCAAACTCACACCACAGGGCAGGAATGTGGAGTTGCTGATTTTGACCCCTTGAGGTGACAACCAGCAGCTCCAGACCCTCATTCCAGCAACCAGGCTGGAATTTGCAGATCCCAGGCTGGAAAAGCCACCTGGCTGGATGCCAAAGGGAACAATTGGGAGCGTGGAGACGCGAGGGTGTTTGGCTCCGTGTCACCGTTCCCAAAAGCCGGATTCGGCTGCGTTGCCGGTGAGGAATATCCGGATCCGCCGTGTCTGCCGTGCATCCTGCTGATGTATGGGAGTTATATTAAGGGTGGAAAGGTGCTAAATGAGCCCTCTTTATTTTCCATAAATTAACTCCGGAGCGATGAATCACTGCCAGCGCGCCTTCGACTCCCGGCAAGTTTGTTTATCCAAGTTGGAAAGTGAAGGAAAACTCTTGGAGACTCCCCATTGTTGGGTCCTCACCTGCCCTGCTTCCCCTGCCCCAAAAAATTCCTCCTTTGGGCTCTCAGGGCTGCTGGGAGGTGTCCTTGGTCCCACCTCCACGCTGGGTTCATCATTTGGGAAGTGCCACGCAGAATTTTGTGGGAACGCAGGCAGGAGAACATCTGGAGGGGGTTTGGGCTGGATTCCCTCCATCTTCTCCATGACCTTCTCCACCTCCATTAGTCCCAAGTGAAGGGGACCTTTTCCTGCTAAAGCTGTGGGTCCTCTCCCAGAGGCACTTCATGGTGTTTTGGCTCTACATGAGCATCCAGAGCCCTCTTTGGAGGAAGCGCTGTGTTCCAGCCAGGAGAAGACATCACCTGGAGCATCCTAAATGGATGCTGGGGATGCCTGGGGAGATGATTGCTGGTGCTCAGCTCTTTCTGGCTCCATCCCAGCACCAAAGCAGGTCCTGATGTTCACCAGTGGGAAGGTTTGGATCCTTTTTAATTCTCTTTTTCACCCATAACTTGGGAATTTTACAGCAGATTCGCTGCTCTGTGGTGGGAGTGCCACTAGCAGGGAGCTGAGGATGCTCAGGGATTTGGGGAATGAACCACCTCCATCCTTGACATGCCAAGGAGGGTGTGAAGCAGAAGAGGAACTTAGGACACTCCAACTCCTGCATTCCAAGGGATTCCCAAGGTGACCCGAGCCAACCTCAGTGACTTTCTCCTCTTTTCTTCCTTCCCTTCCCAGGCAACTCCAAAAGGAGGAGAATGTTCCCAAGGGCATCCCTGCAGGATTCCGAGAACTCCCTGGTGGGTGGCAGAGGTGAGTCCAGTGGGTGCTGCAGAGAACCGCCCACATTCCCGATTTCCCAGTGCTTTCACCCCCTCCCATGGCCAGGCAAGGAGAAGCCTGGGAATATCCAGCTGTGTTCCCCCCCTTTTCCCACCACCACCATTCCCTTCCCTCCCTCCAGGGAAGCGGCTGCAGATCAAGCCCCGGCTGTGAGTCCATCCCAATCCCATGGCAGCCGACCAGCTCAGGAACTGGAGAGCCAGGAATTGACCTGGCACCTACCTCAGGATGCCGTGTCCAGACATGGCACCCCCCCCCCCCTCCTGCTTTTCCGGGATGTCATTTGGACACGGAATCGTGTGGCAGCGTGGGAATGCACCGCTCGTTCCTGCAGGGAAGCAGCTTTGTTTGGAATCTTTGAATTGACCAATAAATGACCTTTTCAGCTGGTTTGCTGAAGGCAAGTCCTGCCACCTCCTTGGATGCTTGTGGGGCTGGGAAGAGCTTCCCGTGCCCATCCATCCTCCAGTGCCAGCCACAAGGTGACCTGAGGTGGTTTAAGGCCATCGGGTGACATTCCCACATCCAGCTCGGGATCGCCGTGCTGGGATGTAACGGGTGTAAAGCCCCCACAGCCCTGATCCCACCATTCCAAGAGCTCATCCCACTCCATCCCCTTGCTTTTGGGAGGAGATTTCCTGGAAGTGTGTTGGGAGTGGTGCTGAGGTCACAGTCTGCATTTCGGGGTCTCTCATATTGCACCCAACACCCTCCTCTCCCTATCCCAGCAGGGATTTGGGCTCCATTGGGAAAGTCAAGCCAATTCTCCAGGATTTGGGGGTTTTTTGGGAACTCTCCAAATCCAAGCAGAAACAGAGTGAAGGAACACTGGAACAATGGGGTTTTGCATCCATAGGTACAATTTCCAATTAATTTTGGGGCGGCAGGTGCTGTTCCCTGCACAGATGAAATTTGTGGGATTTGCTCATCCACAGCCCCTCAGGCAAAATCCGGTGGGGAAAAGTCATCAGAGGGATTTGGGAAGGCCTGGGGCTCCCTGGGGATGCAGTATCCTGGTGTGATCAGAGATGGGGTAGGAAATGCCAGTGGGTGGTGGCTTCCCCCCTAAACAGGTCCCCACAGGGGGGTTCCCTTCACCAAGTGGCCCCCATGGAGGGGTTTTGTCACCATCCCAAATCCACAACATCCCCCAGGCACTGGAGAACCAGCAAATCCTCACCCTGGGATCTCACGTGTGCCCCAGGTTGTGTCCAGTGAGCTGATTTTTAATAAAAACGTCGTGGTTTTTGTTGATATGAAAATGTCTTTTGTTAACTCCTGTGTTTTGATATGTAAATAAAAGAGTTTCCTCCCCTGGGATGGAGAAGCCTCCCTGTGGCTTTCCTCTTTTTTCAGCAACACATGAACATCCCATCAAATATCCATCCAAATCCAGTGGAGGACTCGCTCTCATCCCTAAATCCTTGTGTTTTTTTAATTATTAAAACTTTTCACCCATAAAAAATGATTCTTCACGTGGTGGTATCCTAAAAAAACCCAACTAAATTCCCTAAAAACCACTCTTGAGGAGGCGGTGCTGTTGTGATTCCTCAGGGATGTCCAGTGGTGGCCGGGAGCATTGGTTTTCCCTGGATCCCTAACGAGGATAATCCTTGCGCTGCACTAATTTAAACGAAGCAATGAGCAGCTCTGCTCCACGGCCACCCACCGGCACTGCTGCTCCCTTCCCGAGGAGGATTGGAATTTTCAGCCGGCTGTCATTAAAGCTCTGCTTGGGGGTGATTAATTTCCAAGCAGGGATAAACGCTGCCCCTGGAGAGGTGTCGCTGAACTCCGGTGGGTTCTGCCTCTGCCTCCAACACCCTCAGTTCCTCGGCACTGGGTTCCAGTGGGATTTATCCATCCTCGCTGTGAAGGGCTCAGGGACCCGGCAAGGACATTCCCTGGGGGTGCCACGACTGGGAGATTGGCACGGGGTGGAGTTTCTGGAGGGCTCCATAAACATTTCCTGGAAAATCCTTCCTGCGGCGGGTGCTGCTGGCACCGCTCTTGGTCCCCTGCCGGGGAAGCAGGTGCCGGGTGAACGTCACGCGCCGGGATCAGCTTTCTGTCATCGGGGTGGCTGTTCCCTGCCCTCCTCCTTCTCCACCTTCTCCTCCTCAGCCTCATCCTCCTCTCCATGGGATTTTCCCCCCCTCCGCCCCAAAATTCCTGACCCTGCAGCCACGCTGCGTTGCGGGGAAGGTGCTGGTGGAGCATCACCAAGATGGTCCCACCCTTTCTCCGTCGTGGTGGACACCACCCTCCCGTGGGGTGAGGTCACTGTCCCCTAGCCAACAACACCCCAAGTGGGAGCCATGTGCCATCCAGGGAAACTGAGGCAGCCCCAGGTGGGCACCCGGCCCTGCTCCAAGGGGCACACGAGCTCTAAAAGTGAAAGGTGACGCCATCCTGCCACCATCCCGAGGCCACCAACCTGGTTATGTCACTTGACCGCCTGTGAGTAAACTTAGCTGACGGGCCCGGCGCGGCGGGGAGGGTTGGGGACATGCCATGGGCATTTCCTAAAAATACCCCGGGGGTGTCGCTGGGGAGCCACGGCCCCATTGGAGCCCGGCCCGGTCCTAATCCCTTGGTGGCTCCTGTCCCAGCGCGGGTGGCAGCTGCTGGTGGGGCCAGGTGCCCCCAGGGTGGAGCAGCTCTGGGGAGGAACGCAGTGCCAGGGGAAAAGAGGTGCCACGCCATCTTTTCCCAGTGCAGGATCCCGGTATCCCGCTACGCAGGTGGGATGATGATGGATTTAGGGTGACACGATGAAGCAAAAAGGGTTGAAACCACCTGACAAAAAAAAAAGGTTTTTTGTTGTCCACTTCTTTGTCTCCTCCCTCAAGTCACGCCCAAGTTGGGGGGCTCCAAAATGGGATATCTGTGTCCAGTATGGGATAACATCCAGGATCAGCAGGGAATCATGTTTAGGTCTTTGCCTGCATCCATGACCCTTCCCAAGGGGAATAAATGCCCCCCTGCCCTGACTCAATTAGCAGCAGAAAGATGGACCCTCCCTAGAGGCCAGATCCGGCATAAACTGATGTTCAAAGTGTGAGACAAGTGTGGGATTTTAATTGCTGGAGTTGCAGCGGGATAAATGTTTTCATCCTCAAAAACCACCTTTTTTGCATTAATTTGACCCTGTATCTAAAGGGTCAGTTAGCAGCCATGGAGAGCAGTGTCCCCTGTCCCCAGGTCCCCACGCAGCCGTGAGGGGAATGTCACACCCCACATCCCCAGGAGCTGCCTGTGGAATGCAGCCGGGTTGGGATGCAGCGGGATCCAGGATGCATCCTGCGGGTGACAGAGACAATCCCGGACCCCCAGGGGATGAGTGGGTGGGTGCTGCCAGCCTCTGTGGGATGAACCTGCTCATCCCTTGGGATTAGGTGGGGCCACTCCATGGCAACCACCCCGTGCCTCAGTTTCCCAGACCTGTTCGTCCCAGGCTGCAGCAGCCATGAGGTTGCAGATGGAGCAGCACGGCCACATCCCGGGAGGGCCTCATCCAGGGGTGGCATGAGCACCTCCAAAACCCTCTGACCTGCTGCCTCTGGGTGCCACTGACACCTTTTCCAGGTGCTGGGCTGGCAATGCTGGTCCTCCATCTGCTGACACTCCCGTTCATGTGTCAGGTGTGGATGTCACCTGTGCTAGGTGCGATGCCACCTCCGAAAACAGAGGCAGCACTGGAGTACAGAGGTGCACGTGGCTGCACCCTGACCACCAACAGCTAATGGAAAATCCTGAAAAATCCCCAAAATTATATTTATTTGACTTTCTGCAAGGATAGAAGTGCTCCGGGAAGGGGCTGCATTCCTATGCTGTGATCCCTCAGCGAGGCGGCACCAAACCCGATTTAGGCTCAGTAACTCCTTTTCGGATATTTCCCATTTTTGGGGAGTAGAAAATCAGGATTTTCAGGAAACATCCAAGGATGTTTCTCCCCACTCCACGCTCAGTTCAGGGCGGACGGTGGGAGATGAAGCCCCACGTTGGGATGCGGGGGCCGAGAGATTCCAGGGGGGTACCCGGAGCATCCCCACCTCTGGAGATTGGCAGCTGCCCCGGGGGCGTTGCCATGGGGATATGAAAATCCAAGCGGGCTCTCGGGCTGCCGATAGGCTGGATGAGTTTAGCCTCGCCTCGGTAGGAGGGGCCGTGCCTCGTTTTCCCCGTATAAAAAGCGGCGAGTTCCATTGAGCTGCCGGCGGCGGCGGCGCCGGTCGCGGGCAGGGGCGGGCAGGGGAGCGGCCCCCGCCCCCAGGGCGCCGTGTCCCGGCGGGAGGAGGAGGAGGAGGCAGGCGAAGGCTCGGAGCCCGGGGAGGTGGGGCCGGGGCAGGTGCCAGGGGAGGCAGGAAGGGGCGGGCAGGGCGCTGCCCGCTCCTCGCCATTGGGAACCGGCCGTAGGCAGCGGCGGAGCCCGCCCGGCCCGAGCGCAGAGTCGTGGCGGACGGAGCAGGGTCCCGGAGCCCAGCGGCGGAGCGGAGCCGAGCCCCGACGGAGAGAAGGGGCTGCCCGGCAGCGGAGCCCCGGCTGGGGGTCCCGGAGCCCCGTGCAGGAGCCCGGCTGAACCTCACCGCAAAGTCCCGTCGGAGGCGAGCACCGGAGCCCGGCTGAGCCCCGCAGCAGAGCCCCGGCGGAGCGTCCCGGAGCCCGGCTGAGCCCCGCAGCAGAGCCCCGGCGGAGGGTCCCGGAGCCCGGCTGAGCCCCGCAGCAGAGCCCCATCTCGGACGCCGCTGAACCTTCCCGCAAAGTCCCATCGGAGCGTCCCGGAGCCCGGCTGAGCCCCGCAGCGGATCCCGGCCTGAGCGTCCCGGAGCCCCGCTGAACGCCACCGCAGAGCTCCGTCAGAAGGTCCCGCAGCCCGGCTGAATCCCACCGCAAAGTCCCGTCCGGAGTTCCCGTAGCCCGGCTGAATCCCACCGCAAAGTCCCGTCCGGAGTTCCCGGCGCCCGGCTGAGCCCCGCAGCGGAGCCCCGCCGGCGAGTCCCGGAGCCCGGCAAGCAGATCCCCGGCGGAGGGTCCCGGAGCCCCGCTGAACCCCACGGCAAAGCCCCACCGGAGGGTCCCGGAGCCCGGTCTGGGCACCCGCTTGCGCCGGAGCCCGCTCGGAGGAGGCTCCCGGAGCCCGCGGGACCCTCGGTGAGCGGCGGTGCCCGGGGGCTCCCCCCCCGGTCCCTCCATGGACTGAGATGGCCTCGGAGCTGGCCATGAGCGCGGAGCTGCCCACGAGCCCCCTCGCCATCGAGTACGTGAACGATTTCGACCTGATGAAGTTCGAGGTGAAGAAGGAGCCGGCGGAGGCGGAGCGGCTGTGCCACCGTCTGCCCGCCGGGTCCCTGTCGTCCACCCCGCTCAGCACGCCCTGCTCCTCCGTGCCTTCCTCGCCCAGCTTCTGCGCTCCCAGCCCCGGCGGGCAACCGGCCCCCGGCCCCCCGGCTACCACCGCCGCTTCCCTGGGCTCCAAACAGCAGCTGGAGGAGCTGTACTGGATGTCGGGTTACCAGCACCACCTCAACCCCGAAGCTCTCAACCTGACGCCGGAGGACGCGGTGGAGGCGTTGATCGGTGCTCCTCACCATCATCACCATCACCACCAAGGGTACGAGCCCTTCCGACCTCAGCCCTTCGGGGGCGAGGAGCTGCCGCCGGCCGCCCATCACCATCCCGGCCATCACCATCATCATCACCACCACCTACGCCTGGAGGACCGGTTCTCCGACGATCAGCTGGTGAGTATGTCCGTGCGGGAGCTGAACCGGCAGCTGCGGGGCTTCAGCAAGGAGGAGGTGATCCGCCTCAAGCAGAAGAGGAGGACCTTGAAGAACCGGGGCTACGCTCAATCCTGCCGCTACAAGCGGGTCCAGCAACGGCACATCTTGGAGAACGAGAAATGCCAACTACAGAGCCAGGTGGAGCAGCTCAAGCAGGAGGTGACCCGCTTGGCCAAGGAAAGGGATCTGTACAAAGAAAAATACGAGAAGTTGGCCGGCCGGGGCTTCCCGCGGGAGCCCTCCCCATCCGCCGCCCCGAAAGCCACCGCTGACTTCTTCATGTGAGCCGGGCTGGTGGGATGGGGTGGGATCCCCTTGTTGGTTTTTTTTTTTTTTTCCTCATGCGGGGAGAGCAAACCCGCCGCTTATATTTAAAAAGAAAAAAAAATGAAAAAAAAATTAATATTATGAAGTCCCCACTGAAATTTTGGGGAGGGGAAGTTGAACTGCTTTCCTCCCACCACACGCACCCACCCATCGGGACTCGGGGCGGGGGTCCCGGGGTGGGGGAGTGGGGGGCAGCCCTGCATGCGGGACGTGTACGGCCACCCGCCCCCCTTCCCGGGAGCATCAGCGCCATCCAGGTGGCTTCTCCCCACCTTTTCCTGCGGGTTTTCCCCTCCATTGGGATTTTTATTCTTCGAGGGATCCCCACGAATCGGCCCGGGGGGGTCCCCGGCAGCGCTGCGCCCTGCCCGGCCCCTCCGCCCACCCCCCATTCCCGGCCGGCGAACCTGAGCCACATTTAACTTATTCACCCTTGTAAATATGTAGAAAATTAGTTCGTTTTTGCCTTTTCTTTTCTTTTTTTTTTTTTCCTTGAGCCTATATTTTGCTTGGTGATTTACGAGAAAAAGAAAACGAACAAAAATAAAAAAGAAAAAAAGAAAAACCAACAAAAAAAAACCCCTAAAATCCTTTAGAAAAGAGAAAAAAAATTACACGAGTCTTAAAAGTTTGTATGTAATAGCATGCAAATAATATCCGAGTTAATTTAACGATGTTGGGAAAAGCCGAATGCACTATATACAGGAATCGATTGGGTGAAATAATACTGTTTTATAGAGATTTAAAATTATCTATGCTCTTAAAAATAGTGGGGAGGGGCGGGAGGGGAAGAGGTAACAATTTTAGGGTGACCTGAAAGGCAATATAGTAATATATGGACTGCAAACGGTTGGCTGCTATCTCACTATGCACCAGATTTATTTATTAACCCTCGGGAAGCGGAAAATCTTATTTTAACCTCGATGTTTGGAGGAAAAAAAAAAACCAGACGACAAGAAAATGCACATTATTTGTTGTGGAAACAAGAGGGAAAAAAAGAATTAAGAATTCGTGCAATCGTTGGAGCGAAAGCGGGACCGATCCTGCGCGGAGGAGCGGGGCGGGTTTGTTTGCTTTTTCTTTTTTAAACGGGTTGCTTATTTAAAAAAGGAGAAAAAAAAATTAAAAAAACAAATCTGGGGGGGAAACAAAAGGGTCCTGCGGACAAAGCGAGCTTGGGAGCCTGGTGCATTTTAGGGACTGATCGTGTGAAGCGTTTTTAACGACCTGTTGTTTCGATTTGTGACGGTTTTAATGATGTTGCATCAAGATAAAAACTTATATTCAACTAGAGCCTGGGTCGGGTTTTCTCTCAACTTTTGGGGTGTCCTGCAGCATCGGGGTTTTATCTGGGGGTCGTTTATTCTTCCCTTTGATTCCCAGTGCTGATGAAAAACCTTCCCCAAGCTCCCGCTGAGAAAAGTCCAGTCTTGAGCGTCACCTCTGGCTTTTCACTTTTCCTGCCTTTTTTTTTTTGTTTTTTTTTTTTTTTTTTCAGCCGGGTTCTGTGTGTTTTTGGTTTTCTTTCCTGGCTGGAGGGTCCTGGAGACCTTCATCCCTGCAGCTGCTGGAAATTCAGGGGATCCAGTTTGGTTCCAGCTTGTCCGACACCGTCCTGATGAGCCGCTGGCTTGATTTTCAACGGTAATAAATTATTTTTCTTTCCTCTTTTGGCTTCTCCCTTCTTGAATTTTTAATTAAAAAAGGACCCCTGAACAAACCAAGCCCACACCTTCCATAATCCAAGCTTTTGGGCTGGTGTTTTACTGAGATTTTGGGAGTTTTGGGGGCTGTTTTCAAGGCTATTTCTCCCTTTGCCGCAAACCCCAAGCGCAGCTGCAGTTTTTCCCGGACTCGGCGGGACAAATTCCAACACAACCCTTGGTATAACATATTTTGTGGGCATTTTATGTGCTTTTTTTAATATTTAAGTGTATTTTCTGTCCTATATTTTTGCCCAGGCTCAGCCCTGGCAGGTCCCCAAACTGTGGCGTGTTCCCTCCTGCCGCTTCCATAAATCTCTGCTGTGCTCATGTAACCTCCTGGCTTTTCCTTGGATTTGTGGGGTGCCTGCAACTCCACAACCCTCTGGTCTTGCCTTTTCTGCACCCCCAAACCTCACTCCCCTTTTTCTTCATCTTTTTCCGGCTTTTTGGTGTCTTACTGTGTGACCAGAGGGTTTTTGAGCAGCCTGAGCTCAGCTTAATATCGGACTTGGATTTTGGGATGGGAGCTGGGATGCAAAGAGGGAAATTTGTCCCAGGGCTGGACAAAAAAGGGGGTTTGGAAGGTGGGGGATTCACCCCTTATTCCTGTATTTATTTAGATCTGGGGAAACTTTGCAAACCTGGCTCTAAATAAAATCATCCCGTGCAGCCGCTCGCGGGACATCGCGTCCTCGAATTTTTTTTGAGGCGAATCACAGCTTCCTGGTGGGTTATTCCCTAATTTTCCTCCCAATATCCCTTTCTCTTGGTGTATTTTTTTTTTTTTTTGTGGGGGGAAAACACATCCAGCTGCATGGTCATGACCAAATAAGAATTTGGGGAGGAAAAGATATTTGGGACTGGTACCTTCCCCAAACCTCAGTCCCTGCTGTCTAAGTCCTCACTCCTGGATCTTTCCGAGATCCCCATTCCCTGCGGGCACATCCTGGGGGTCATTGCCCCTGGGGCTGGTTGGGGAAGCAGAGCTGACTCTGGGGTCTGTGTGGGGTTTTGTGGGAGCGCTGTCCCATGGGGTGTCACCCCAGGACACAGCGCGGTGCCCGTGAGGTGACCGCGGTCGTCTCCTGCTCCGGAATCCTTTCCCCACTTCTCCACGGCAGAGCGAAGGCAGCAATTTAGGATCCCAAATTTTCCCCTTTGCCCTCTCCTTTTAGTTTCATTTTGGGGTGAAGCAACTTGGGAAAGATCCCAGATTATTTTGGCAGTGCAGGTATTATCCCTTCCTCTTTATCCCAAAGGGGTCCCCAATTCTGTGCGCCACTGTGATTTATTTTTTTAGTTCCCCGCTGATTTTTTTTTACCCCCAAACCTTCCTTGAAATCCCCTAATAGCTGGAGCAGGACTCGGGGTGTTGCTGCCACCCATTAACGTTGGTCCTCCATGGGGGACCCTATCCCACAGGCTTTTTTGGGAGATTTGAGTGGAATTGCACCTTTCTGCCCCATCATCCTGACTTTCTCCATGCCCCTGAATATCCCAGCTTTCTGGGATTTGGCTTTGCTGAATAAATAATAAAAACTAAAGTGGTTTAAGCCTAAATTTGGCTGGTTTATGACTCGTCTCCTTTTTGGGGCTAAGCCTCCCCTGCACCCCGGGCTCTTGGGGGCATCTGGGTGGTCCCTGCTTGGGTCTGCAGCTTTTTTGGGGGGTGGCTGCAATATTTGCAGGATCATGTGTGTGCTTTCCAAGCGTGTTGGCACATGTTTTGGGATGGGGATGTGGCGGGACAGGGTCATGTGTCACCCGTGTGCCGCAGGACTGCGGACATCCGCAGGTGCCACCATGTCTGCTGCAGGAGGACGTGTGGCACTCGGGGTCACTCTGACCTGGTTTCAAAGCTTTTCCCACATTTTTTTCCTGATCCCTGAGTGGGACTGGAGCCTCCTTCTCCATCTTCCTGCTGCTTTTTGGGGTCTGCACGGGGTTGCAGCAGGACTTCAGGACACCACGCTGTCCCTCCTGTGGGGATCTGCAGTCCCTCCCTCATCCTGGGCATCTCCTGCATCCTCAGCTCCATCCTCAGCCTTTTCCAGGGGTGGAAGCAGCAGCCCAATCCAAAAGGATGCTCCAAGAGTTGCCTGGCACTTGGGATGGGGACATGGGGACAAGCCCTGGGGGTCCTCTTCATGTCCCCCTCCTGCAGAGTTCTTTAACCCCATTTCCAAGCTTTGCTTGCCTGTTGAAGACCCTGTGGGCATCGCTGAGCTGGGAAATGGCTGGAATTCCACCAGCTTCCCATCCCGTGGGTTTTCCATGGGGCAGAGGGGTGATTTTGGGGGTTGCTCACCCCCAAACACAGCAGCACCCTGGAGCACCTTATCCATGGATGCTCGGGATTGGGCACAGCCCTGGCAAAGTCCCCTTGAAGCGGTGGAGGGTGCTCTGTACCCCCTCCAAGCAGGAATTACCGGGATCGCTGGAATCGGGTGGAAAAACACAAGAAGATGATCAGTGCAGCGTCTCCAAAATGCTCCTCACTCCTTCCTCCTCAGTTATTGATGCTCCTACCCCACAGGTTTGTCCCAAAACTGCTCCAGTGTTCACACAAATCCTGACATCTCCACAAATCCTGACATCTCCACAAATAAGGTGAGAACTCCAGTCCTGGGGTAGAAGCAGGTTGGACTGCTGGGCATGGAGGAATCTGGGGTAATTTCACTTAAAAAGCAGGAATTAATTTGAATCTCAGCCAAAATAATCCTGGACAAAAAAAAAAAAAGAAAAAAGAAAAAAATCCTTGGATTTGGCTCCGACTCAGGGCTGAGCCACTGTGAGCAGTCTGGGCTCCGTTTGGAGCTGGAATTTTTTGGCTTGAGCGGATCTTTATATTCTGGCTCGGCCAGAGTTGGATTTTTGCACATTCCCTCCTTTCCATTCTGCAGGTCTGCCTGCCTCCTCAGTATTCCCACATCCCTGGGACACAAACACTGCCCTGCCCATATTATATAAAAATATATTTATATAAAATAAATTTATCTCCATTTATCACCTGAGTAGGACAGAGCTCTGCCATGGGATCATAGCTTTGGCACTGCCTGGCTCATCCTGAAGGCCAGAATTTTTTCCAGCTCTCAGCCTTTCCCCATCCAGCACACCCCAGTTCCACTGATGTCATCCCTAAACTCAGCAGGAAGTGAGGTCCTTCCTGAAATCCAGAACATGGAAAACCCCCCTGCATAACATGTACAGCACCACAGCTGGGAATTTATCCCAAATTCCTTGGGTTTGGGTGGGTTTGCTGCTGTGGGAATTGGGATGCAGGTAGCTGGACCCAGAATATGGATGTGGAATGCAGGAGGAAGGATATGGGATACAGGAGGAGGGATGGAGGTAGTAGGATGCAGGGTATGGATGTGGGATAGGGGAGGCATGGATACAGGACGCTGGATGTGGGATGGAGGTAGTGGGATTCAGGATATGGGATGCAGGATGCAGGATTTCGGATGTGGGATGTCAGGTGTGAGGATACAGGACATTGGGGGTGGGATGGAGGAATTAGGATGCAGAATTTAGGATGTGGGATGTCAGGTGTGAGGATACAGGACATTCATTGGGTGTGGGATGCAGATATTGGGATGAAGGATATGGGATGCAGGATGCAAGGATACGGGATTTATCATTGGGTGTGAGATGCAGATGGTGGGATACAGGATGCAAGGATGTGGGATAAAGGACATGACAAATAGGATATGAGAACTGGGATGCAGGATATGGGGCATTGGAGATGGGCGATGGAATGTGGCATATGGGATTCTCCCTGCAGCAAGGCTGTGTGCTGGTTGTCACTGCCCCTTGATCCAGGAGGAAAGGGGAGCTCTGGATTGTGAGGATCAAGAAGGAGCCGGGCACTGCCCAGCCCGCCCTTCCCTGACCGGATAAACTCCATCGAGGATGCAACACCAGCAAATCCCAGGAAATCCAGCTCATGGAGGTAGTGGGACACACACACCTGTGTGTCTGCAGGTGGTGGGATAAAGCAGGCGGGATATGGGATGCAAGCTGTGGGATGCAGGATGCACATTCACGTCTGTGCGGGGAGAGCAGCTCACTGCCAAGTGGGAAACGTTCCAGGACGGTGTCAGGATCCTGCCAGCCCTTTGCTATCTCAGCTGTCTGGGAAGTG
The DNA here is from genome assembly GCA_003676055.1 of Chloebia gouldiae. Lineage (NCBI taxonomy): Eukaryota > Metazoa > Chordata > Aves > Passeriformes > Passeridae > Chloebia > Chloebia gouldiae. The sequence goes on along the minus strand of QUSF01000001.1, from coordinate 67,794,539 downwards.
CAGCTTTCCTTGGAGTCACAATTCCCAATGCCTGGGAATGCCCTTGTTCCCTTCTCCATCCCCACAACTCCATATCCCTCCTTGCCAAGCTCCCAATTAAATCATCAGCTCAGTGTTTAATTACCCACACCATGAAACCCAAAGGTTCCCTGGGTTTTCACCCTGCTCCAATCCTTCCTTTCCATGGATGAGAGTGGAGGGAAAGCAGAGGGAGCATCATCCCACCCCCACCAGGTTATTTATTCATGGAAAAGGCCGAGGTTGGAGCGCGGCTCCGGCACAGCCCTGGCAGCTGGCGGCTCCCTGGGAGCTGTAATTTGCACAAGCAAAAATAAACTAATTGTTATTTTCCATTTACATAAAGGGAAGGGAAGAGAGGTTGGAAGAGAAAGGGAAGAAGGGCAGGAATGCGAAGGGAATGTGCTGCCAACCACTTCTGGGAGGGCTGTGCCAAAGTACCGGCTCATTCCCTGCTCCCGTGGGGCTCATCCTGCCTGTCTGGCTGCTGGAGGAGCTGAAATTTATGGAAATGATGACACTGGACCATCATCTTCCTCACCTCAGAGTCAGGGTCCGCTTCCAGAGGTGTGAAGCCCATCCCGATGAAGGTGAAACACAAGAGGAGAGAGAGGACAACCACTTCCATCAGCTGGATGGGAGGAAAAACCCACTGGTGTCAGGACAGATTTGAGGGATGGATGGAGATTTATTTGGAGTTTTCACTTTGGCAGTGGTGTGTGGATCCAAAAGAAGGGCCTGGGCATAGAATCATGGAATGTTTTGGGTTGGGAGGGAACTTAAAGTTCATCCAGTTCCAACCACCTGTCAGAGTCAGGGACACCTTCCACTATTCCAGGTTGCTCTGAGCCCTGTCCAACCTGGCCTTGGACACTCCAGGGATGGGGCAGCCACAGCTTTTCTGGGAAACCTGTGCCAGGGCCTCCCCACCCTCCCAGGGAAGAATTCCTTCCCCATATCCCATCTAACCCTGCCCTCTGGCAGTGGGAAACCTCAGATCTTTGAGACTTTAACCCTTTTCCCAAGTGACTGTTGCTGAAGGGCACCTGGTGGGGATGTGTTTGTGGATCTGGCCTTCGGATGGAAGCAGGAGTGAGGATAAACAGCAGAGGGGGATGGGAGTGCTCCTCTCTCATCCACTCTGTGCAGCCCAAGGATTCCTTGGACCAGGGAGGAAGAAGAAGAGGATTCCCAGAGAAGTTGTGGACTCCCCATTCCTGGAAGTGTCCAAAGCCAAATTGGATGAGATTGGAGAAACGTGATCTAGTGGAAGGTGTCCCTGCCCATGGCAACGTGGTTGGAACGAGATGATATTTAAGTTCCATTCCAACTCAAAACATTCCAACAATTTTATGAGGAACACATCCACAACCTCATGCATTGGATGGAGTGGAGACTGGAGATGCTGTCACCAGCAGCATCAGCATGGTAGAGAACCCTTCCATGCTGCCACATCTTGGGAACCTTTGTCATAACACTTGGAACGAGACGTCGCGGGCGTTTAATTCCGATTTACGCCGACAGGTCCTGTCCGTTAATTAAATATCCATTGATTGTTCGGAGAACACTTCCTTGGGTTTATCGCGTTTCTCCGAGACAAATCAAATTGCCACGTCATTAACTTCCAGCTCTCCAATCCATACATAATTACTGCCTTATTAATACCTCCGAGTTACGAGGAAGTTTGAGGCAATTAATATTTGTGGGATAGTTTGTATCAAGTTAATTCCGTCAGGGTTATGTTAATAACGTGGACATCTAATAAGCTGGATAATTAACGTCTTTCTCGTTAGCATCTTCTCAGGTGCCAGTTAAATGTCAGGCCAGGCTTTGTGGCCGGGCTGTGTTTAATTAAACTCGTTATTACAGAGGGATTCATGGCTGTTACATATGAACGGAGCCAGGTAGGAGCAGCACGTGATTCCTGCCCTGCCTGGGCTTTGGATGCAAAATGGGTTTGAGGATGGGCTGGAAATGGGATTTGGGGGCTGTTCCAAGGCTGGACACAGGAGAGCTTTTGCTTGGCAGGAGCACCAGGATATGGTCCAGGTCAGTGTTTGTCCATCTTGCTTGACTCACAGCAGGGTTTGGATTTAAGGGATGTTTTTCCAAGAAAGTGGCAAACACCATGGGTTTCCTGATGTGGACACGATTAGTGGAGTGGGGAATGTGCTGGGAGCATCTGTGACCATATTCCCCAGCAAGCCCAAAAATGGTCCAAAACCTATTCCCATGAAAATTCAGGAAAATTTTCAGCTCAGCTTTAACCCAGATTTGAAGCTTTGGGTTGGGTTTCTTCCTGAGCCGTCAGGAGTTTTTCCAATGCATCCCAGCCCTGGGATCATCTCACTCCATGCTTCTTCCCTGGGGTTTTCCTGCTGCCTCATCCCTGGAGCCGGCGCCATGGAGTTCTTGGCCATAAGAACTTCTCTGGGAGATATCCACGACCTAACCGAGCCTGCATCTCCCTGCCCACAGCCTTCCCTCCCCTGCTGCTCATGAATAAAAGATGGACCCCGTCTACCTGGCCTGTTTGTCCTCGTGAAAAATTCATCGGCTGCTGATTAAGTTTTAAGGAAGGGCCGTGTTGCTCAGGTGGGTCGATGTTCTCCAGCTGCCCAGAGGGGTGGGAAGCCATGGAAGTGGGATTTGCCCCCTCTGCTTGCTCTGGAAAAGGAATGGGGAGAGTTTTGCTCCTTCTCTGCTCCTGGTTGGGATCCCTGCAAGAAATCCTGGAATAGTGGGAAAAGAAGGACCCAGACTGGGCTCGGCTCATATTTGGGAAAGTGATGATCCAGAGCAGCTCCAGAGCACACCAGAAATTTTGGAATTTGGGAAAGGAGACACAAGCCATGACTACAGAGAGGAAAAAGACCCCAGTGACCTGAACAAGGTCTTCCATCCCTGGAGGTTGTGGTGACCGCTGAGGTCCTGTCTCAGCAGAGGCACAGCACTGGGAAAAAGAGGGAATTAACCAAAATTAAAATACTTTCCCTTTCTGATTATCCATAATCCCTAAAATAAAGGCTCTGCTGCTTATTTCTCCCCTTCTCTCCTCTTGTCTCTCTCCAAGGGCACAGAGGAGGTGCTCATGAGCTCATGAGCTTGTTTTTAATTGCATTTAGGAGCTCATTTAATGTTATCCCTAAAAATGTTCTTGCTGGAGGTGGCTCCTCACGTTCCCTCATCTGGGACAGGCTGGGGAAGGAGAGGAACGAAGGATCCTCCACCATTCCATGGTGGGGGCCATGCTCATGCTGCCGCCACGAAGTTGCTTCTCTGGTCAGAGGTTCCTGCTCCATAAATATTTCAGGAAGCAGCGTGGGGGTCCCAGGGGTCTCTTGGGATGGGTCGTTAGTGCAGGATGAGGAAGCATCAGACAGACAGCAGAGGAGGAGGGGAAAAAACTGCGATGAAAACCAAGCAAAAGCTGCTAAAGCCACAAGGTCAGGGATGAAATATTCATGGAGCCATCCGTGCTGGAAGACAGGTGTGGAGGTCCTGGGGAGGCTACGGAAACCCTGCTCTGGCTTCTTTCTCTCTCGTCATCAGCGCTCAGCCAGCAGAGTTTGGGGCAGTGGTTAAAGATGTATGAAGCCAGTTGTGCAACAGCTGGACACATCTGGCACCACATCCCCTGGTTCTCCTCTCCTGTGCTCTGTAGAAGGTGGGTGGTGGGAGTGGGAGGGGACACTTGGTGGCTATTGTGTGGGCTGGGCCCTTCGGGAATCACAAGGAGAAATGGGTTTTGGGATGGAGGTGGTTGGATGGGAAGGATGGGATGGAGGTGGTTGGATGGGAGGGATGGGCTTTGGGATGAAGATGGTTAGATGGGAAGGATGGGATGTGGGATGGAAGATTTACCAGAAGGCATGGGCAATAGGAGGGATGAATGTGGCTGAGTTGGAGGGATGGGCAAAAGGCTGGGGTTGGTCGTTCTGCGATGGATGGATGGATGGATGGATGGATGGATGGATGGATGGATGGAAGGAAGTGGTTGTGGTGTAGGAATAGGCAATGGAATTTAGGAGTTTGGGTTGGAGGGATGAGCAGTGGGAGGCAGGTGGACTGTGGGAGGAATGGGTAATGGGATGGAGGTGGCTGGATGGGAAGGATGGAGCCTCAGATGGAGGTTTTTCCCTGCATTTTCCTTTTTGGGGAAGTTGTGTGTCCTCTTTGGCCCCTCCATGTCCTGCCAGAGCACCCCACAGGCTCTGCACTAGGCAGCCTTCCCACATCCCATCTCCAGCAGGGAATTCAGCCCCATGCCCATGGACCATCACCTTCCTTCATCGTCATGACATCTCCTGGCAGCCCCTGACCACCCTAGACATTAAATTCCTGAGCTGGTGTTGAACCACCGCTTCCTCGAAATAACACCCCATTTTCTTACACAAATTATTTCCTTTTGCCTCCGTGGAAGCTCATTAGAATTCCTAAATACGACCACACGGATCGATGACGTGCCGGGCCAGCGCACGGCAGTCGATTCCTGTTTTCCAGGAGACTTTTCCTCCCTGTCTAATCAGAGAAGGCAACGTCTTTCTCCCTGATTTTTGCTCCGGTATTGGTGCCCCGCTGATTAATTTCCAATGGGTCACCTCAGCAGGGAAGGAGGCTCTCCGGTTTAATTAGGAATGGTAATATGAGTGTGGATTATCCCACAGCTGTCCAGTGTTATTGTGGATGAGTGCCAGGAGTTTCAGCCTTTCCCAAAATAAAATTCAAAAAGAAAAGTCTTGGAATAAAAGTCTTTGTGCTTATCAGGACGGTGTCCAGCTCAGGAGCTGATAAAGCATCTTCATTGCCACCCTTCTGAACCCACAGGCAGCTTATCCCAGGCCTTTCCACAGGGAACGGGGGCCGGGATGCTGTTCCCAAAACGGTGAGTGCCACCGAAGAGCAGAGGATGGAAAACTCTTTGCCTTATGGAATTTATGGGATGCGAGGACAGCATCCTTGCCTTTTCCCCTGTGCTTTGTTGTCCCCCAGGAGCATTGTGACGCTCGGATCCGTGCACACACCCTTGCTCCCGTCGGTGTTCCCGGCTCCAGGTCTCCTTGCTGGGAGCTGCCGAGTCAGCAGGCCGCACATCTGCAGCACGGGATCCACCGGAGGACGATATTAATCAGGATTTTTTTTTTTCTCTTGGACTTTGGCAGCTTCCCAGTGCTCGCAGCTGTGCCTGTGCCTTGGGAAATCAGCTCCGGTGACTCCCGCGCTGCCGGCTGGGAATGCGCCTCATCCCCAGGAGCTTTGGGGGCTGTGGGGACAGATGTGTCCCCTCCCATGGATGAGCTGGGAAGAGGGGAGATGCTGTTAATTCCCTAATCCTAGCGGTGCTGTCTTGGCACCCCTTTCCGTGCAGCCACATCCCTATCCCTTCTCCTTGGTGCTCCTGGAGCTCCTTTGGATGTTGTTTCCATCGAGGAGAACATCCTGGACCAAGCAGCATCATCCTAGTGCCAAACCCTGCCCACGATGCTCGGAGGAGGGAATAAGCTGTTAAGGAATATGGGAAACCCGTTAGGATGCGGACCTCCCTTCCAAGTGTGGGATCCCATGTGCCACTCCTGCCATCACACATTCCTCATCCAGAAGTTGGATGCGGCCTGTCAGGTGGATAATCAGGATAATGAATTGCCCTAAGGCAGGGTTCAGCCTCAGTGGGAAGGCTGGAGGAGAATCTTTTTCCACTAAGAACCTCTAATCCCATTCTCGAAGGAAAAATTGTCCCAGTGCCTCAGTTTCCCTGGATGAAAATAAGGATGTGTGGGGTGGATCAGTGACATGCCCACCCTGAGGGTCATATTACATTTTCCAAGGGACTTTTGAGGCAGGGACTACCATGTGCCTGTTCTTTCATCCCTATTTTCCATCACCTGGATCTCCAGCCCCCTTTCCCTGACATCCTAACAGCGGTTAGGGACAGATGGGAAAATGGGATGCAGGAGCTGGGGAGGGATTTTGCTCAACCTTTGCTGGCCCCACTCGTTTTGTTTTTGCACTGTGCTCCCTTCCCTATGGACATGGGTTCTCCACAGGGGTTGGAAACAGGAAAGGTGCAGGGAAGGGGGGGAATTCTCTCTCTCTTGTGATCCCTTTATGTTCCCGGTGTAATCAGCTCTGATTTATTCTCTTTGATTTTTTTTTTTGGTCCTTTTTGTTGTTATTTTTCATTTTTCCCTCAGTGTCAGCATTTTTTCCCCCAATCCCTCCCTGGCTCCCCCTTCCCCTGTGATTCACCAGAAACCTGAGACTGGGAATTATTCAGGATGCAAAGGGCTGTTAGTGGGTCACTGGTCTCCTTCGGTGGCATCTTCCAACTTCCAAGCCCTTAACCCTTCCCAAGCCAAAAGAGGAATCCTTCACACATCCCCCTTTCCCCCACACAGATCCCCATGGAAAAATCCCTGGCGAGCCTGAGATCCTACAGGCAGAAGGGCCAGATGGGATGGCTTTGGGTGAATTTGGGCTGAAAAAAAAAAAGACTTTTTGGCTGTTGGAATGCTGGGTGCTCTGCTGGGAGATGGCATGGGGAGTTGTCGCGCCTTTGGGAATCTGGAATACCAGTTGTGTCTGGAATGGGGATGGGATATTGGAAGATGCTTGGATAGGCTTGCAGGCAGCACAGCTCTATGGGCAAAGCCAGAGCAACAGGAAATTTTGGGGCTTTGGGAAGAGTTTTAAGCACTTAAAAATGGGGAAATTGGTGCTGCCAGCAGCAAATCCTCCTGGGAAGCTGGGGACAGACTCGAGGCCACCAACAGAGTGGGGAATACTGGAGCAGGATTTCAGGCAGAAGTCTTTCCAGGGATGAAGATTTGACAATCTGGGCATCAGGGAGGTGTCGAGGCATTGGAGCATGTCCAGAGAAGGAGCTGGGGAGGGTCTGGAGCACCAGGAGAGGCTGAGGGAGCTGGAGAAAAGGAGGCTCAGGAGGGACCTTCTCCCTCCCTGCAATTCCTGGAAAGGAGCGTGGAGCCAGGTGTGGGTCTGGCTTTTCTCCCAGGGAATGAGGGACAGGACAACAAGAAATGGCCTCAGGCTGGTGTCAGGGCAGGTCTAGGTTGGATATCAGGGAAAATTTCTTCATGGAAAGCATTGCCCAGCCTTGGCACAGCTGCCCAGGGCAGTGGTGTCACCGTCCCTGGAGGGATTTAACATCCATGTGGATATGGCACTTGGGGCATGGTCAGTGGTGGCCTTGGCAGTGCTGGGGGGGAGTTGGTCTTGATCTTGGAGGGCTTTTCCAACCTAAATCCTTCCATGATTGCATGATGGATGGGTGACAGTGAGCTGTTGGCCACCACATGTCCCCACCAAACTCCTCTTGTCCCTCAGTCCTCGCAGCTCCTCCAGCCCATCCCCTACAGTTTTGTCACCACTTCCCAAAATGAGAAGGAATAAATCCACAAGGATATGGAGAAACAGGAAAAAAAAAATCCATCCCTTTCAAAGGCAGCCTGGATGTTTTTCCAGGATTTGGGAGGTGTGCGTTTCTCTCCCGACTTGTTTGGCACCCAAGGCTATCGGGAGCACTCAATCTCAACCTTTTTGATCTGCTCCCAAAATATTCATCAGAGGATGCAGAAAAGTGGATCAGCTCTTAAGCACTGCATCAGGAAAGTTGCAGTTTAAACAGATTTTATATTAGTTTATATCTTTTTTTTTTCATCACCAGAGTTTCTAGGAAATTTTAAATAAAAATTCAATTGAAGTGAAGAACAAGGCAGATCTCCTAATAAGCAAATAAAATGACATCAGATAAACCCCCAAGGCCTCTTTAGCCACCACAGCTGAAATATCAAATTTTTAGGGTTCCCTAGCCTGGATTGTGAGAGAAACAGAGGTGGAGGCACTGGAATATTTGCTGGTGATTTTAAAATCAAAGACTTTTTATACTGAAGACTTCTCTGCACCTCGTGTTGACACGAGTGGTGTGTGGCTAAAAAGTCACCAGGGTTGTCACTCTAATGGAGATAAATTTGCTTGGAAAAAAAGAATGAAAATAAAAATAGCCATTAAAATATTTAAGGAAAAAAAAAAAAAAGAACAGCAAACCTGGCCAGAATCCATAAAGCAAAGAGCTGAGCAAATTGGGGCAATTGTCAAGGGAGGTCAAAGCTGTCGCCTGTCAGGGTTGGCAGTTTCCTCTAGAAAGGACTTGATGTGAATCCTCCCCTCAGAACAGGGGCAGTGTCCAGGGGCAGCTCTGCTTTCCTGATGCGCATCTTCTCTGTGGGATGAGTTTTGCCTACGCAGCCGCGGCCGATTTTACATCGCAGTGAGCATTCAGCAGCTCCTCTCCTGCTCTTTTTCCTGGTTTTGTTTGGGTCCAGTTTGGGGGATCTTTGCCGGCGGAGTGAGCACAAGGAGTATGGGATAATGGGATCAGCGTCCAGCTCTGCTCCAATGTGCCAGAGAGAGGCAGCACAGGGGGTAAAACCATCTCCACCCCAAAAAGGAGACATGTAGCTCCTAAGGGCACCTAAAACTTCCACAAAAAGGAATTTTCGAGGATACCACAGACATGCTCCAAGGGCTGGAGCCCGTCTGCTCTGGAGGCAGGGTAGGAGAGCTGGGGGTGATCACCTGGAGGAGGGAAGGCTCCAGGGAGACCTCAGAGCCCTTTCCAGTGCCTAAAGGAGCACCAAGAGAGCTGGAGATGAGGCTTGGAGTGTAAGGAAAGGAGGGAACGGCTTCCCACTGCCAAAGGGCAGGGCTGGATGGGATATTGGGCAGGAACAACCGCTCCTGGCAACCTCAGCAGAGAGGTGGAGGGAGGAGGAGGAGGAAGGAAACAATTCCCCAGCTGATGGAGATGTTTCCTCCATGTGAACATCACCGTGGCTCCAGGGATTTGTCCGGCGTGTCATTCTCCTTGACACTGGAATGACCTCAGCTCCCTCTTGGCTGGCATTCTGAACCCACTGCTGGCCTGCGAGAAAATAATAAAGTATTAATTAATGCTCTCATCAGTTAATGCTTCAGAGCCCCTTTAGCCACCATTCCAGGGCATTCCAGGTGCTTTTGCCTTATGAAATAATCAGGATGGAGATGCAGCCAGAGCAGTGGCCTCAGCGCTGGGCACTGATCGCAAGATAGGTCTGGAAAAAATGTATTTCAAAGATTTAATTCCTTCATTTTCCTCATCATGCTGCTCTTCTCCCTTCCCTACCAACATTTTCTCTTCCTCTTTCTCAAGGAATTCTGGTGTTTCCTTGCTGTTTAAACTCCCACAGCCCAAATCGTCTCCAGAGCAGACCTCAAGGGTGTGACTGCTCCGGTGACATCCTCCAGGAGATATTCCCAAGCTCTGAAGGTCACAGCATTCCCACGTCATCTCTATCCACAGGACCCACCACAGGGAAATCTCACCCCAAACAGATCCCACCCATCGCTGGGAGAAACACCAAACCTTTGGAGCTCTCTCTGGACCATCAGGAGAACTCTGAATTCATGGCTGACCCGCCAGAGCCCTCGGAGCATCTTTGTGGCTCACTGCTTCCATGAGGTCACCGGGGATGGCCTGAAGGACTGGTTTGAGGGAATGTGAATTCCTGGTGGGAAAAAAAATCCTACAAAATGTAGGAAGTTGTTGGCTGTGGATCCAAGGGGTGCCACTGTGAGTAAACACCAGAAGCATGGGAAGGGTTTTTTTCACTCCCTGGTGGTTGTTGTCCAAGGTTTCCAGCATTTTTCAGAAGAGGCCATGCTGCTCCAAAGGGTTCTCTGACTGAAAAATCCCTATTTTTTTTCCTTTCCTATTGGGAATTTTAAGGGTTGTACTCCATGAAGAGACTTCCCACAGGCTCTTTCAGAGGAGCTGGAGGGGATGTGGAACATGGATTTCTTTCCATCAGGGATAGCACGATAACTCTTGGATTAAAGAGTTGTCTGGAGTTGAAGTGCCTGTGTCCTTTTCCTGGACTGAGAGGGAGTGAGGACTGGGAATGAGAAGGTCAGGAATTAAAAACTGTGGGGTAAAGCCTTAAGACCCACTGCAGCCAGAGCTGGTTTCCCATCCCAGCCAAGCAAAAGGGACTCCAGGACCTTGCTTATTCCCACAAGGGATTCCAAGAGGGAGTATGGAATCAGGCTGTATCCTCAAAATGGCTGTGTCCGCAAAATCTTTGGGAATATTCGGTGCAGCAACTGCTGGTGGCAAGAGGCAGCGCAAAGAAACTCCACGGGGCATCACAGAACAAGCTGAGCTTGGGGAAATGTCTTAATTCCTCTCCTTACTCAAAGGCTGGATTTTGCCTTCTCCATCACTCCAGAGAAAGGAGCCCCGAGTGCTGCTGGCTTGGGATGGGACTTGGAACCAGAGCCTGGTCTCTGAACACGAGCTCAGCTTTGAGGAGGAGAAACTGAGAGCTGGGAAATGCTAAAAGAGCCATTAAATCATCTGCTGCATCCCCGCTAGGGCCGGCGGGATTGTCCCCCCGAGGTGGCTGGCATGGAAATGCTGCTGTTGTGGAGTTTTCATGGCGATCCTCTGGGAACAGCTCCCTGCCGGTGGAGGAAACTGTGAAATCTCTACCTTTTGCTTCTCGTTAGTGCAGACTAATCACCCTCCTTTTCCCAGGGGGATTTCTGCCCTCCAGGCACACCAGACCTTTTTTTTCCATCTGCCTTCCCAGCTCTCTGCCTACCCAGGTCCCTGCAGGTCGGGGCTAACCTGGAAGGGATTTTTCCGAGCCTTTGGGTCCTGGCAGCCCCCAGGGCAGAACAAGAGGCAGGAACAGCAGTTGAATGATTGGACAGGATGCAAACAAAGGGAAATGATGTCCAAGGAGGATTGTCTCGGCTGAGGAATTCCCCTGGAACACATCAGGCAGTTTCATGTCTCAATGCCTGTGAGGCTGAGTCCTCCCGAGGCCTGGCACCACCTTTCCCAGGATTGTCTCATTCCCTGTGGGACAGCAGAAGTGTTCATGTATTTGTTTCCCAACAGGCAGCTCCTGCCACTAAAGGGATCAGGATGTAAAACCTGTGTCAAAGTGGACAGCTGGGAATGGAGACTGGATGATTCAACCCCAGAGCTCAGGGAAATACAGGATGAGAAGTTTTGTGGCTCCTCTGGACAAGCAGGAAAAATGGATTCTTTGTAAGAGAGGAGGGAAAGGAACTGTCAGGCCTCAAGTGAGGTATGATGGGTCTGCAGTGGGTTTGCCAGAGGGTTTGGAAAGCTGTGCAGAGCCAGAGGAACAGGGAAAGAGATCCCCTCTGGATATGGGCTCACCATGACTGGAAATAATCCGGTAGCCACCCCAGTCTGGGAGGGAAATTTTTTCTAATCAAACCCAGAGCTGGCAGAGCTGGCAGAGGGTCTCCCCTCTGATGGAAAAGCTGCTCCCATCACAACTCCTTCCACCTGGGAAATGACCCACATTCCTAGGAGCATCGCTTTTCTCGGGCATAGAAACCAACCCCTGGTCCAGCAGCTCCTGTGCTGAACGAAACCAGGAGTGAAAGCTCCAGTTTTGAAGTCTGGCAATAAAAACAATCCAGAAATAATCGAGGTGGATTTAGACTGTGAACGTGTGCTGTGAATCCAATTTAAATTGTAAAATGTTTAGGAAGCTGCCTGCTGCTGACAAGGACCTGCCCTGCCCTGCCTGCAGTGCTGCACGGAGCACGCCTGTGCTGTCACTCCACGCGTGACACGGACAGCAATAACTGACCAAACACTCGTGAAAAGATTTGAGTGGTAGATCTGAGCGGTCCAGAGGCTGTTTATGTCCCGGAGAATGTGAATCCAACATGGGGCAACAGGAAGATGCAGATAACAACCGGCCATGTCCCAAATCCCTGGAGCCACTTCCACCTGCTTGGTTTGGATCCTGCTCCGTCACCTGCTGGCACCACATTTATCCCTTCCCATATCCCACAGCAGGGGAATTGGAACTGGATCGTCTTTAAGGTCCCTTCCAACCCAATCTGCTCTGCAATTCTGGGATTGCTTCACAGACCCACAAGGGGTGAAGTGAGGCCAGGACGCCGCGGTTGCAATCCCAGAGGACTCCCCACGGCTCCCAGTCCCTTGATCTCGGGATCAAGAAGCCCTGGGGCCGCATCTGCCAGCCTTGTGCTGGTGGCATCACGCTGCTGCTGAAGCAGCAGGATGGGGCAGCCCGTAGGAGCAGCAGCACTGATCTTCCACCCCGAAAAAACATCCTGGGATCAACCACGCTGATGTTTCTCCCTGGGTGAGGTCACCACGGCTTCCACCATCCCAGGCCAGCATTTCCAGCCTTGCAGCCCCCCGGGTTAACCCGGGAGCATCCTCCTCCCTCCCTCCTTTCCCTCCTTTCCGCGTCTCGGCGCTCGCCCCCGCCGGCAGCCACGATCCTCTTTCAGGTACCTCGGAGCTTTAATTGAAAGCAGCCGCCGCTGCACACAAAACACGCCGAGACCCGGGAGCCACTCTGAAGCCTGACTCAGGATGGGGACCCTGCCGGCGCGACGCGGGGCGACAGATAATTAAAGTGACAATCGCGCACGCAGGGGGATGCAGCGATGCCTCCCCCGAGGATGGCGCGGCAGCATCGCGCGAGTCGTGCCGGGCCGGTGGCTCTTTTTTGGCCACTTCCAGCCCGGCTAGGCGGCCACCTCCACCTCCCGAGCCGGGTTTGAAGTCCCCCGGGTGCCGTCGGTGCGGGACAAACAGGCAGGGCTTGATCGCTGGAGGCTCGGGGCGTTTAAAAGCGGGAGCAGGAGCGAGAGTCGTGTGGGAGCGTGAAGACAGATGGGCTAAAATTTCTGAATGCTCATGAAAGATTCAGGGGCGTCACTTGTTAAATTTAATTGGGAGAAACCCGACTCGGTGCCTGACTGCACGGTTTGGTGGCTTTTGCTTAAGAAGTCAAGTGACAAGCTTGTCGTCTGTGTTTTTTCCCTTCTTTCCTTCCCTCGCTTCCTCCTGCCTGCTTTTCCCGGCTCCTGCCATCGCGAATAATTTGGGGAGGATTATCTCCTGTCTCCTGTTGGGGCGGGCATCACTCCAGGGAGGAGAGAGGTGGGATTTTGGTGATGCTGTCAGCTTGGGATGCAGGAGATGGGAATTCAGGTGCTGCTGGGTTTTGATCCAGATCCAGGAAGGGGAGGCTTCAATAAATTTCATATGCCAGCAAAAATTTGGGATTCAGTCCCTCTGCCATAGGGCTGGGACACTTTTCTTCCCCACATGAACACCTGGTGGGAGAAGGGGAGGTGACAAAACCCCTCTCCTAGGCAGGATCTCCTCTGGAGCTGACTTTTCCAGAGGCTGGAGGAAAATTGTGTGTGAACAGGGGTTACAATGAAATTTAATGGCTTCTTCTCCTGGGGGATTTTGAAAGTGATGGGTGTTTTCAGTGACTGATTCGTTTTAAAAAAGGAGATTCCAGGGGGGAATCATCCCTCCAAAAGCCGATTTCTGTGCTCATTGTGGCTGCCTCTGCTTCCAAAGAGAAAAGCAGTCCCTGCTGGAGGGTCAATTCATCTCCTGTGAACTTTGATGTCTGTAGGAAAGCAGATGAATCACACTTGAAAATTCCTGCTTCTCCCAGATGACTCCAAGAGAAGCTGGGGTGACTCCCCAGGGTGTTCTCCTGCTCCACAGATATCCTTGGAGAGGTGATGTGGACCCTCCCCTCTCAGTTGTGTGGCATCCCGGGCACGACCTGAACTCAGGGATTAGGGACAGTGGCAGAGCTCCCTAAGGCTGCTGGGTGGGAATGGGAGCTCCTGGATAAAATTGTGGGAGCAGTCTGGACCTGCCAGGTGGCCTGATTGTCACTTCAAATGCACCAACGGTGCGGGACATGACTATTTCTAATGGAGTTTGTCCAGTGGGATCTTTGAGCCTAAAGGGGAATTATTCCTGGTATGTTATACTTGGAAAATAATAAAATCCACTCATCTTTCCATGTATCCATCCATCCATCCATCCATCCATCCATCCATCCATCCATCCATCCACAGAGTCATTCATCATTCATCCACAGAATCATGGAATGGTTTGAGTTGGACGAGACCTTCAAGACCATCCAGTTCCAACCCCCTGAGATGGTTCCAAACCCTGTCCAATGTGGCCTTGGACACTTCCATGGATGGGGACAGCCACAACTTCTCTGGGAATTCCATTCCAGGGCCTCCCCACCGTCACAGGGAAGAATTCCTTCCCAATTTCCCATCTCTCCCTGCCCTTGGGCACTGTGAAGTGAATATCCTCCTTGTCCTGGCTTTCCAGGCTTTTAAAATTGGTTTATGGAAGGAATATGGCCCTGTTCCATCCGCAAAGAGTGGGAGATTTTCTCTTTAATGAGTCTCACTCCACAATTCCAGGGCCAAAAAAGTGGCTTTGGATGAACACCTGGATGTGCTGGAGTGTCCCTGCACGGAGAGGTTTGCCATGAGCCTGGAGTTTGGACACAAAATTGGATTTTTGCATGGCTTTAGGTGCTAAATTCTCACATGCTTTACTTTGAGAGAGACTTGGTACCAAAGTTGTCACCCCAGGTTTGTAGGACACCTCAAGTCACCCAAAATTCTGCATGAATGATGCTGATTTGGGTTTAGTGGAACCCCACAGAGTGATGAACACCTCGCTAAGCTGCTCTGAGTCTAAGCTGGGTCAGGGGAGGTTTAGGCTTGGTATTAGGAAAATTTCTTTGCCCAGATGGTGGTTGGACACTGGAATAGGTTCCTCAAGGAAGTGATCACAAACCTAAGCCTGGTGGAGTTCAAGGAGTGTTTGGACAATGACCTCAGGCACAGCATGAAAGTTTTTGGGATGTCCTGGAGGCCGGGAATTGGTCTGGGTGATCACTGTGAGTCACTTCCAGCTCAGGATGTTCCATGATTCCTGACTCCAACAGCTCCAGGATGACTCAGGTGCAGTTTCACAGGGATCCAAGTTCTGGCTTTGAATTTCTCGGGATGAGGATACACATTTTAACAAAATATAAGGGTGGAATTTGTTTGTCACGGCTACCCCAGTGAGGAGCAGGGAGTTATTTGCCTGTAATTAAAAAAATGCTGCCTCCAGCTCTGGATTCCTCACTACGGGAAGGATATGGAGCTGAGTCCAGAGGAGACACCAAGGTGATCAGAGGGATGTGAGGGAAAACTGGGAGAGCAGGGATTGTTCAACCTGGAGAAGAGAAGCTTTGGGGCAACCTAATTTTGGCCTTCCAGGAGGTGACAAAAAAAAGATGGAAAAAAGTTTTTTACCAGGGATGGAGTGACAGCACAAGGGGGAATGGCTTCCCATTGCCAGAGGACAGGGTTAGATGGGATATTGGAAAAAATTCTTCCCTGGGAGGATGCTGAGGGGCTAGAGTGGAATTCCCAGAGAAGTTGTGGCTGCCCCATCCCTGGAAGTGTCCAAGGCCAAGTTGGACGGGGCTTGGAGCAACCTGGGATAGTGGAAGGTGTCCCTGCCCATGGCAAGGGGTTGGACTGGGTTATATTTAAGGTCTTTTCCAATCCTTTCCAACCCAATTCCATGATTTCATAAAAAATAAAGGTTCAGTGCAATCCAATCCAGCACCTGCCTTTGGAGTCAATCCCAGCAGCAGCCAGGGATGCTCCTGGATTTGAGTGCTGCTGGTGAAAGGGAAGAATTTCTGTGCAAAATCCCGAGCAAAAAAGCAACTTTGTCTTTTGAACACTGCCAGAGATTGTCTCTGTACCTGTCCTTTGTTTTCTTTTTTTAATTCTTGTCCCCCAGAACAAGGAAAAACAACCTTCCTTCTTCTTTCCATCAGCAAAGAAGGGGCAAAGGGAGGAAAATAATTATAAAAGGAAGAAAAATGCTCCCCATAATTTTTTGCGTTGACAGTGCAATCTCCAAAAATCCCCTGCTTTGCTTTGATGCAGAATAAAAGAATTTTGAGTGACACAGAGACTTTTCTGTTGTTCTGCTCTCCATTTTTCATCTCAAAAAATGCAGCAGTGAAGAGCTTTTTATTCCTCAGTCTCCACCAGGATTTATGGATCTGGAATTCAGGTCCATCCGGTCAGAAGTCAGGGAAACATGGAATTATTTAGGTCGGAAAAGAGTGATTCAAACCATTCCCCCAGCACTGCCAAGGCCACCTCTGACCATGTCCCCCAGAGCCACATCCACATGGATTTTGAATTCCTTCAGGGATGGGGACTCCATCACCTCCCTGAGCAGCCCATTCCAATGGCTGACAACCCTTTCCATGAGGCAATTCTTCCTGATATTGATTTAGGGGCTGCTTCCAACACAGCTGGTGCTTTTCAGGGATGTTTTTCTTCTTGTCTTCCAAGGTCAACTTCATCCTTTAATTCCAAGGGTGTTTGATAATGGAGTCAGGCTGTTGGAATGGGCTGGAGCCTGCAGAGGGATGTTCCAGGGATCTCTCCAGCTCAGAGGAGTCCCAGTCCCCTCCCTGCACTGCTCTGCTTCATGGAATCATGGAATCACGATCCAACTCCCTCGTTCCGACCCCCGCCATGGACAGGGACACCTTCCACAACCCCAGGTGGTTCCGAGCCCCATCCAACCTGGCCGTGGACAATTCCAGGGATGGGGAGTTTCCTACCAAGCTGCAATTCCTGGTGTGGTAGAGGCAGGAGTCCTGCTCCAGGGTGTGTCTGTTTTGGATTAGTGTCCAGCTGAAATTGGTGTCCAGGGACAGGCAAGGATTCTGTCCCTCTGTCCTGCTCAGGTGAGATCCCACCTGCAGAGCTGCCTCTAGCCCTGGGATCCAACATCAGAGCTGCTGGAGCAGATCCAGAGGATTCCATGGAGCCAGGCTGGGAGAGCTTGAGGTGTTCACCTGGAGAAGAGAAGGCTTCAAGGAGGACTTAGAGCCCTTCCAGGGCCTAAAGGGGCTCCAAGAGAGCTGGAAAGGGACTTGGGACATGGACATGGAGTGCCACAAGGGTGAATGGCTTCCCATTGCCAGAGAACAGGGTTAGATGGGATATTGGGAAGGAATCCTTCCCTGAGAGGGTGCTGAGGGGCTAGGATAGAATTTCCAGAGAAGCTGTGGCTGCCCCATCCCTGGAAGTGTTCCAGGCTGGGTTGGATGGGGCTTGGAGTGATCTGGTCTAGTGGAAGGTGTCCCTGCCCATGGCAGGGTGTTGTACTGGATGATCTTGAAGATTCTTTCCAATCCAAACCATTCCATGATTCTGTGACCATCAAAGATGGGATAAACCCTTTTCCTGGGAGCACTCATTGAGCAGGATCTGTGGAAGGCTGGGAAAACCTGGCAGGGAGCAGGGCCTGAGCCAGCCCAGGGTCCAGTTTTAAATTACTGCTGCTTAGGGGCAGAAATAGCTCCTATTAAGTTGCATTTCGAGATTTGGAGCCAGAAGATTGAGGTCACATCCACAGAGCGGGACCTGGTATTTTGTGCCCTGTGCAATTCCAAGATCTCTCCCCAGGAGCCATCCTGGGAATGGCATACCCCTCCTCCAATCTCTACTGGTACACAGCCTCTTCCAAGGGGGATTTTGCTGCCTGAAGTTTCTCCTGGAAGGAAAATGTGCACGTGGGAAGTGGGAAATTATCTCCTGCCTCAGTTTCTCTTCACGGAGCAAGGGAAGACTTTTCCCCATCCCATAAGGGCTGGCACATCTCATCAGGAGCTGGTGGCAATCTCACTGAACACCAGCATGGAGTTGCTCTTTGAAATCACCCTGTTCTGCACGGAAGGAGAATTCCCCTCCATGGAGAGGGGCCAGGCATCCCTGGAAAGGGACGAGTTTAAAGGTCAGGGATATGGGCTGGATCCAGACCAAAATCCTTTTTCCTCAACCACCTGCTCTTGCTAGAAGGATGAAAAGTTGTCTCCCTGCCTCCCTGGTTCTCATCCAGCATCATCCCAGAGCCCAATTCCATGGGCACTCTGGGATATCTGAAACACCTGGCCAAGATCTTCCTGCTTCTACATGGATGAATCCCACTGCAAAAACCCCTCTGGAAGTGCTTATCCGACCTCCCCAGCCAGAAGAAATGATGGGAAAAATTCCAGGGTTTAAAGGGTTCAGGAAAGTCCGATGGCCTCAGACTATGAGATTCCTCTCCACATGGAATTGATTCCAGGCAGGGGTGGGGAGATCCATGTCAGTGGACAATGTAGAAAAAGGGGAAACCTTTAAATCATGTAATGGACTTTGAAGACCATCTTATTCCAACCCCCTGCCATGGTGGGGGACCTTCCACTATCCCAGGTTGCTCCAAGCCCTGTCCAAACAGGCCTTGGCATTGGGCAGCCACAGCTTCTCTGGGAATTCTGTGCCAGGGCCTCACCACTCTCACGGCCAGGAATTCCTTCCCAATATCCCATCCATCCCTGCCCTCTGGCAGTGGGAAGCCATTCCCTGTGTCCTGGCCCTCCATGTCCATGTCCCAAGTCCCTCTCCAGATCTTCTGGAGCCACTTCAGGTACTGGAAGGGGCTCTGAGGTCTCCCTGGAGCCTTCTCTTCTCCAAGCTGGACATTCCCAGCTCTCCCAGCCTGGCTCCAGGGCAGAGGGGTTCCACCCCTCGGATCAACTCTGTGACCTCCTCTGGAATTGCTCCAGCAACTCCACATCCTCCTGATACTGGAAGTTTCTTGCTCATCCTCTTCTTTTTGGGCTGAGGAACCATTTCCACACAGCCACAACAACGCTTTCCTCATCCAGACATACCCTGGGATCACTTTTCTTATTTCTCACTGCTCCTGAAGGGACTCTGGTTTTCGGGAATTGCACTGTTCTCATTGCTCCGCCCACATTTCTTCTCTTTGCTCCCCCCATTCCTTATGAAGAGACTTTTGGGTGTCCTGGGAATGGTGTCGGTGCATCTCCATGGCCGTGATGGTAGAAAAACGGATTATCCCTCTCCTAATCATCCTGAGGTGAATTTATGCCATCCACAGAGCTCTGTGTGCCCATTCCTTGCTTTTCCAAACCACTTTTACAGGGAAGGGGACATCCAGAGCTCTGGGGAGCTCTGGGGAGCTTTGGGGAGTTCCAGGCATCAATGACACCCCCAAGCTTCCTGAATTCTTCCCTCTTCTCTTGCCATCCTCCTGTCCTTACAGCTGTGTCAGGGGGCTCCAGAGGTGGCCATTCCCATGGAAGCAGCCACTTGAATTTCCCCCCTTTCCCTCAAAGTGATTTTTCTCCCACTTCTGCGCAGCGTGTGGAGGGAATTTTCGCACCCGTAAACACTTTGCGCCGCTGGCTCCCGGCTAATTGAGTCTGACAGTTCGTGTAGTCAGCAGCTGAATGGTGTCACTGGGAATTAGGCTGCCGGGATAGACTGCCAGGAGCAAATTACTTTGTCACTTCTCAGCTGACTTGAAAATATGGGGCTTTTTTTTCCTTTTTTTTTTTTTATTAATTCTTCTTTTTGTTTTTTATTTTGGTCCCCGGGTTTCGGTTTAGTTTTGGAGGTTTTGTGTGAGAGCGTTTGAAGCCCCCCCTAACCCGAGCCTGGTTTGTTTAAGGAGTATTTTCTTGTTGGTAACAAAAACTCCTCACCTCCTGAACACCTGCCTTGGAATGTTTATGGAGCGGGTTCTGAAAATGATTTTTAAAGGGGATCCTTGGGGATTGAAGGGAAGTGACTCAGAGATCGGGAAAGGGATTAAACACATCCCTCCTCCTCTCTCTGGTATCCGTCCAATGCCATGGATCCATCCATCTCCACCAGGCAGCTTCCATTTGTTTGTTCATCTCCCTGGCACGTTCCTTTTGCTGCACAGCATTCCAGGATTGTGTCCACTTGCCGACTGGTTATCCGTCATCTGGCTGTGGGGCGTCTCTGGTCCATCCTATTTGCCTGTTTGCTGAGTTTATCCCTTTACCCTTTCCCAAATTCCTCCCATGATTCCATGATCCCATGTTGGGACAGTTGTCAAGCTCTTCCTCCTCCCCATTTTGAGGTCCTGTTGGAAAACTGGTTGTTGGAAAGCTGTTGGATGTGAAAAGCTGTTGTTTGGATATATCTAGTGGTGTCAATGCAATTCCAACCTCTCTGAAAAAATGGGATGAGCGGGATTTTAACCAGTCAAAAGCAGGTAATTCCTAAGGTGATGGAGCCAAGCCCTGTTTCAATGTCACATTGATGCCAACCTGGACTCTCCCAAACTCTGTCACCGGTCACAATCATGTCCAATAGGCTGTTTCCCTGAAAACATTCCTCTGCTTCCCTGCCAAAGCTTGGAATGCCACCCAGACCAGCTCCAGGCCAGAGGAGAAAGTCATGGAGCAACTTCCCAGCTCCACGTGACTGGAAGTGAAGAAGAGCCCTGGACCAGGTTCATCCACCTGGAACGCTTTTCTGGGGAAAGATCCAGAGTTTTGGTTCTATTAAATTAACTCTGCACTGGAAAGGCTTTTCATCCAGATGGGATTGAGGGAAGAGTTGGTGCACCTGATTTTTGGGTATTTTTTGGTAATTTTTTCATAAAAGACATTTCCACTCCCTGATGTTTCTGCACCCTTAGCCCAGCACCGCTCGTGCATTGCTGCTCTGGGGACAATTTGCATTTTTGTAAGTGTGATCCCACTCCCTAAAAATTGTGACTTCACATTTATGGTGACAAAACCACATTTTTTTAATGATTATCACCTGTGCAACATCTCCCCCGATCTCCCTTCCTGTCATCCTGAGGTTCAAGGTACTCTGAATGTTCCTCTCTTAGCTCCTTAAATACTTTGTATTTGTGAGTCACTGTTGTAATATTGGAATCTTTTATTAAATTTTAACTTAAGCTGTCAATTAAATTTAAATGCTGCAAAAACTTTAGGCTTAAACTGCTGGTCAAGCCCAGGGCTCAGTTTAACAACAAGGTTTGGTCTGAAGCTTTTGCCTCAATGGGAATGGTTTTCCTTATTCCTTTTTATCCTTGCACTCCCCAACACCTCTCCTTGCCCTTCCAGGGGGTGATTTCCTATTCCTCAGTGTCTCCAAAGCCTGAAACACTTGGATAGCAATATTCCCTACCAGAGAGGAACCCAGTGGCCAGGATCTTGCAGCCAGGTCTTGCTGCAAGACCAGGAAAACCGGGATAATCCCACCGGAAAAAGACTTCACACAGCCAGGTTTACCCTGGGTACATAGCAGAGATGCTGCAGGAGGTAAATCCTCCATGGAAACACCAACTCTGGCTCTGCTTCCCAACAATAAATCCAAGTTTAATCCTCAAATTGCCTGGGCCTCCCTCCTGCCAGGCTCTGGCTCCTACACAAATTGTCCATCAACCCTAAGTAGAATTTCTTGGCCGCACAAAAAAAGAGGCACCAGGGCTGCCATGGAAGGGGAAATAAATGCAGAGATGGTGGGATGGGGCTGCTGGGCTCCCTCTGGATGTTTTTGGCCAGGTCATGTCTCATGGATGCTTTGGGAAGAGGACTTTTCCCACCCAGCCTGTCGGGATGGATCTTCTTGATCCCATTTAGCTGGAGCTGGGAGCTCCCACACATGTTTTGGAGAAGAAACCACAATTTCTGCCCATTTCCAATGGATTTTGGACTCCTGGCTGGTTAGCTGGGTGTTCTGAGGTCTGGAACACCTAAAATCCTGGAATGGTTTGGGTTGGAAAGGACCCTGAAGATCATCCAACCTCCTGCCATGGGCAGGGACAGTTCCCACTATCCCAGGTTGCTCCAAGCTCCATCCAACCTGGCCTTGAACTGGTCTGGATTTGTCTCCCAGGGCAGACATTTTTGTTGGAGTTGTCTGTCCTCCAGGATGCTCCAAGCCTTCCCACTGGTCCTTCAGGTGCAAAGAATCTTGTCTGGATGGCAGGGAGAAGGGAAAAACCTGGAAGATCATCCCATCCAAAGCAGGAATTTTGTCTTTGCCCAGTCCCTGCCCAGACAGGAAGGTCACGGTGACCTGATCCCTGGGAATTTGAGAAGGTGGACAGGGATTCTGCCCCTTTGCTCTCCTCTGGTGGGATCCCACCTGGAATGTTGCATCCAGCTCCAGTGTCCCAGCACAGGAGGGATGTGGAGCTGTGGGATCGAGTCCAGGGGAGGCACCAAGATGATCAGAGGGGTGGAGAAACTCTGGAAAAGCTGGGAGAGACGTTTCAGGGTGACCTTACTGTGGCCTTTCAGGACCTGAAGAAGGTGACAAAAAAGATGGAGAAGGACTGTTTTCAGGGATTTGGAGTGACAGGACAAGGGGAATTTGCTTCCACTGTCGGGAAGTAGGGTTAGATGGGATATTGTGGAGAAAGGAAGTTTGGCAGATGGAAGGACAAGCCTGATGGCTCCAAAGAGGAGAAGACATCCCTGAAAAGCAGCATCCTGAGGGATTTGTGGGTGCTCACCTTGTTTATCCAACTGCCGTAAGCAAATCCAATCTAGCCATGAATTTTGGTCTCTAATTCCTCTTGGAAGAGGGGGATCAACATGAGGAGAATGAAGGATATTTCACAAAACTGGCAAAGTTTGGGCGTTCCTGAACGGCTCCAACAGAGCAGAACCTTTCATCTTTCCAAGATTCCTTCTTATTTTGGTGGCCACTTTTTCCTTTCCAGCCCTCAGGGATGGAGGCACCTCTGGCTCCAGGGAATGCTGATGTGAGTGGTGGGTGCTCAGACATTCCTGGGACCCATGGAAGGGATAGTTTGGAGACTGGATGACCTTGGGAGGCGAAGAACAACTCCAGCCTGTCAAGAGGAGGGCTGTGTTTTTTGGGAAGGAGCCAAAGGAAAACTGATCAACGAAGAGAAAATGAGACACCCAGAATAGCTCCGGGTCTGGTTCTGTGCCTCGCTGGGAAAGCCTGAACAACCACAGGATTTTCCCTCCTGCCTGGCTCCTTCATCATCCCCCGGGGGCTCTCCTGATGTGCCAAACACTCTGACAAGTGTGGGACACTCTGACAAGGCCATGGCACCCCCAGCCGTGGTCCCTGGCAGATGCAGAGCCTGGGAGAACAATCCCTCAGGAAGAACTGAGCTCAGGCCAAGTTTTTTAAATAGGAGATTCCTTATCAAGAACATTAATCCTCATAAATTTGTGTGGAGGGCAGTGTGGAGTCTGCATTCGGGGTTTAAATGTGCCCATCCTTGCGGTTTTCTGCCCCACAGAGCACCTGATTTTCCATCTGCAGGACAGTGACCTCTCCACATGGAATTTTCACTTCCCTTTTTTGCTCCACCTCCCCCCAAAATCCTTGTAGCGCCCTGCACCAGTGCACATTACAGGGAGTTTTGGGTCTCCATGTCCTGGCAAACTCAGATTTTGCAACAAATCTTGTTCCTTCCATTATTCCAAAATAATTCCCCGTGCACCAAATGAATCAGGGAGGGATGGGGGGGGAACAGGGACTTTGTGGAACAGAGCCAAAAATCAAGTGGATAAAAAGTCCTGCCCAGAAAGAAACAGGAAGTTTTGAGGAATGATGAGAGGAGAAAATGGAGAGCAAATTACCCCCAGGGCAGGAATGGGAAGCACCCCGGGGCTGGCTGGGCTCCTTGGCTTTGTTTATTCCTGGGACTCTCCCGGCTGGGGCCTCTGGGTGATGAGTTCCTCACTTCACAGTTTTGGGAGCACATGTCATGGTTGAGGTTCATTAATCTCCCCCTGCCAGCGTCCTTGATGAGTGATTTTAATTTTGCTGCCTCTCGGGTTACCCTGAGCCGTGAGGAGGTCTAAAAACATCCCCGGGTTGGGACATTTTGATTTTCCCATTTAGGATTGAGGTGCAACCTCTCTGAGGGTGGATCCTGCCCCTTCATTCTGCAGCTGTGATGGCAACACGGGGAGATCCCAGATCCCTGAGAATCAGTTTTTGCACAGGAGCAGCCTTGGAGGAGACTTAAAGGTCACATCTGATGGAATTCTGCCCTGTTTGCTGCCGCTGATGGCTCTGAATGTCCTGTTCAGGGTAAGGAAAGGGCTCTGACACACAAAAAGCAGCAGCATCCTCTAAAAATGCATCAGAGCCAGCCCGGCCCCAGAAAACTTAATCTTTGTCCTGCATCCACTTGAATTCCACACACACACACGAATTCCTGTGGGGCCACAGCCACAAACAAAAATCCAGGAGCTGTCTCTCTCTCCTCCCTCTGCTCAAGCACACTCGTTTTCCTAGGAAAATCCCTCTCTTTGGGCTTCTTCAGCCTCACAGCCTTTAGGGGTCACTCCTAGCAAGATTTCCATCATTTCCCTGCAGCCTCATGAAGTGGAAATGTCCTGGAAGAGCCAGCGGTGGCATCAGGACTCCTGTAGTCCCAGCGTGTCTTGTGCTGAGCATTCCCAGTTTCCTGTGGCTTTACCTGGGCACGATCCTTCCCTTCTCTTCTCCTGAGGAAGGAGGAAGATGGAAGCTGCATCCTCCTCGGCTCCAGAAGGTGAAGGATGAACAATTTAATGCTGCATTGCATTAAATGCATGTAAGGTTGCATTTAATGCTGGCATCATTTTGGGATGAAAAACCTCACAGTGCTGCTCTAAGGATGTCCCAAATTCCATCTCTGTGCTATCCAGTTTGCAGTGGGCTCAGTAAAGAGGGATGAACTGGCTGGGAAAGGGAACAACAGCAGGGATCATGCACCTTTCCCAGCATGAGATGAGGGCAGGGATTTGCCTGCTTTATCCCCTCTGTGGCTGCCACTGGCTACAGCCAGAGTGACAATTCCAACAGTGGGAGACAACATTCCTGGGCACTGGAATTTGATCACCTGCTCTTTTCCATTGGGCCCAGGCCAGAACATTCTATCTCCAGGAATTTGGGATGGGGGTTTGGCTCTGAACAACCTTATCTGGTTGAAGATATCCCGGGTCTTGTGGGGGGACCAAGTTGTTCCGAGACCCAGCTAACATGGCCTTGGACACTTCCAGAGGTGCAGCAGCCACAGCTTCTCTGGGAATTCTATTCCAGAACATCACTATGCCCACAAGGAAGAATTTCTTCCCAATATCTCATCTATCCCTGCCCCCTGGCAGTGGGAAGCTGTCACTCCAGGCCCTTTTCTGAAGTCCTTCTCCAACTCATCCGGAGCCTCTTTAGGCACTGGAAGAGGATCCATGTCTTTTCTTCTCCAGTCTTCCCAGCCTGTCTCCAGAGCATTCCCTATCCCTGCACATCCTTCTGCCCCTGAATCAGAAAGAAAGAAAGAAACAGGAAATTTTGAGGAATGATTAGCAGAGAAAATGATGATTAGCAGGAAAAACCCCCATAACCCTCAGGGAGTGGTTATCACCCTTGGAAAAGCAGCTCCCATTCTGGGAAGGCAACATTCCCAGAGGCACAACACTCAAAACAGCCAGAGATCCCCTCCAACTCCCAAACTTCTGGCTCCAGTGATGCCAAATGGGTTGTCAGGCCCAGAGGGATGGCAGGAGAGGAAGAGGATGCAAAGCCAGCGTTTGCCTTGGGATCCCTATTAACTGGATTTCCTGGACAGCCCAAAAGCCCATATAAAGGGAATTGTTCAATAACGAGAAATAGACAATTGGATTCTAAAAAGTGTCAGAGCCAGACACTTCCAGCAGCAGCCAGAGGCTGACTCAGGGTCCCCACTTGCTCCCAGAGAAGAAGTGGCTGTGGAACAGGGAAAGGCCAGGAAAGCTGGTGCTGGTACCAGTCTGCTGAGGATAGTTTGGGCTGTCTCAGGCCCTGAAAGTGAGACAGTGGCTCCTGGCAGAACTCCAGGCCTGGCACAACAGCACTGGAGTGTGAAGGCTCTGACAGGAGGGATATCCAAGGGCTGTCCATGCATCCTTGATGTGGGATACAGGATGGTGTAGCCATGCATGTGTAGGAATGGTGAGATGGGAGATCCAACAGTCTGGAAAAGGGACAGGGAGCATTTAAAGTCCCACTGCCACATCCCTGGAAGTGTCCAAGGCCAGGCTGGATGGAGTTTGGAGCAAACTGGTCTAGTGGAAGGTATCCCTGCTCACGGCAGGAGGGTGGAACTCGGTGATTTTGAAGGTCCCTTCCAACCCAAATAATTCCATAACGATTATATGGAAAGCAGGGAGACGGAGGGATGTAGTAAGGTCTGATTTGCTGCCTCTCAGTATTGCAGCTACCCTCAGTGTCACTCAACCATCCCTTCCAAATGAGCAATTGTCCTGATCCCACAGCTCTCTGGTGCTGGACGGTCCGATCAGGTGGAATTCCACTGATCCCAGCCCCACCTGTCCCTCCTTAGCTCGGTGTTGGCCCCTTTGGCTGTGCTCCTTTGGAGCCTGATAAGATTTTGCCCCCCTGCCTGAGCAGGGATCCGCTGCCGGAGCCTCGCGCTTCCCTGTGCCAGGTCCCGGTGGTGTAAGCGGATCCCTGCAGCTCATGGCTTGTTATGTTTCCCAGCACAGTCTGTGCCGGTTAATTTGTACCTCCAGGAATTTGGAGATGCTCCTTCCAGCAGGGAGGCCCCTGGGTAAGACATGGCATCTCCTCTCCATGACGTAAGCCCTTCCCGAGCCAAATAGCTCCGTGCCCCAGCATGGATCATGGAATTGTTTAAGCTGGAAAACTCCTTTAAAACCATCACGTTTCCTGCTGTAAAACTGTACCTTGAAACCTTCACCCTTCTCCACCCTGGAGATGTAAAACTTCATTATGGAAGTGCAGAAATGGTGGGAATAATGCGAATGCCTCGTGGTTGGGGTGCTTCCTTTGGGATAACTCCGTGCTCTGGTGGACCTCCCGCTGCAGGACCACTGGTAACGCTGGGGGAAGCCCGTGGGTGGGGGCAGGAGGTGGGGATGCATCAGGTGTCAGCCCTGGGTGCCAGCCAAGGTGTCTTCTAACAGCACCCCGGGGACCTGGCGCTGCCCTCGGGGTGAGGGAGCCAAGCAGTCCCCGTGGGGGACAGGCAGGGGACATTTGAGAACCAGCTCCCTGTACCCCAGGGGGCCCTGGCCGAGATGCAGCTGCCAAGCAGGTCAGGAAGGAGGGACACCTCCCCTCTCTGGCACTGGAAAAGGACCAAAAGCGTTTTTGTATGGCTTGATCAATGTGGAGGGGTCTGGAGGATGGTTTGGAGCAGCTTTACCCCTGAGGTCAGGCACATGTTAGATTTGGAGCCTGGGTTTCCCTGAAAAATCCCATACATTTCCCCACATAGCCTATGTGGGATCGTATCCTGTTCTTTACAATTCCCTGAAAATAAGACCCAAAGGTTCCTCCTTTTGCTGTTTTCTTCTCCCACCATCCCTGACTTGCCTGTGTTCAACAGGGTCCGTCAGAAGTACTGATGTTTCTCTGCCAAGGCCTTTCTTGTCACTCCAAAGGTTTTTATCCTCATCCCATTTCCTGCTTTTCTCCCAGTCAGTATTCCTGAAGTGGTCCCTCCTCCATGAGATAAGTCCAAAGTTTCTGTAGAATCATAATAATGGAATCATTTGGGTTGGAAAGGACCTTTAAAGTCCATATAATTCCAAACCCCAAACCCTCTCATCTTCAATTAGATGGTTCAAGAAATCATGGAATGATTTGGGTTGGAAGGAACCTTAAAGATCATCTTGTTCCATCCTTTTGACATGCCCCTCTGCAGGGACACCTGCCACTATCCCAGGTTGCTCCAAGCCCTGTCCAACCTGGCTTGGAGTACTTCCAGGGATCCAGGGGCAGCCACAGCTTCTCTGGGCAATCTGTGCCCATGCCTCACCACCCTCATATGCAGGATTTTGTTCCTGATATCCAATCTAAACTTATTTCTGAGAGTTTGAAGCCATTCTCTCTTTTCCTGTCACTCCAGGCCCTTGTAAATAGTTCCTTTCTGTCTTTTTATAGATCCCTTCAGGTGCTAGAAAGCTGCAATTAGGTCAC
Source organism: Chloebia gouldiae (assembly GCA_003676055.1). NCBI lineage: Eukaryota > Metazoa > Chordata > Aves > Passeriformes > Passeridae > Chloebia > Chloebia gouldiae. The sequence continues at coordinate 67,766,759 of QUSF01000001.1, read as the reverse complement.
CCCAAAATCTTCCCATTTTCTTGTTTTATGACCATCCAGGCAATCCTGTTCAAGATGTCAGAAGTGTTAAACTAAGCACCAAATGAATCACTCCTGGCTCCTTATGCAGGAGTGTCCCTGTCATCCCATCTTCAGGCTGGAACTCTGTGTAGGCTGTTAATTATAGCTGCAATTCCCTCTGGAATAATGACTTTCCCCTGTCCCCTCACTGGTCCTTTGTGTTCCCACATTGCCCTCCACCGAGCAGCATCTCTCTCCAGCAGGGAAATCTAAAATCCAGGTCTCCTGAATGAAGTGGAATCGCAAGGGTCATTTTCGCCTCTGCAGATGCTAAATCGTGCTCTGCTGACTGCTGGAAAACCTTTCCCTCCCCCTCCCAATCCATGCAGAAGTTTTGCAACAGCAGCAAATCCCTTGATAACCCGCCTGTGCTGGAAGCAAAGCCCTCCCCAACTCAGCGCACCAAGAAGTGCAGAACATCAGCTTCCGTGATATCCCTCTGTTCCCCTCTTTTTCTCAGGAGCTCCAGGCAAGGGACAGACTTCTGAGCCAGGTTCTTTCTTCAGGTCCTAATTCAGGGCCCTTTGCAAAAGGATTAGTTTCTGTTTGAAGGGGTTTTTTCCTGCTCCAGGGTAGTATCCAGGCAGGAGTAGCCAGCTAATGGAGAGAGGAGCCTCACAGAGTCCTCCCTTTTCCCAGTCAAACTAGCAGCCTGATGGATCAGAGGGATCAGGGTGTTGGACCCAAGATCCGTCATCTCTGCTCTTCTCTGAGGGTTGATTTGGGGCAGGTGAGAAGAAAAGTGGGGACTCAACATATCTGTACCTCACCCTCTTCTAGCTGACTTCCAGGTCCCTCCACACCCTCTCACCCTTCATTTTTCCCCGGATGGGATGAATCCATCCCCATGGCTGCTTTTCTATTCCCAGCCCTTATCAACAGCTCCCAGATCCTGGTGCCAAGCGCATGGTCCAGCCCATTTCGGTGCTGCCAAACTGCCTCGCATCCCAAATCCCAGTGGCTCCATCCCCGTGGACTCTTGGGACAGCTCCAAAATCCCTTTTGGGAACAGCCCCATCCAGCAGTGGTGCCAGAGATTTTATCCATAGTCCCAGCTGCCTGAGCATCTTCCATGCTTTGCAAGCCAGGCATCTCAGTTTTTCCAGCACAGAGAGATCCATGCTCTTGGGCACAGCACGTGGTCTCGTGTTGGATCTCCACGGATCTCCATCCCCAAGATTAAATCCAGTTGTGAATCCATAAGTTGATCCATGGCTTGTTTTTCCTCATTGCTGGCTTCTGGTGGAAACTCCTGGCTTGAAGCCTTACATCCAGACCTTGTGCTAGTTTAGGGTAAAGGACTGCGATTCCAAGGATAGGCCTGTGGACATAAATTGTCTGTGAGAATGTCCGCTTCCATATTTCCAGAGGCGTCTTCATCTGGGCTCTGATGTTTAGTGCATGCACCATTCTCCAGAGGAAAGTCCTGCAGAAGGGTTTGATGGAAACTGGGATCATCATCCTGAGGCTGAGCTTGAAAGGAGTAGGAGACAGAGAGAGACAGCCCCTCTCATAACAATTCCATGGATTCCACAGTGGAATTCCATGGATTCCACAGTGCTTTCCTGCTGTTATGTCCCAGCTCCTCTGCCATTCCACATTGTCCCAATGATCTCAAGCATTCCCAATCCCAAGGGGTCCTCCCAAGGAGGGACACTTGGGTTGGGCTGTCTGGCTGCTATTCTGGCCTTGCCACCTATGGATTCATGGTTGGACTTGGTGATCTTAAAGGTCTTTTCCAGCCTAAAAGGATTCTGTGATTTCCATGATGATTCCTGTTTCTTCTCCCTCGTTCTTCCCAGGTTTTTAGTGCTGGTGGGAAGCTATTGTTACAATCCCAAAGCTTCTCCAGAGCCACCACCAGCCACATCTCCGTCCTCCCACATTCACATCCTGAATTCATAGCACAAAATCACGGAATCTCCTGAACCGGGAGGGTCTCACAAGGATCATTGAGTCCAACTCCTGGCCTTGTGCAGGACAACCCCAACAATCCCACCATGTCCATCTCCATTGTAATCTAAATTGCTGGAAGTTTGTGAACTGCCTAAAAAGTGCTACCTTTGGCAAAAACTGCCTTAAAACCTCAGCTCACATCCCTGTGCTCCCACAACAACTGAGTGGCTCCATCAGGTGAACGTTTTCCCATTTCCATCATGCCCAAAGGGAATAAACTTCTCGCTTCTATCTTTGAACAAACCTTCCAATACCTTGTGGAATTTCCTTTCCTCCCTCCACAGCTTGGCTCTTCCTGCTCTCCAGCTGAGGCGAGTGCAGCCTTGGGTCAAGTGTAATCATTTTTATAGAGCTGGGGATCAATAACTGCTGGAGAGAAATGCTGTGTGTCAGAGTCCCCTCAGATCCTGGAAAACCGAAGGAATGCTACATGGAAGAGCACTTACGGTATTACTGCTGCAGGCGCATGGAGCTCTGTGCCAGAGGCTTGGCAGAGCTTTGGAAGTGCTGGAAGGATTCATGGCCAGCTTCTCTGGGATAGGGAAAACATCCCTACTTTGCACAGCCCTTCCTTCTTCCCATCTTTCCTAAGGAACATCCCTGTTTTACAAACACCACCTGCAATAACACCTGGGAATCAGTGGCTGTATCCCAAGCTGATGGATGAAGCAAGGAAAGCATGGATACACATAGATTTAACACCATTCTGCCCCAAAACTTCTCTTTGGGAAGTTTTTTTTTAATGGTTTCTGGGTTTTATTGCCTCTTTGGGTCTGCTCTGTTGCTGTGGGCTGCTGGAAAAGCTGGAATTTCCAGGGATAGACACCTAAATCCAATCCCTGCAAAACCCTTTGGGACAAGGTGTCAGAAAAATGTCAACAAAAAAGATCTGGGAATAATCTAAGCTGGTGAAACATTCTCCTGGGATGGAACCAAACTTAATTTGGGTACTTGGTGGCTTGAAGAGCAGGAAGTGGGGATTATATGGAAGTGCCATCAGGGGACAAGTGTCCCCTTCCTCTCACACCACACTTCCTTGGTGCACCACCGGTGATCTGGGGAATGTGTGGGATTTGTCCAAGCATTCCCAGAGCCCTGTCACCTGTGTCTTTTCCCATCTCTGTCCCCTCTGTAGTTATTCCAGTGGAGCTGGTCTCAGGAGATCACCGAGGGAGATTTCCAAGAGATTCCTGTTCGGCGTGGAGAGGAAGAGCTCCTATCCCTTGCCCCACCACATTCAAGGATGTGCCCTCCATACTACCCTGAGGATGAATCCAGCTTTAGCCCTTCATAGCCTGGTCCAGCTTAATTTGGGAAATGAAAATTGATGCTTGGCTTGGTGAGATGCAGCATCATCAGCTCAGTGTAGGAATCCAAGGAATGAGCAGTTAGTCATGGAAAGGACTGTCACCCATCCCTGGATATCTTTCTTTCTTGGTTTTCCATGGTGGTGGTTTTGTGTCCTTGCACTGGGAGTAGAAGAACTGGAGAATCAGAGATCATTTCCAGGTATATTGAGTCTCTTAGGGCTGGAATTAGGGTTTGCACAAGAGGAACTTTATAGGACCATCCTTTGGAAATGGAAATCCTTCTTCATTCCAAGAGAGATCAGTTCCTGAGCTTTGCTTGCTCCTATCCTGTTGCTCCACATATCAGAATAGGGATAGAGTCCTAAAATCCTGGAATAATTTGCATTACAGAAGAACTTGAAAGGCTATCTGGTTCAACCACCCTGCAAGAAATGAGGAGACCTTCAACCAGATCAGGTTGCTCGGAGCCCCCTCCAATCTGACTCTGAATTTTTTCAGGGACGGGGTGTCCACCCCCCTGGAATTGTTCCAGTGTTTTTCCACCCTTTCCGAGCAGGAAAGCATTAGGGAGCCTGAATGTTTCAGATCTGTCTGAGAACTGAAATGCACTGACAGGAGTCGGGGTGGGATTTGGAACTCATTGATCCCGTCTCCATCCACTTCTGGAGAGTTTTTTCATTCACCCATCCATACATCCATCAAACTATCTCCAGTCCATCCTCTCGGTGCTGCACAGGAAGCTTTGACAGGCGGAGATGGGAAAGTGCCAGGTCATCACTTCTGTAACTGTTGCAAATGAATTTTATGGATGTATATTTACATCTGACTTTATGACCTACTGCTTTCTACTAAGGAAAGACATTTAAATCCATAGGAAGTATCTCCAGGGCCATGGTTTTATCAGACAGAAGTCTGAACAGAGCAGACCTTCAAGCCTGGAATTCCACTTGTTCTGTTTCCTTCCAACACCACCATGCAGTGATTTTGGAGGAATTTCCATACAGATTCCTTGTGCCAGAGGTTTAGCTTCATTAACATGCTAGGATCACAACTGGGAATGTTCCCCATCTCCCTCTTTGTCTGCACGAGATCCTTTTAGGATACCTTGTACCGGCTCTGACTGAGGCTAGTGTCAACCATGGATTAATGCCCATGGGATATTTTGCCCATGGGATATTTCGCCAGTGAATTCTCCCTCTCCACTTCTCCCTCTCCTGCTGTATTGGGAGGTCGAGGTGGGATCTGTTCCTCCACCTGTCTCCCTATGCCCCCCTTTCCACCTGGATGGGGCTTTCTGAGGCTGATCCATCTCCTAAGCCCAGGGTGGGTTTCTCATGCTCCTTCCTAATTTGGTCCTGATTCCCTCATCCCTAGTGCCAATGAACTCCATATTCCATCTTATCCTCACCTGAGAGAGTTTGGTTCTTCCATGATGAACAAAAAAGAATAAACTTCATCACCTTCCCATCTCCTACTCCTTGCTGGACCTCAGCTAACGGACAGCCAAGTCCTGGCCCCAATCCTGATGGATTCTGGTTGTCCTGAGGAGACCCAGGCTGTGTCCAGGGTCCAAACCAGGCTCTGGAGTGGGAGATGCTGTTCCAGGGCATCCTGCCCACACAGCTGTGCCCTCACCTGATGTCCCCAAACCACAGTGGCACTGAGAGTTCTGGGCTCCTCAGGACAGGAGGGACATGGAACTCCTGGAGCAGGTCCAGAGGAGGACAACAAAGGTGATGAAGGGACTGGAGCACCTCTGCCAAGGAAAGGCTGAGGGAGTTGGGGCTGTTCAGCCTCGAGAGGAGACAGCTGAGAGGGGAGCTCATCCCTGTGTGTCCCTGTCTGCAGGGAGGGCTCCAAGCAGGGCCCAGGCTCTGCTCTGGGGGGCCCAGCAATGGCACCAGAGGCACAGGCAGGAACTGATCCCAGGAAGTTCCATCTGGACATGAGGCAGAACTTCTTCCCTGGGCAGTGACCAAGCCCTGAACAGAGATCAGAGAAGGTGTGGAGTCTCCCTCACTGGAGATACTCCAGAACCACCTGGACACAATCCATGGCTCTGGGATGACCCTGCTGGTTCAGGGAGGTGGCAACAGATGATCCCACTGTGGTCCCTTCCAGCCTGACCCATTCCATGATTCTGTGATTGGACATCACTCCAACATCGGGCATGAGCCAGCAGGGACCATGGCCACACCACAGGCAGCTTTGGAGCTCGTCGGGGGCATCCTGACCAGGCTGGGACAGCAATATCCAAACCCACAACCTGCTCAGAAGGCGCTGGAAGCAGCAGGAAGCAGGGCACGGCCTCTCCCCCTAGGCGCCTGCAGTTAAATATTGACAAGGGAGGGCTGTTTTTAAGGGATGACTGATTTTATGAGCAATCATCAAGGAACGTGGGGATGCCACGAGCTCATCCAATATCCTGTCTCTGAGAGCATCCCCTCCCAGCTGCCTGGGAGGAAGGAGTCAGCCCCTGTAATGGACACTTATCCAATAATTTGCCAAAGGGGGCAGTTTCTTGCTAACCTCAAGTGGTTTGTGTTTGGCGTGTGGCCTGAAACACAACCCTGACATCCCTCATAAATATTTATCCCAGCTGCGGGAGCAGTGGAGGGGATGTTTGACCACATCCAGCCTTTGTGGGAGTTTTCCAAGCACTTGTTTCAGAGAGCCCCCCTGTGCTCAGGGCAAAGGGCAGCTCCTGAGTCAGCTCCAATCTGCTGCCAGCGGAGCCTCCCGGGAGGAAATGCACCCGGGAATGCATTGGGGTGCAGTGAATCCTCTGGATTTGAATACCAAGTAGGATCACGGCATGGAATATTCAGTCACTGTCCCTAATTGTCAGCGTAGGGTTTGACACCCTTTACTACCTGGCTGCTCCAGACCCTGGTGGCTTGAGGACACAGGGGCTGGCAGAGGCCAGGGTGATCTCTCCAGCAGTGGATGATGCCACCACGCCACCAAATGTCACCCTCCAGGGCTCCACCTGTGTGTTTCCAAGGATCAAGATGGGGATTGCCCTCCAGAACTAGGAGGTCAGGGAACAGGGATGAGGCTGGGGCTCCAAAGGCCCTGTTTTCCCTGTTTTCCCTGTTTTAGAGGTCTTTTTGGCAAAGCATGGGAACACCCTGGGCTCCATGGCAATGCTCTGTCCAGGGGACCTTGCTGTGTTTTGTAATACCCAGGCTGAAAGATCTGGGATGATCCTTGCATTCCCATCTGCTGATAGTTTGTGGGAATATTGCTTTGGTTTCTGCTCCATGTTTCCCTCCCTAGGATGCTCTGAGACCCCCGTCAAGGGACACGCAGTGGGGAGCCCCAGGGGACCCTGGCCAGATGCCATCCTTGCCCATGTCCCAAAGCTGGAGCCTCTTCCCTCCTGTTCTTGGACACATCCAGGCTCATTTGAGGTGCGGTTGTGCAAGGGTTAAGCCCTTGTCCTTTAGGAGCAATGAATTTACCTCATCACTCAGTCCAGGTCCTCCACCCCCAGAGCAGCATCCAAGGAAAGCCTCCCTCCCCCAGTTCCTGGGGGCAGCCAAGCCTGAAGCCCCTCTCGCTTCCCACCAGCGGGAACAATGTTATTCTGCACCGAGGCAATTACCGCCATCTAATTAAAACCGAGGCGCGTGCCATCCCTCAATGACACGGCGGTGGAGGTGGCAGGGCGCAGGGAAGGCGGGGAACAGGGAAAGCGGCTGCTCTGCGTTATCCCCCCCACCCTTTTCCAGACATCCCGCCCTACTTCCCTATGGGACTTTGCTGTGGGGCAGCTCCGCAGGAAGCTCAGGAAGGTGGGGAGGAGGGAGAGAAAAGAGATAGATGCCGATGATTTTGCGGGAGGTGCCTCTGGAGCGTGTAAGCTCTGGGAGGCTTTGTCCCATCCTCTCCTCCCACCCCTCCCCTCCAACCTTTTAACTGCCACTCAGCTCCAGAGGCTCTTGATTGACTTTAAATGTAATTAAATCGCAGGCACGCCGAGGATAATTCAGGGAGGTTTCATTGCCCGTCGGAGAGAGCGAGGCAGCGGAGACAGAGGGGTGTTAATAATGCACTTTTTATTGCTGAGCAGTTGGAAGAGGTTCAGGGAATTTGTGGAGAGGGAGGAGCCTTGGACCAGGCAGGGGAATTTGGATCAGGGTGGGGGAGTCTGAGATTTTTAAATTTGATCCCAAAAGTCCTCAGATGGATGGGGGAATGCCCCGTGGTCACTCAGTTGGGGCTTCCCTCATGCATCATCCCACGGGAGGGCTGCATCTTTGGATCAATCCCCAAGGGATGCAAAGGTTCTCCCAGGCAATTAGTGCCAGGAAAAGAGGAAACAGATTCACGTTCTGCCAAGGGAGGTTCAGGCTGCACATCAGGAAGAATTTCTCCACGGGAAGGGTTGCCAGGCATTGGATTGGGCTGCCCAGGGAGGTGATGGAGTCACCATCCCTGGATGTGTTCAAGGAATGACTGGACATGGCAGGGGATCGGTCACAGGTTGGAATGGAAGATCTTGGAGGTGTTTTCCAAGAAATATCTGTGGAATTCTCAGAGGAAAGAGTGAATTCACCTTGCATAGTCAGGAATGCCCAGCTCAGCATGAGAACTCCTGTTTCTTTCATGGCACCTTGTGGATCCTTGCTGTGTCCCATCACACGGGGGGACAACTTTGCTTTAGGTCCTCTGGGTAAACCAAATTTTTCTGAATGCTAAATTGGGTGACTTTTCCTGAACTGGTCTTTCAGTTGATGCTGACTTTCCCCACTTATCTATTTTCTCTCTCATTTTTTTTTCTTTATTCCACCAGAAAATTCTGGTGCTTCCTCTAGAAGATAAATGGAGCAAATATATCCCTTGGGAAGAAGTTCTTTCCTGAGTTTAGCTGTGCTTCAGGCTGCCCCAAATCCAGGTCTGACAGCTCCATGCTTAGCTCCATCCAGGGAATATCTGGAGAACTCCTGCATGGCAAGGAAAGACCCAGGGGTTCACTTGGTGTGAACCTTGTGGCACATCCAAACTTCTGGCTGGAGAAACAAGAAGAACAATTTAGATTTCATCAATATGGAAAAATTCCCAACAGAAGCAAAGTAGGTGGAAGGTGACTTTGAGGTCCATAAATGTTGGAGGCGTTGCTGCCACTGCCTTGTTTGGGGATGATGTTGGTTGCAAAGGGTCCAGTGGTGCCATGGCACCCTCCTGTCTCTAACTGGTTTTACACAAGCCTAGGTGAGTCTTACAAAGCTATGCTTAAGTCTGGGTCTGGTGAGACCTGAGGAACGTGCTGTTGGTCCACGCTGGTGAACTCTGACAATTGCATGAGTCAGAACCTCCTCGTCCACCTAATTTTTGTTATTTGTCACATCAGGCCATGCTGCCTCAGTTTGAGATTCGCAGGTGAAAACATGGGATGGGGATGTGGATGTGGATGAGTATTTCCTTGGAAAGAGGGCACGGCTGAAAGGTTTGGGAGTACAGGAGGTCTGGCTTTCATCAAGGAGGCATCTCAAGTAGCATTTCCTGTGGTGGAAGCTGGTTCAGGGGTTGTTTCCAGAGGGAGGAACATTTCACAATTTGTTGCATGACAAGAAGGAGTTGCCTGGACGGGGGAGCTCTGACCCCCTGCAGAATTAGAGTCGTCCTTCAGAGATACCCACAGAGTGTTGAGACCCAACCAGTCCATCTCTTCTCATCTGCTGGTTGTCCTCTCCCTAAGCTCCCAGGTTTGGAGGTCTGGCTGGGCCAATGTGGCTCCTTTGCTACAGTAAAACCACCTCTCCACTGGTATCTTAATTTGGGAGAAGATCCTTAGACCAACCCAAAGCAATCAGCTGAATTCCCTCAAGATTCATTTCCCCTTGATGCTCTTGGTATTTTGTTCCTCTGGCCACCATGGGACCACCCACACCTCATGGAGCAGAAGGTGGGAGCTGCAGCTCGCATCTTCTCCCAGGTCCCAGAGAACTGGTCAAAGGGTCCAGGAAAAGCAATTCCAGGTGTGGAATGACTGGTTAGGCCAGGCAGAGCCCTCTGGAGCATCTGATGGGGCGGGGAGGGGGTGGGGAGCGGATTAAAATTCTCGTTTCTTCACGCTGGGTGAGAACGCTACAGTGGATTAGGCCGGGAGCTGCTCCTGGCTGCGGTGCTGTGCTGAATTAGCAACATGTTTGAATGAGATAAAAGGGGCAGCTTTACCCCAGCGCCCTCGTTCCGCTAATCCCACTACAGCTGTGAAATGAAGAGCAGCAGATCGGCTTTACTCCCTTCCCTGGCTATTTCCTACCCTTGAGACCGAGGCAGCTCCGCACAACTTTACCAAACTTGGCCCTGCAGGCGGCTTCCTGCTCCAGCCCGATGGTCCCTTGGCTGTGCCGGGCCCTATCCCATGACTTCTTGGGATAGGAGACACTCGGAAAATTGGAGAGTGGGTTTGGTTGCCCTGGGAGGGGTTTGACCACCTCGCCAAGCCTTACAAGAGTCCGTGTCACCGTGGCGTGTTGCCATGGATGTGCTGGAGGAGGGAAAACTCATCCCTGTTCTAGCAGATCACCTCAGCAGCATGGAACGGGTGGGATTTTCTCCTGCTTTTCCCAGGAATCTGTCAGGCAGCTAAATGGAGGATGCTCTTTGGTCCTGCAGCTGATGGAGGGGCAGACCATCACTTCACTGATGACACTTTACCCTGTGGTGGCACCTCTTGCTTGTTGATGGATGTCCCAGTCTGGGACCGGTCACAGCTCCAGGGACATGGACAACGTCTCCAGGCACTGGAGGTGATTCCACCAGCACAACTTCATCTTTCAAGTGGGCCCCACTGTGGTTCTGACCCCTTTTTCACATAAGGATGTTTAAGTGTTGGGATAACTTGGGACCACGAGTCTCATCTCCTCTCATGCAAAGTGAAGTTTGTAGAGGGTGATGAGAGAAGGAGACTGGGAATAGCTAAGTAAAGATCTGAGAGGTCTTTAAAAATAATCTTAACAATGTTTAAAAAGGATCTTGGAGGTCTTTTCCAACCTCAACGATTTGGAGGTGATAGAACTTGGAGGAAAGGGTTGCAACCAATCTTTGGGTCTGTTGACCTATTCCTGAAATGGGTTATCTCCTTCTTATCAGTGAGCCAAGAGTCACAACAGCTGGATATCACTTCTCTGGAGCTGGGGAGCTCAGATGTGTCCTTGTCCCAGTCACTTAAAGGCTGGAATTGATCCCTTCTGTTCTGGGAGTTGCCACACAGGTCTGGCCATTGGAATGGTGCTTTTATGCTCCTGCACATCCAGGAGTCTAAATCTGTGCCATCCATGAAGCTGAGGGAATAAATTGTCCCCTTGATGGAGTTTTCTGCCTTATGACGAGTGGAAAAATTTCCTCAACTCCGTTAACTGGATCAGCTTGTTGTTTAGCCATGGGAAAGAGGTATCTCCACTGCACACACCCCGTTTAATCCCATCAAAACACTTTTTATCCACATCTCCATAACACAGGTAGGAAAACAAACCTGCTGTAGGATTGGATCCATCTGTTTGCACAGGAATCACAAAGATTTGGAAGATGGATGAAGTTTGGTGTGGTTTTCCTCAAAAAAAACCTGTTTGTCTGAAACCAGAACTAGTTCCGCTGGAAATTGTTCTTCCGGAGGAAGGTTCAAGGGAGTGCACAAGGAATCTCATGGAGCTTCATCCTTACCCCTGCCAAACGAGAGTCTTGACCTTTCTTGAATTATTCCTCTGCTGCAATAGCCTCAAAATCTGAGGATTTTTGTGTTCCATGTTTTCAACTCTGGAAGAACAGCACTGTCTTTCTCTTCATGGCTTTGTGTATTTTGATCACTGTTTAGAAGATCAACCACAATAATGGGGGTTCTATCCCCATCCTTGCTTTAATCCTGGCATTTTCCAACAAGATAATTGTGCAGAGAGAGTTAATTCAGGTGATCTGAACATCCAGAACATCTCTTGGTGACTCATTCTTCTCCTTCTATGGGAAACACTTGAGCTTCTTAACCTCCAAACCAGGAAACCTGACCTGTGAAATGAAAATTGAGCTTCTCAACCTCCAAAACCTCAATTACCACCTGTGAAGTGGGATTTGAGTTTTCTAGCCTCCAAAACAGCAATTCCCACCGGTGAAGGTGGAGGCTGAGCATCCCAGAATCCCAGAGTGCACAAACCCATCACCTTTTCTGACCCAGAGCTGGAATTAGTTGCTGTTTTTCTGAAGTTGTGTCCTAATTTCAGCACGATGAGCACCGAAATGTTGCTACGATGAGTAACTCTGATCCCACCTTCTCCAGGTGTGGCTAATCCCAGATGCAGTCACTGAAAAGCCTCCTCACAGCAAAGTGAGGATGATGAGGGTGATCCAGCCCTGACCTGGGTTTGCATTTTGGTTTGGATTCATAGAATCCAAACTTGGAAAAGCTGTCCAAGATCATCAAATCCAACCTTTGACTGAACACCACCACATCAAATGGATTTCAACTCCCTTAAAATTATTTTGGTGCTGAGTTTAAAGCTGAAGGTGACACTGGATCCCTTGAGAAGAAGGGATGGTGCTGCGAGAGTGTCCTGCGCAGAGATGACACCTTGCACAAGAATCCCAGCTCTTCATCCACTGCTTGGATAATCAGACAAGGCAAGGATCCGTATTTCCACTTCCATCCCAAAAGATGGAGCCTGCCCGCAGTTCCCCTCTGCATCCCACATTCCTGGGAGAGGTGGAATCCTTCACATCCTCCATTTCAAAGACGTCTCTATTAACAGGACAATGGGAGAATAAGCACTTTCCTTTATTCATTTCCCCGCTGTCTGATAAAATCATATTGATGATAATTTTCCTTTAATGGACCATTTGCAGTAATTATGATGCAGAGGGTGAGTAATTGGAGCTGACGCCCGATGCCTCCTATGGAACTCGGCAAACTTAATTCACTCCATTGTCTGGGAGAAAGGGAGAGAGAGGAGGGAGACAGGGGGGAGAGGCCAATCCCACAGGCCCCTCTCCCCTCCCAAATGGTCAGCAGAGCAATTATTGCTTCTTTTGACTCTGTAGGATTTGCTTCAATGCATCAATTTGTGCCTTTCCCTTTCCTTCCTTTTTCTACCAGTTCCCAAATTTGCATTCTCTGTCCTGTTGCCTGAAATGTTCCTAGTTTTCAAGATCCAGAATTATTTCTTCTGCGTTGTCTGTTAAGTGCTTTTTCCCATCGCTTACCAGCACATTCTTCTCTGGGATGTGCCATGGAATAACAGAATTATTTAGGTTGGAAAAACCCTCCAAGATCATCGAGTCCAACCATTCCTCAGCACAACCAAGGCCACCACTAAACCGTGTCCTCAAGTGCCACATCCACATGGCTTTTAAATCCCTCCAGAGATGGTGTCCAGGGCTGGAGAACCTTTCAGTGAGGAATTTTTCCCTAATATTCAACCTAAACCTGCAATGGCACAACTTGAGGCTGTTTCCTCTTGTCCTGTCCTTTGTTTCCTGGGAGCAGATCCCAACCTCCCCCTGGCTGCACCCTCTTTTCAGGGAATTGCAGAGTGAGAAGGTCCTTCCTGCGGCTCCTTTTCTCCATGCTTTTTCTCCCAGGTCCCACAGCTTTTCCTCCTCAGATTTGTGCTCCAGACCTTTGTCTTCCTTTAAAAAAATCAAATATCCTTAGGATAGGCCCATACACAGACTCCCTGCACCATTATCTCATCCTGAATGTCCTTTCCTCTGGATCTTTCTCTGCAGGCACGAGGAATGAGCCTCTGGAAGTCACCTTGGTGGAAAAACATGTTTCCCTGCTGTGGTCCAGCCCTGGATTCCATGGGAAATCTCTGGCTCTGGCCAGAGCAAGGAGCTGTGCTCCAGGGAAAAGTAAGGCATGGAATGATCTGATTATCTGTGAGTAGAAATCCTCTTTGACTGGGAGAAGGGAATTGGGAAACATTCCATCCTGGAATTGAAGCTGTTGGTCTACATTTCTTTGGAAGTGTCCTGGTTTAGCCCATCAGTGTCATTGACTTCCTCAATCCCCCTCAATTCAGTGGGATAGGGAGAGAATTAGGAAAAAAAAGTAAATTTGGGTAATTGAGATAAAAACTGTTTAATGGGAAAGAAAAGGAAGGGAAAATAATGATAATAATCCTAGAATTCCAGAATGGTTTGTGTTGGAAGGGACCCTAAAATTCATCCAGTTCCAACCCTCCATGGACAGGGACATCTTGATCACCTGAAGCTGGAGATGGGATGAAGTTGTGGAGGGATGAACCTGAATGCTCTTGGTAGTGATGCAACCAGCCTGCCCAAATCCATGGCATCATCCAGTGGGAGGTGGGGCTACAGGGAGAACAGGGAAATTTGGACAGGGAGAGAATCCGTGTATCTGCTTAAAGCAGAACAGATAATAAACACAGTTCATCAGTATTCTTGGAAGTGGGCTGGAATGGAAATGAACATTTCTCTATGTATTCCAGCAGATTGGCTCCTTGGAAAAAAAATTATGGAGGCCAACTGAGCAATTGGCTCCCAACAATTGGTTGGAATATTTTGTTTCAGTTGGAAACACTCCAAGTTTGGTCTTTTTTTTTTTTTTTTTAATTGAAGATGAATTTCAAGAGTTGTTCTCAGCTGCAAAATGAAAATGTCTCTTTCAATGCATTTCCTTCTATTTTTAATTTCTTGGAATCAGAAAGGCAATTTAAGCACCGAAAATTTAATGGAATTGAAATGTGGCTGAGAAATGCTTCAGTATTGTTAAAAGTCTTTTTTTTTTTTTTCCCTTTAAGAGATTTTTCAAGAGAAAACTTCTCCCCAAACTCTGCTCTCTGGGAAATTTGGAGTGATAAATGTTGTAGTTATGAAAGACCAATGGATGTCTTTGTGGAGAAATCTAGGAGAAGAGCAACCCTTCTCCCATATCTTGATTTCTGCCTCATTCTCACTGAGGAATTGCCTCTGAGTTCAGCATTTTCCCCCAGGTTTCATTTCTGGAAATTAGCTGTTAAGAGGAATGAAACTCTTGGATTTTCTCCTGTGTGTGGATCCAGCTCTCTGCCCATCCATCTCTCTCCATTTCACAGAGCTAAAGCAGCTGTTTTGTCCAGCTTTCCTTATCCATGGGAAATAAATCATGGGAAAAATGAAATGTGGTGCTCCTGGGGACAGTGGTTGAGTTTTGCCTCTGTTTTTTGGGGAACAAATCCTGAAACAAGGAGTTTTGGGATTTGGAGTGGGGTCTTCATGGTTCAGAGTGTTCCTGGAAAACTGGGCATGGATTGGACCTGACAAGTGTCCTCTCCACCTGGGACAAACATCTGCCAAGCATGAGGGGCTCGAGGTGGCCAGACTCAGTTTTTCATCCCTGGAAGTGTTCACAGAAATGTTGGATGGGGTTTGGAGAAACCTGGGACAGTGGAAAGTGTTCAAGGTCAGGTTGCTTCAAACCTCATCCAACTTGGCCTTGAGCACTTCCAGGGCTGGACCATCCCCAGTGCATCGACTCTTCATGGGAGAGGCAGCAGCTGATGTTTGCTTTGGAAACACATCTGGCTTTCCCATCCCATGCATGGGATATGACCAGTCCCTCCCAAATCCCAGGGTTTGTTCTCTGGGAACCAGCAATATTTCCAAGAATTAATAGGAAAACTGTTCATTAGCCCAGGAATTTAATAGGAATTTAGTACGGTGTTGGATGCCAATTATTTTCATCTTTGCCCTTGGTGATGTTGATGGGGAAAGGTGGATCTGGAATTTGTGAATGGATGAAATTCCATTCAAAACTGGGCATGTGTTGTGTTGGAATAGGATTTCTTTAGGATTAATGGTTATTCCTCCTCTTCTCCATTAGTCTTTATAACTGGAAGATTCTCCTTCAGGGAAGGCTGAAGGATACAGCCTTTTCCAAGGCTCCTTTGTTGTTTCTGACAGGACTAAAGCCAGCCCTGCCTTTAGTCCAGAGTAATTTTGAAAAAAAAAAAAATTATGGATGCCCTTTATTTTTCCAAATGGGACCAAGCCATTCACAACAAAAGGGATCGTCACCTTCTCCCACGAGATTGTGGCATCAGTCCTAAAACCCTGTGGAAGTTGGCAGTGGATATCAGTAATTATGGGAAAATAAATTATGGGGATGGTACAATTATCCCAGAGCCAAAGGCAATAAACCCAGACACACAGAGTTAATGTGAAAGTTTAAAGAAATTCAATATTTTAAGGTGGTATTTCCCAGGATCCAAAGAGCCCTTAGCCAGCCCCTCTGGAGTTCCAATCACATTTCAAATAATTGGAAATTGGCATACAATCTATATTTGCTTTTGTGGGATGAATAGGAATATTCTCCCTCTCTACCTTTTTGCTTGGAAAAGCCTTTTAAAAATAACTAAGTTAATTTTCTTCTCTGATTTTTAGGTTCCCAATGAGGGAACCTAAATATTTTTATTTTTAAATGGCAAATAATAGCAAAATAATCCCAAGAAGCTTAAAAAAAAATCATGAATTGAAATAGGATATATTAAAATTTTCCATAATTTGGGAGAAAGGGTGAATTGGGAGAAACTGCAGCAGGTTTTTTGGGAAACTCTCCTTGGATAAATCTGATTCATTGTGCTGTGGAAATCTTCCACCTTGCACATCCTAGGCGGAGACATCTGGATGGCAAACATCTCCTGGGAAGGAAGTGGGAATAGGTGGGAAAGGATCAGGAATGGCTGGGAACAGGCTGGAATGTGATGAGATACTTGGATACGGTTTGGGATAAATCCCTAATGGTGAAGAAACAGAGCTGGGTCCTGAGAGAAATCCATGTCTGTTGGCTGGATCCTGGAGCAGGATGATCCCATCCAATCTCTCAGGAAAGTGGAATTTTGGGATATCTTCTTCAGCGTGGAAGGCCCATCTGGGCCCCATCTGATTAAAGTGAAAACTTTAATCTGCAGAATTTTGAGATAGATTTGGGAGATACAAAAATGTAGGATCCTTACACCTTTTTGGCCACCACAGCGAGGACAAACTAGGAAAATGAGCCTGGAAACTGGGAAAATGAACCTGGAAGCGCCAGATTTCCCAGTGGATCATTTCTTTTCCTTTCCCCACATTGAGGAACTGCTTTCTTTCATGTTTTTATTTGTTTGTTTGTGTATTTGGGTGTTTTGTTTGGGGGGTACTTTTTATCCATTCTTTTGGGTTTTTTGTTGTACTGTTTGGGTTGGTTTTGGGTTTTTTCCCCAGGGTGTTATCCCTGGATATGCTGACTATGGAATGTCACCCAGTTTAGGTTCCAACTGTCCCAGCTTTGGCCCTTTCATTGAATTCTTTCCACAGACGAATGGAAAATCAGGAAACTGACTCTGGACTAATCCTGGGGTAGCAAATCCACCCTGTGAATTCAAAGGAGGGAGCCTTGAATTCCATTCATTTGTTGGTTTTGAGGAAAATTATAGAATAATGAAATAATTTAGGATGGAAAAGCCCTCTAAGATCATTGAGTCCAACCCTTCCTCAGCACAACCAAAGTCCCCACTAACCCGTGTCCCCAAGTGTCACATCCACATGGACGTTAAATCCCTCCAGCAGTGGTGACTCCACCTCTGCTCTGAGCTGGGCCACCCTTTCCATGAAGAATTTTTCCCTAATATCCAACCTAAAGTTCCCTGGTACAACTTCAGGCCGTTTCCTCTCTTCCTGTCCCACATTCCATGGGGGCAGATCCTGATCCCACCTGGCTCCACCCTCCTGTCAGGGAGTTGTGGAAAGCCAGGAGGTTCCCCCCAAGCCTCCTTTTCTCCAGGCTGAGCCCCCTCAGCCTCTTTCCCAGCTCCATTCCCTTCTTGGGATATGCTCCAGCATGTTTCTCCATTTGGAATATTGTGGAAATACATCAAAAGCTTTCCTAAAATCCTGGTAGATTCCACAGCTTTTCCCTCATCCATTAAATTATTATTATTATATGTCAGAGAGGAAGCAGCACATGTGACCCTTTTTGGGATGCTGTTATTTGGGACTGATTTTTTTTTTTTTTGGAGGGGGGAAAAAGGAGTTGCATTTCCAAGGGATGCTTGGACATGGTGAACCCTTTTTCCACTCTGGGCTTTTCTTTTGGAAAGGGCAGGATCCTGACTGAGAGAAAACCCAAACCCTCCATGTCACACCTTGTTTGGGACCCTCTCAATTCTTGTCTGCCTCTTTCTTCCAAAAATCTTCCCATTCCTGCTGTGGCTCTTAATGAGGATGGAGCGAGTCATTTGGGATCCTGGATGTCTTTATAACCCGAGCCCACGGCTCAGAGCTGCTTTTCCTGATGATTTTAATCTCCTCATCCATCTTTTCTGGTCAATAAACTCCCTCTCGAATCAAATTGTTACCGAACATATCCCGACGCTGATGTCCATCAGACTCTGGGCTCCAGCAGATAATGGAGTTTGTCATAATTAAGTGTCCTTCTTAATTAATTGAGTGGTCAGGATGCTAATTAGCCAGGTTTATTGAGACTGGAGGAGTATGAAGGGCAATACCACAGCTCATCAAAAGCATTGGGACTAGGAATAAAGTGCAGCTCCCTTCCCTCTCCAGACAAATCTGTGGCTCTGGAGATTTATGGATTGGGAGATGGGGATGAGCAGGGTTGTGCTGGGCTTTGTTTCAGCGTGGACAAGGTTTCCCAGCCTTTGCTCCCATTTTCCACACCTTCCTGGAGCTCATCCATCACTACAGCCCTGACTCAGGTGTCTCCTCATTCCTTATCCAATGCTTATTCCTGCATTCCCTGCTCAGACAAAGCACGACTTCCAATGGAAATTTGGGACATCTGATGGCTGATATTCACATATGAAATTCCCTGAGTGGAAGTTCCTTGACTTTTCCTGCCCTATCTGGTTTCCATCCTCTAATTCCCAATTCTCAAATCCTTTATTTTTTTTTTTTTAATTTTTGGAAAGTATTAGCCTGACCTGAATTCTTGAACTTCCTGGTCTATCCCCATGATCCATAAAAAAAAAAAATTAAAGAAGATTTGTGTCTTTATATCCAAAAACAGAACAGGGATTTTCATAAGGAATCAAGAAAAAAATTGGGATCATGCAGCTGAAGGAGGATCTTCATCTGGGACCTGGAATGAAATTCTGGCTCTCTCACTGGATCCCTGGATTATTTTAGGGAATAATCCTTCGGGAATTTGAGTATTGTATCCCAGTTCCTCAACCAGCTAAAGTCCAAGAAATCCTTGGGAAGAGAGGGAGTGCACTTAGGAAGTGAAGGAAAATTTAATATGGATTTGCCATTCTCTTTTTTGCAGCATGAGAATTGGAGCATTCCCAGAGGAATTGAAGTGAGAATTCCCCTCGGAGACAACCAAGGAAAACCAGGCCAAGCTCACTACCTGTGTAGGGAGTGAGGTGTTTTTATTTTTACTTTGCTTTTCTTTGAGAATGTTTAAAGCTAGAAAAGTGGGATCTGTGGAGGCCAAAAAAAAAGTGTTAGAAGTGCACCTGGAAATCTGGGAGTAATCCTGGAGTTGAGGATGCAAGAATTCCTCAGGATTACAGCCTCCCACATGATAGAGGTGGACTTTGGAATTCCTCTGGGAGATCTCTTTACAGAATTCCCTACATTTCTGGGCTCAAGGAACATAGAGTCAAAAGCATTTCATCCCTTATCCCATCTTGCATCCTTTGCATGCTTAAAAACATGGAATTTGGCCCATCAAAAAATTGTTTTACATCCCATTTTTACCCCAAGTGATGAGATTTTGGCCATATTTTGGCTGTGCCCAGGGAGGAGTCATCCATCCTGCCCTGATTTTGGGGGCAGCATCCATAAAATCCATAACTCCTGAGCTCCAGTATTTATTTTGGTGGCTTTGGCATTGGAGTTTGGCTGTTCCGCGGGGAGAGCAGGCAAGGATGAAACCTCTGGAAGGAAACTTCCCATGCCTGTTTTATTTTGAGAAATTCCTGGTGAAGATGGCTGTCCAAGGCCAAGACTTCCGAGGAATAGGAACAGAAGGAGAATGTGGAACTTCTGGAGCAATTCCAGAGGAGGCCACGGAAATGCTCCAAGGGTTGGAGCCCCTCTGCTCTGGAGCCAGGCTGGGAGAGCTGGGAATGTCCAGCCTGGAGAAGAGAAGGATCCAGGGAGAGCTCAAAACCCCTTCCAGTGCCTGAAGGGGCTCCAGAAGAGCTGGAGAGGGACTTGGGATGAGGGATGGAGGGACAGGACACAGGGAATGGCTTTCCACTGCCAGAGGGTAGGGATGGATGGGATATTGGGAAGGAATTCTTCCCTGTGAGGGTGCTGAAACCCTGGCACAGGTTTCCCAGAGAAGTTGTGGCTGCCCCATCCCTGGAAGTGTTCCAATTCCATGATTATCCCTAACTTGCAGAATATTCCTTGAGAAAAGGAATAAAGTTCCTCATAGTAAAAATCCTCACTTTTTAGTAGAACAGCAGGAATTTGGTTCCGTGTCCCTGACAACTGAAGGGATCAAAGGGATCTGATGGTCCATAATCCACTCACTGACTGGAGCTGGAATTGTGTGTCCAGACAAGGATTGCTCTGCACTTCCCCTGTTCCATCTATCCTCTCCCAAAATATCCAAACCCAAAAGTTTTGGGGATGAGACATAAAATCTGTTTATTCTCAATCTACTAAAATTTAGGGGAAAATTATATTGTGTAAATTAGGAGTTAAGAAGTTTTCCTGATAATTTTCCTTCTTCCTAACTGGATACACAAAATGAGGATTAAATCCTGGTCTTAGACATACTAATTATATTTATATTTGTTTATAAATATTTATAGTTTTTTAGTATCTGTTTGGGTCTCATAATGCCAAAATTTGGCCAGATGATCCTGATTTAAGGATTTGCCTGAAAATCCACATGGATGTGTCCTGTTCCACTTTTTCCTTTTGGAAAACCAATCTTAAACAGATTAAAAAAAATCCCATTATATAAATAACAAAAAATAAATATAATTTGCATTAATTGAACAGAGCTTGCAGAGCATATTCCAGTGGGAAATTTCCATTAGGATCGGGCAGCTTTATAGAAATTAGGGAAAACACAGCTTTTGCCAGGACACATCCCTGTATTTTTATGGCTTTTTGATGAGTCAGGATGGTTCTTTTTGATTTTATGATTTCCAGGACATTTTAATGGACAGAAGCATCAAAACAGGCATGGCTTGAGGGATATTTTTAGGAATGTGCCTTCCATAAAAATTCCATGTATTTCTATATATACACACCTAAAAATATAATTACAAATTCATTTCTATTTCTCTATGTCCTTTTTATAAAAATAAATATAAATATCTTGACTTGGGATGAAGCAGGAGAGGGAATTTGAAAGTGTGACCCAGCCTAATTCCAAAGTATCCTTTTCTTGATGTATTTTCAGTCCTAGATTTAGTAAACCAGCTTATTCCTGGTCAAATTCCTGAGGTGGTACATTTTGGGATTTTCTTTTCTTTGCTCTGCAATTCAGGTCCTGACAAATAGGTTATACCTGGATGCGGGAGGCTGTTGGAAGTGAATTCTGGGAGTCTTTTAAAGCGGAATTATCCAATTCCTGAAATCCTTTACTTTGTTTTATTTGCCCAAAATCAAATTCCAGTTTTATTGGAATATTATTGTGTATCTGGGAATGAAAAAATTTCATCCCCCTCCTTCCCAAATTCATGATTTTTGGGATAAGAAATAAAACTGGATCTAGCAGTGGATTCCTGATATCCCCCAGTTCCCAGCCGGTGGGATGAGATCCTGGTACCAGATCCCGATCCATTTTGAGGGATAATTTTCCCACCTGATGGATGCTTTTTTTCCCCTGGAAAAACAGCTAAAGACAACATCTCCTGGGGACTGGGTTTAAAAATAAATCCCAGCATGGCCGGAGGATCCCAGGATGGAGAGAGGGTGGAATTAAATCCTCAAGAGATGGATTGAGGAAGGAATTTCCAGCACCTCACACTTTCCTGGTGAGGTGAGAGCTGCCCTCATGGGGGGCATATTTTTGAGAATATAGTTGTCATTCCGGGGAGGAATGTCCCTAAGCCCCCTCCAGCATCCCAATGGGGTTCCATCTTGTCCCTCCATAGGGATTTTTCCAGTGGAATTTCCTCATTGTTGTCACCCCCAGCCAAAAGAGGTTAAACGGCTCCACAGGACTTCCCACTTCCCTCAGATCCATCTTCCCTGGAATCGCTGCGTTACAATCAAACAGGATTTGTTCCACTCCAATTTGTCAAGATTGGACAAGGCCTCAAAGTTGGTGGAGATGTTTATTAAAGGTTTTCCAGGGGTTGGAGCAGGGGAGGAAATTTCCTTCTGGGGCTCGGAGCACGGCTCCCATCCCTGTTCTGTAGCGTGGAAAGGTTGAGGGGGTTTCTCTTCCTTCTCTGCCAATAAAAATTAGATAAAATCCTTCTTTTCCAACCCAAAATCGCCACCTAAGAGGGATAAATATTTGTTATCCTCCTTTTCCAGCTACAGGAAAAGGGGAATGGTGATAGAGTGGGGACACGGGGATGCATCAGGGAGGAATGAGCCACATGTGCCACTCCAGGATGGTGTGACCATCCCAAAGCTTTTCATTTCAGGGAAGAGGAAGATTTCTGCATGGACCCCCTCGGGAGGCAGATTTGGGAATCAGACAAGGTAGTTCTGGGAAGGTGGTGGGAATGAGATCACGGCTCTGGAGGGGTGCCAGCCCCCCTCGGGATTGGGATTGGGCATTTTGTGCCAGCCAAACGACTCCACTCCACTGTGACCCTTTTAGGGGAATTCTGTTCCTTAGAGCTCCCCTCCTTCCTAATTTCCCCCCCCCCCCCCAATTAATTTTCAGAGTTTTCCCACCCTGGGAAGAGTGGGAAGCAGGGGAAGGTTACTCCAGAAAAGAGGTTGTGTCTGAGGGAAGGTGACTGACAATACCTCCTCCTCATCCAGGTGAGTGTTCCTGGGGCTGACTCATTTTGGATAATCTGGAATAACTCCAGGGAAGTCACCGGGGATGGAAGAAGAGCAAACCCAGCAGGAAGTGATACAGAAATTAACCCTTGGCACATGCCCATGGATTTATCTGAAGGCAAAGGATTTTATTACACTGGCTTAAGTGGGCTTTGGATGGAGCCTCTGGAAAAAGCAGGGAAAGGTTGCTAGAATCCTTCCTGAGCTAATTAATCAAATGTATAATAAATAAATCACCTGCAGTCACAGTCAGGTGCCTGGAATGGAGGTAGCACAGCTTTAAGCAGAATTTCAGGCTTTGTATCTTCGGGATTATTGTTATTTAATTATATTGGAGCTGCCTTTGGAAGCTGATGGGCAGCAGGTACCAGGTGAGAGCTCCTTGCTTTATTCTGAGGCAAGATTTGATCTCTCTGCTCCAGTGATGAATTTTCCCTGATAAAATTAAACTTATTTCAGATTAAGGGTGGCAGGGGTGGGGGGGAAGTGTTTTTTATTTTGAGCTGCATGAGAAGCAAAGAAATAACTCCCTACTGAGATTAATTCTTATCATTTTAAGATATGATGACAGATAAAAAAGAACTTCAGAGCTGATATAAAATGAGATTCTGAGCTTTGCAGGGGAAAAAGGGCAAATATTTTGGGGGAATTTTCATGGAAATACATTCCTGTATTTTTGTTGACAAAACAGGGATTTGAAAGGCTTTGGTTGCCCCACTCACATCTGACAATTGTGCAACTCCCAGGGTTAATTTTTAGGGATTGTCAAGGAGAACTGAAAGCCAAATCCATCACCAGGACAAGAGGGAGAAAGATGAGTTTAACTTCCCCTTTTATTTTGTTTATTAACACGGAATGCTTCCCTTATTTGGATTCTGGCTGGAGATTGCAATTCCTTTCTTTCTGAGCGCTGAACTCCTGCTGACTTCCAGGCTGAACCTCTTTTCCAGCCTCATTTCAGCACCCTTGGATGCAGGAGAGTGAGGATTAGAGCACCAGAACCGTGAGGATTTTGCTTTTTTTGGGTCATTGGAGGCTCTGCTTTTCCTGCTGGTGATGTGGCCTCCATCCCTGAGCATCCTCATGGGAGTGATTTATGGAATGCTACAGGTCCAGACCGTCTTCCCAGGCAAAATTCTTAAACACTTGGTAAAATTGAAATTACATCCCGGACAGGATTCCCTCCCTGGCGAGGCAAAGTCAACCCCATTTCCTGATTTTTCATGTTTTAATTTCACTTCCCAGGTGCTTCTGGGTTTCCTGCTAAAGGAAGAGAGCTTATCCCATGATTATGAAATCAGTGGGGGCTTAGGATATTGGATGTGACACCTGGAGCACCTGGAAAAGTCACCTAATCCCCTTGTGACAATGGAAAAGGGAGTTGGGACTGTATTTCCAGTTGCTCTGCCTGATTGGAGTTTCCCAGGTGCCTGAATTTGTCTCTTACCTGTGCAACCAAGTGAGGGCAAGAATCCTTCTCTCTTTACAACAAATGCAATTAACAGTCTGGATTAATTACCTGCACTGAAGGTGTGACCTTGTTCATGACACGTGATCTCAAGGCTCACATAAAATTCCAGGTGGTGTCTAAATATCTCCATCAGAATGAAGACCTGGTGTCCCATTAAATCTCCTCTTCCCTGCTCCAGGTCAGCCTCCAGAGGGGAATAAGGGTGGGATGTTTGAGGGTGGAATCAGAACTAATGGGGAGGTTTGACACCTCCAGGTGAAAATTTGGCTGGATATAGTCTGGGACAGCTGGGAACGTCCAGGAGAAGGGAAGCCTCCAGGGAGAACTTAGAGTCCCTTCCAGTGCCTAAAGGGGCTCCAGGAGAGCTGGAGAGGCACCTGGGACAAAAGATGGAGTGACAGTACACAGGGAATGGCTTTAAACTTCCCAAGGACAGGGCTGGAGGGGATACTAGGAAGTAATTCTTGGCTGGGAGGGTGGTGAGGCACTGGAATGGAATTCCCAGAGAAGCTGTGGCTGCCCCATCCCTGAAAGTCTTCCAGGCCAGGTTGGACAGGGCTTGGATCAGCCTGGGATAGTGGAAGGTATTCCTGCCCACGGCAGGAAGTTGGAACTGGATGATCCTTGAGATCCCAGCCTTCCAGGATTCTTTCATTCTGTTGTGTTTTGGCCCAGGAGGAGACGGGAGCAGGATGTACAAGCAGCAGCCCTTCCATTCCCATTCCCAGAAGTCAATTCCCAGAGCAATAACCAGGAAGGGGAAGGTTGGAAAAGCCTCCTGTGAGGCTGGGTCTCTTTCTCCACTTCTGCTCTCCTCCTTGGTGCACGGAGAGTTTTGGGATGAAGGTGGAGGTGATGTAACCAGAATTTGGGAATGACTGAGGCTGAGAGACGATCACAGGGAAGATCCCACAAACTCTGCCTGTCTTTCCTGCCTCCTCCAGTGCTTTATCACTGCTGTTTTCCCTCTCTGCTTTCCTTGAGCTCCTGGCAGCATTCCTGGCTGCCTTTCCCTGCTGGTGCCCTGGCTGGATGAGGTCAGGGACAACAAGAAGGAAAACAGGAGGAAACCAGGCCAATTTGTCCCGCTCATCCCTGTCTCCCTATCTGTCATCCCCAGTCCAGATCCGCTTGCCCTCCTTAAACAAGATCTCAACTGACCGTAAGGCTTCTGTCACTCCACCAAAATCAAACCCCTTCCCTCATCAAATCCCTAATCAGCCGGAACGGCTCCGTTATCCGTGCGAAATTGACTCCTCTCCGCTCCTTCTGCTGACCGCTGCCCTTCAATGAGCCGGCCCCGGCTCTGACTCCGAGGGCAACATCTCGTCTAATTATATTTCCCCTGCCTTTTCCAAATCCTCTCAGGCACCCGGACGAGCCCAGGTATCAACGAGAGCGGGAGGATTAATGGAGAAGCCAGGCGTGGATTGCAGTGGGAAAATTTGCAGCCGTGCACTCCCGGCTGGTTTGCGAAGGGTGATTTTGAGGCAGGAATGGGAGAGCTCCTGCTCCAAGGTGGAGGTGGTGGCATGGTGGGGACCTTGAAGGTGAAGGTGGCAGCAATGTTCAATCCTTCCCAGGAAAAATTAATTCCCTTCTGGCCACCCACTTAATACAGGGAAAGTTTTGAGCTCTGGTGGCACCACACGTCCTCCATTATCTAATTTTCCAAGAGAAAATAAATATCCCTGTGTCCACAAACAGCCTTGAAATTGGCTTTGTGTTAATTGCCTTCAGATTCCCAAAAAATACTCAGGAGGAGAGGCACAGGTTAAAACTGGGATATAAAAAAGGAACAACCATGAACAGTAGTTTAGGAATGCCACAGGGATCTGCTTTCCCTGGAGAAGGATCCTTTGCTGCTGCTCCAGGCTGGCCAAGAGACACCAGAAATTCTGAGATTGTGGGAAAACCTGTGAGGATGGACAGGTGTACAAATCTGGGATGACACTCCAATGTGTGTGGATGCCCTCGAATCAGGGCAAGAAGCTCCACGGAGGTGTGGGAATGTGAGGGGGCAACACTCCGCTAATCCAGCAGGAAAAACCCATCCCTGAGTAAGTCAGGGTGCAGGGAATGATGGCACTTATTCCATTCTCCCCAGCCCACAGGATTTTCCCTGCGATGCCACATTCCTGCCAGGAACATCTCGGTGTCAGATCTCTAGGCTGCATTTTTCAGCTAGGAGATGGGAATGGATTAGTGAGGGAGGGGATTTGATTCTGTGGAAATAAACTCAGTCTTTGGAAATGGAATTAGTGTGGGATGTTTAATCAAAGGAAAAGATGGATTGGCAGTGGGATAATGCCAAACCCTGGCCACAACAACCACAATTTATGGCTTGTGTTGCCACAAAGTCAATTTGGGTTTAATTTCTCTGTTTTGCTCCAGCTCTGTTTTCCGGCAGCTCTGTCTGATGGAACGTGGGTGATGGGAAATGCCTCTGTTTTGGAATTTAGAAGCTGGAGATTGTTTTTGCCTGGGATATTCAGGATTTTAGTCCTTTTCCTGCTGCCTTTGGGGTGACCTTTCATGGCGCCAGAGGTGAACGTCTTTCTTGGCTCCAGGGGAATTTCCTGGGATCAGGGAGTTGCTCCTTCAGGTGATTTAAGACCAAAGCATGGCCTAGCAGAGCCCATGGTTGAAGGCTTTATTCCCTCTGTTCAGCTCTTCTGGGGAAGGAGAATGGAGAAGGAATGGAGGCAAAAGGATGTGTCACCATGGATATGAACCCAATGGGAATTGTGCATTGAGCTCTGATGGGAATTCTAATCCCTGCCTCAGGATTATGCACCATCCAAGTGTGTTTTTACTGGTCCTCCCAGTTCCAAGAGTGGTGTGTGCTGAGGATGGGCAGCCACTGTAATCCAGGGAAAGTGTTTCTGGATCCAATCCTTGAGCTCAGCCCAGTTTTCCTCTCCAAAATCCTCGGAGAAGTGGGGCTGGAAAAGAGCAAGAGACCTCTGAGCAACCTGTTTCAACTCGTGACCACCTTCCTCATCCAATCACTTTTCCTTGTGGCAAGCTGGATCCTCTTCTATTTCAGCTTGGATTTTCTCCCTTGAGGATGGTGACAATGGAACCTGGCCTTGGAATGAGTCAGTGGGGCTGGAACTCATCCCTGTTTCTGCTGTGGGGACCTGCTGGGCATGGATATCAACCCCAGCTCTGGCATCTTTCCCTGGGTAACTCCAGAAGTTGTAGTCTCTTCTTGAGCCACAAAATTAAATTTGGTCCCACATCTTTGGGACTTCGCCATAGCTCACTTGCAGAATTCCAAGGGAAGAAGATTCCTTCATTCCTTTCCCTTCCGTCTTTTCCTGCCCTGGTGCCCAGCTCCCTGCAGAGGAGGGGAATCAGGTTCATGCCTTTAGGAGCTTTTCCATTAGTGCAGATTTGAAAAATAACAGGAAAATAAAGAAACCACTTCCTTTAATTCTGTGGAACAAGCCCAGTGAGTTCCAATCCATAAAATTTTATAGACAACAATAAACCAAAAACGTTGGCCCCTCTACTGAGTTGTTTAAGAGGCTGCTGTGACATTTTCCTGCCGTGTCATTCCCGTGCTCTGCAGTGGGAATATAAATCATCTGGAACAAGTGCAAAACTCGAGCTCAAACACATCCCAGGTAGGAGGGAAAGGGAGAAGAGGCAGGATAATCCATGGGCTGAACAGCTCATGGTTCTGGATACATTTCTTTGGAAGTGAATAGAAGATATTTGCCAAATAGTGAACCGGTTTGGTTGTTGCCTGTCATTGCCTTGTGGGAATTTATTACTGGTGCTGATCCTACAGGCATTGCTTAACTCCATCTGATCAAGAATTTATGGGAACAGGAGGGATGGTTCTACACAGTGGGAGATCAGCTGTGAGGTTTGCCTTCAATAACTGAAATTTTCTGGCAAAAAGAAAAAAATTCATTAAAAAGAAAAACAACAAAACCCCACCCACAAAAAGCCAAAAGAAACCAAAAAACCCTAAAAACTACTCTTGACCAGCCCTGCTTGTAATACTTTTCACCTTTTAAAATGAAATTTCTGAATCTGCTCTTATCCCAACAAAAATACTCTAGAACCACATTAAAAAATAAAGATATTTTCAACACAGTAGCAAAATTCTATGTTTTTTTTTCTCTATTTCTCAAATTCACATGAAAAAATGGGATTCTGTTCCTCTGAGAAGCTGCAGAGTAATACTGGATAATGGAAGCTGTTGTTCCAGGACATCAAAACATGGCATGGGATGAGCCGTCCAGGGGAAGACTTAAATCAATAAGCTTTGAGCCTGGGAAAATAGGACATCCATTGGAGATGTTTACAGCCAGCACAGGTTTTTGGGTTTTTTTTTCCCCTTTTCCAATGTTTTGCATGTGAGGAGTGATTCTTTCATCTGGATTATTCCCTCATTAAAACCAAGGGCGGTCAGATCTGTTGCCAGGATCAGGGCTCGGCTTCCTAAAATGCTCCCGTGGGAAGCTGTTCCTTTGTGAGGGTTTTTAAGTAGGGCTGCGCCGAGATTCCCAACATTAGGGGGACAATCCCCATTTTTAAAGTGGATTTGGAGGTTTTTAAGGAAGTTCTACCTCCCAGACTGCCCAAGATAAATTGAATCAGACACTCCATCTCTGGAAGTGTTCAAGGAAAGCCTGGACATGGCATTTAATGTTCTGATTGGTGATGGCCGAAGTTGGACTCAATGATCTTGGAGGTGTTTTCCAACCTTAATGATTCCAGAATTCTTGGAGCACCCTCACAGCTTCATGCTGGAAAAGCAGAAGAAAATCCAACTTCATCTCCACCCTTGGATTTTATGAAGAACAGCAAAACCACCCTGGAGATGTTGATCCTCAGAGGATCCTTCCCATGAATGCACCTGGAAATTCTTCCACTGCCTGAATCTCATTATTTCCCAGACTTTTTAGTGGATGATGAAAACACTGGACGTGTCAGCCTAGATTTTAGTAAAGTCTTTGATACTGTTTCCCACATCATTCTCCTGGAAAAACTGGCTGTTCACAACTTGGATGGATGCACTGTTTCCTGGAAAAAAACCCGCCTGTGCCCAAGGAGTGGCAGGGAACGGAGTTAAATCCATTTGGGACCAATGTGGTGTTCCAGAGGGTGAAGTACTGGGAACAATCTTGTTTAAATAAAGGGATTGAGGGAATCCTCAATGTTGGAGATGACACCAGGCCAGGTCATTGATCTGCCGAGAGATCAGGACAGGCTGGATTCATGGCTGAGGCCAATGCAGTGAGGTTCAGCAAGGCCAAGTGATGGGTCCTGCACTGGGTCACAAAAATCCTATGGAATGCTCCGGACTTGGGGAATAGTGGCTGAAAAGGTTCCCATTGGAAAATTGGGAATGCTCATTCCAGAGAAAGGAAGAGAGCTGGGAAGGGTCTGGAGAAGCAGGAGTGGCTGAAGGAACTGCAGCTGGAGGAAAGGAGGCTCAGGAGGGACCTTCTGGTTCTCCACATCTCCCTGAGAGGGAGGTGAAGCCAGGTGGGATCCGGGCTCTGCTCCAAGTGAATGTGGGACAGGATGAGAGGAAATGGCCTCAAGCTGTGCCAGGGGAGGCTTAGGTTGGATCTTAGGAGAAAAATTCTTCATGGAAAGGTGGTCAACCTTGGCAAAGGTTGCCCAGGACAGTGGTGGAGCCACCATTCCAGAAGGGATTTAAAAGCCATTGGATGTGACAACTGGGCACCTGATTTAGTGGTGGCCTTGGCAGTGCTGGGTTAATGGTTGGACTCAATGATCTTAAATGTCTTTTCCAACCTAAATGATTCCATGATTCTTTTTTGGGACCACCAGTGAAAGGGTCAGGATGAGACCCCTTGAGAGGTTATGTGGAGAAAGTTCTTCACTGATGGATTTATGGTGAAAGCCTGGGATGCTGCTCCCACATCCCACCCTCTCATCCGTACCCCTCATACCTGACAGTTGCCTGGGTATTTATTCCCAGACATAATTCCTAAATCCCAAATCCCCTAAGAACAGAGAGTAGGTCCCAGGAATCCCAAACCACTCAACCTGCTTCCAATGCCCATTTTCTTTATTAGCTCGTTTTCCAATATCTGCAAAGGGAACCTCCAGATTTTTCTTCCCTCTGGGAAGGTAGGGAAAAAACCCAGGAATGTTGTCCTTCTGTTCCCATATCTGCAGTAATTCCTCGTGCTAAACTTCTTCCCAACTAATTTGAACAGTCGGCAGATTTTGAGACTAATGAGCTATGGAGGGCACAGGCAGTTAAACATTCCCAAAGTGCCTGGAGAAATCCATCCCATCATCACAACGATAGGGGGAGATTAAGGCTCCAATTAAAAGGAGACAGGGCAGTGACCAACCATGATCAGCCTGGGTTCCTGAAGAGCTGATTTGGGAATGATTGAAGCAGGAATGGGGTGGGAGCAAGACCGGAGCTGAGGGAGGGGGAGAATCCTGTAATTCTTGGTGGGGTGGTGCTGTGTGTCTGTCCCTGTTTCTTGAAGGATTTTCAAAGTGGACAAATGGGAGGGGGAAAAAAAAATCCTGCAAAGTGTTTGCTTTAGTGCCATAAGATCCCCGTGGAAGGGATAAACTGTGTTTGGCATCATCTGCAATTCCAGGAGCTCACCTCTTCCATGAAAATCCACTTTTTTCCTTCCCTCAACATCATCACCAGTTTCCCCTCTGTCTCCAATCCCTTTTTCCTTCCCTTTCCCTTTCTTCCCAAACTGGTCCTGTGCACTGCCAGGCAGGAAAATGCAATGCCCTGCATTGTGACAAAACCTTGAACTGCTTTTTTCGAAGGATAAGACAGTGAGGGAGGAACTCCTGACTGATATTTGCCTGGAAAAACCCAGTTTATCTGACGGGAAGTTGGGAAGAGGAAACTGTGTTTGTCGAGATGTTGGAATGAAGAGTAGCACTGGGAAGCTCCAGGAGAAATGAATTATTCTGTTTTCAGACACAGAGGAAGTAATGGATGAGAGAAACCAGAGGCAGGAATATTTCCTACTCCAGTGGTTGCAGTCCAGGCTCTGCAGCCTGGGAAGGAGCAGGTCTGTTCTGGAACCCGGCAAAGACAGGAAACCTGGGAAGCTGCATCTCATGTGCCTGTGCTGTTGGATTGTGGCAAACTCGTGGTTCCCTAATGCTCACCCAAACCTTTGCAACCTCCCCTGATGTTCCTGTTACTCCATACAGAATCCTGGAATGGTTTGGGTGGGAAGGGACCTTAAGGATCATCTCATTCCACCACCTGCCATGGGCGGGGACACCTTCCACTATCCCAGGTTGCTCCAAGCCATGTCTAACCTGGCCTTGGACACTTCCAGGGATCCAGAGGCAGTCACAGATTCTCTGGGAATTCCATCTCAGCCCCTCACCACCCTCCCAGGGAAGAATTTCTTCCCAGTATCCCATCCAGCCCCGCCCTCTGGATGTGGGAGGGCATTCTCTGTCCTTCCATCCCTTGTCCAAAGTCCCTCTCCAACTCTCCTGGAGTCCTTTTAGGCACTGGAAGGGCTCTGAGGTTTCCCTGGAGCCTCCTCTTCTCCTGGTGGGACGCCCCCTGCTCCCCCAGCCCATCTCCACAGGAGAGATGCTGAGCCCTGTGGCCAAATTAGTGGCCTCCTCTGGAATTGCTCCAACAGGAACATCTGTACCTGCCTCAGGTTCCTTCTGCTGTTCCATGAGACCAGAAGCAAAGGAAAAGTCCAGACAATGCCTGTTTGGAGAGGACGGACAATAGGGATATTTCTAGTATGTAAACAATTTAAAGGGAAGTTTCTAAGGGAGGGAAGAAAGGTGGGAAAGGCCCAGAAGACAAATCATTCTTGGTAAAAGCGTTGATCAGTAGAAATCTCTCCAGCTCTTCATCCACAACCATGATGATCTGAGTCCAGAATTTCAGACCAGAAACCTGCCAGGAAAACAGGGATCAACTGAAATGTCAGCAGCCATGTAGTTTCCCAGGGATTTAGTTCAAAGTTAATCCCATGCAACTTTGAAAGACTCGCAATTCACTTACCCAGCACTGTGGGTATTTAACATCGTGGCATCCCCTGCTCACGGAAAATCCTGAAGCAGTTCCTGAGATGGGATTGTGTTCCTTTTCCACATAGCCTGACAGGTCTGTTTGCTTATGTGAATGGTAGAGTGTTTCTGTCCCAAAACACAGAATTTCCTCTCCTGGCTGAGCTCCTGACCTTGAATGTCTCCAGGGATGTGGCATCATCCGTCCTCCGATCCCTCATTTTACAGGCTCTTGTAAAAGGACTTTACAACCAAAATTTACAACCAAAGTTCCCAGAACTTGTGACTCTGCAGGAGAGGAGTGTGAAGCATCTTCAGGGACGGAACTGGAAACCATGGAAGTTTTCCCATGGGATGCCAAGGGACAGACACTTTATCCACAAAGTCCTGATGTTCTGGTGAATGTGAATTGTCCCATCCTGCCTTAGGGAGGGATCTGGGGTTTCCCACCCTGCCAGACCCTGAGGGCTGGGATTTCATTCCTCACCATCATCACTGGAAGGGTAGCAGGGCATTTCCCATCACTAGGAATAGCAGCCATTCCTTATCCTCCAGGGATTCCGTGCTCAGTAAGTGCTGGAAACCCAACGCCTCCATCGAGATGGGTGCGTAGCTGTCTGGATATGCAACTTTTTTTGGAAATTCCAGTCCTCACCACAAGCCAGAAGGAGAACAAAACCAACCTGGGGCTACCAGATATACAAATGAAGACCTTGGTGTAAGAACTGCAGCTCTGAGCCCAACCCTTTCCCTGGATTCACTCCAACCACAAACACCTTTGCTGTCCCCCTCTGGAATCAAAGATCCTCAGCAGCTGAATCCACGAATGATGGAGAACAGCAGCCTGACTGTCCTGAGCCTCCCATCGCTGCCCGTAAATCAGGGAAGAGGGGCGGATAAATCAATCCCGGAAATCGACAGGCTGGCACTGGAATGTATTGTTGGTTTATCAGTCAATAGTTATTGATTGGGATCATGTTTCCCGGGGTGATAATCCTGCCCTCAGGAGGGAGCCCACACCCCCATGGAAATGTTGGCTGTGGAAGCTCTCAGCAGACTGAGAGGAAATTTGGGAAAATAGGTTGAGAAAAGAGGTGCAATGGGGAGAAGACCAAGCACCTGGAAAGGATCTGCGGGAATGATGGTGGAGGGGGAGGAGAGGAGACAAGGATGTGGCAGTTTGTACTTGTGACATAAAGACAAAGAGAAGTGTCCACAAACCCTTTCCCAAAGCCAATGAGGAATCCAGGAGCCCCAGTTCTCCCAGTCCCCTCCAGAGAGATTGGAAGGACAGGCCTCAAAAGCTGGGATTTAAGGGTTCTATCCCTGCAGTAGGGTCCATGCTAGAATTGGTCCCATGCTCTTAAATCTACCATGGCAAGCTGCCCAATCCCTGCCAAAATTCCCCAAAAAGGCCAGCTCAGTACAAACTGGTTGAAATCTTGCTGGGGTAGGAGGTCTCAGGCCTAAATCTCTTCTCATTGTCCATGGCTTTGAAAGTCCTCTTGACAGGAAATGTCCTCTGGGACTGGGGGCATTTCCAGGGCTGACAGGATCATTTTAATCCCAAAGAAATTTGGTGGCATTGTCAGGGTAGAAGTCGCTGCCCTGTCCTATTTCCATCCTCCTTGGGAATGGAAGAGAATCCAGTTTTAAATGAACTTCCTCCTCTGATAGCCAGAGAATCCCAAAATCATTATTGTTAGAAACGACCTCCAAGATTAGCAAGTCCAACCAACTCGTCACCCGGCCCAGAGCACTGAGCGCCATGTCCAGTCTTCTCTTGTATCCCTGGGAAGACTCTCCCAGTGCCTGACCACCCTTTCCATGAAAAAATCCTTCCTAATGTCCAACCTAAACCTCCCCTGGCACAGCTTGAGGCCATGTCCTCTTGTCCTGTCGCTGGTTGGCCCCCAACCTGGCTCCACCCTCCTGTCGGGGAGTTTTGGGGAGCAATAAGGTCCTTTCCTCCAGATAAAGAGCAGCAGTGATGGATGAAGTCTCTGAACTAATGCAGAATAATTTCTTCCCTCCCTTTGCTCTCTTTGAAAAGAAAAAAAAAAGGGAAAAACAGAAAATAAAAAAGGAACAAAAAAAAACAAGGGAGAGGGATGAGAGCCTGTCAAGTTGTTGGATGTGACACCCCCAGCCCATGTTCACCTTGGCAGATGGCAGGAGATCACTGCTTAGCACTGCATGCTTGGCATCCCGCAGAAACAGCGAGGATGAGGTGGTGGGTGCGGAGCCGTCGGCAGCTGCTGCGGTCCCTGCGCCGGGAAAGGGAGGCGCGGATTCCTTTCACACCTCCCCATGCACAAACACGTTTTTGGGAAGCGACCCGTGGCACATCTGCTTGTGCCCACCACCCCCTTTTTCTCTCCCCCGGTGTCTCGCGGTGCTGGCTGGCGGGTTAGGGGGTGTTGCTTGTTCTTGTCACCAGCTCGTGTGACAGGTGAGGAAACGCGGAGTCGCGGAGGTGCCAAGGAGGTGCTTCGGGGCTTTCCCGCTTCAGCAAGGCGGGATTGGGGGAGGTGGGTGGGAAAGCAGAGCAACATCTGCTCCCGTCTCCACTTTGCAAAGAATGGGAAGATGAGCAGGGAGGAGACAGTGGGAGATGGGAGTTTTTCTGCCCAGCAAACCAGGGAAGTTTTCCCTATCCAAGTTTCCAAGGGTTAAGGTTCACCCAAGCCTGAAGTGACCTCTCCATGTCCTCTAAATACCTGGAGTAAGGAATGACCCAAGGACTTCTTTGCTCAGGGAGTTTGGGCATTCAGGCGTTGCGATTGGATGTGCAAGAGCTGAGATTCCAGGTGACCCCTCTGGATGTGTGTCTTGTCCTTCCTCAGAGCTGGGATTCTGTGGGAAAAGTCTCCTGTTGGACCTTCTGGTGGTGAGGCTCCTGCTAATTCCTTGTTTAATTAGCTGTTGTGATGGGTGGATTGCTGGGAATGCTGGAAGACACACATGCAAGGAAGCCAGAAAATATGTGAGGAAAATGACAAAATTCTGACTCCATGGGCAGCTCTCTCTGTCACACAAAACTGGAAGGATTTTCCTCATGTCACCTGTTGCTCCAAGAAAATCTCAGGGATAAATCCTGCTGCTGGATTATAGGGACCATATCTGACATTGCCATGTTCTCTCCTGATCACTGCATCCATGAAGTTTCCAACTTCTTTAGGGACACAATAGTCCTACAACATTAACTGTCTCTGACCAAGAATTATGGAAAAAGCTTAAATCCAGGACCTCCATGAGAATTCCCTGTCTCCAAACCACATCAATCCCAAGATGGAGACCTTTAACTTTGGGAATTCACCTGGGAATAAGCGCACAGGGATCTAGAGATTGTTTCTCCAGCTTGTTGCTCAATTTTACATTTTTGTGGGTTAAAACAATGCCTGGAAATGAATTAAGGAGTGACTGGAAACCTGCAGGCTGGAAAGGAGGAAAAGGAAGCAAGAAATGATCCTGGAATTGTTCAAGACTACGTTGCAAGGGACTTGGAGCAACTTGGTCTAGTGGAAGATTCCCTGCCCGTGGTAGGGGGCTGGGACGGGATGATCTTTAAGTTCCTTCCCACCCAAATTATTCCATGATTCCATTAAACATTGGTGGTCATGGTCTTCAAACAGCTAGAAAATCAAAGTAGGCCTTCAAATGTTAATTTTTTCCCTCTGGCATTATCCACTTCAGGGGCTGGATCTGGCTAATTAAGGATGATTCCTATTGACATCTGAAGTATCCAAGATCACACAACTCATCAGGAGATTTCCCAAGGATCCACTGAAGACTTTAGTGCTTTGGGATTTGAAAGTCAACAAGATAACTTGAAATATCTCCAAAGACACCTCTGCAGACAAATGGGTTGAGTTTCTGGAAATAAAAGGCGTGAAAGCTCAGCAGATCCAATGGGAACAGTGGGAATATCTTCTCTTGTCACTCCCGACTAGGATCAGAACAACACCAGAGATTTTGGTAGATTTGAACAAATCCACTGTGGTTTCAACTGTTCCCAGTTCAGGATGACAGGATGAAAACTGGTCCCCCAGGATGGCACTCTTTAAGTGTCCCTACCTCTGTGCCATGAGTCCATCCCGGATCATTTTGAGTTGGGAACAAGGCACAGGACAGGATTTCATGGATGATATTCCAACCCCTCTCAATAGCCCAGCAGGTGAGGAAGAGGATAAGAGAGGGATTTGAAAAGTGCATTGAATTTCTTCTTTGTCTCTGTGCGGCATTAGGAGAATTCCCTTTTGACATCAGGAAAATTCCTTTTTAGGCTCATGATCCCAGTATTTCAGAGCCCCTTTGCTGCATCCTGCCTTTGAGCTGTTGACAATTGCAAGAGCCTTTGGTTTAGCAAAAAATCACTGGGACAAAAAGGCCTCCCGAAGCAATCCTGAAGTGCTGCATCCTGGGAGAACATCATGGAGAGGGCAGAGGGATACGGACTGTGTTGAAAGACGGAATGTGTTTCACAGCTGGTGAGCTGCACGTTCTGCCTCTCCAACTGTGGCTCTGGCTGCCACCACTGGTTGTCCTGGTGCTCGGTGGCACTGCTGGCCAGGATCTGCTGAGAGGTCACCGTGAGAAGGAGCTGAGGTCACTGAGCCGTGCTCGACTCCTGGAGCAGCTGTCGGTGTTATTTGGTTTGGCAGCCCCTTCTTCTCCCAGCCGGAAAAACTGAAACATAACCCCTCAATGCACGTTTTGTTTTGGAATTGGCTGCTGGAAGTGGTGGTTCCTGGGGGTGGTGTGGGATATAAGCTGCTGTCCATCAGGATGATGAAGCTGGGTGACAGCTTGTCTCTCCCGCTGACACAAAGTTGTGAAGGCCTGGAATGTTGTTTCCAAGCGCTTTGCTCTGTGGGAGAGGAAGGATGGTCCTAGATGTGGTCTCCAGAGGTTTGGAGGGGATGCAGGCTCTGTGCAATGGCCATGGTTTTCCTTTTGGATTGTTTATTCCATAGGCTTTTTCCAGGGATGAACTGGGATTGGGCAGAGCTGGCGCAACAGGATGTGGCCATGTCCACTCCATGATCTCATGGGTCTGGATGAGGCTTGGAGCAACCTAGTCTAGTGGAAGGTGTCCTTGTCCATGGCAGGGATTGGAGAAAGATGATCTTTAAGATGCCTTCTGACCCAAACCATTCCATGATTCTATGTTAAAAAACAATTTTTGTTGTGTAAATTATTGTAGATTACGTTCCTCTGGAGCTCTCTGGAATCCAGACCATGCCAGGGTCATGGATAACACATAATCCCATGGGAGAACTTTGAAATCAACCATCCCAATACTCCACATGGGTCAGTTTTACTGGAGCCTTCACACACAGGGTTTGTTCCAAGTGCCAGTGGCACGGGATGAGTCCTGTTTTCCCAAGTGCCTCCCCAGATTCCATGGAAAATGAGCTCACCTAAAATGCCTTTGTAGTAACCATGTCTCATGCCTAGGTAACACTTCCAGGATCCCCTGAAATCCATGTAATTTCTCTTCCTCTGGAGATGGAGCAGCCATGGGTTGATGTCCCTTTTTGAATGTGGGCCACTGAGAAGATGGAGTATGGAACAGCAAGAACAGCAAGCAGCAGCTCTCCCAAATATTCCCATGGTTTTCACACTTTTTTTGTGGAATGGAGAGCTACAAGAAATTTAAGAGTCCACTCATCTGTTCTTTCTCTCGTCCATCAGTATTTGGAGGATGCATCACTTTATTCTGTTTTTTATCTTCATTTTCCAGAGGTTTAATAGAATCCTAGGAAGGTTTGTGTTGGGAGGGATCTTCAAGACCGTCTAGTTCCAACCTCCTGCCATAAACTGGGATTCACTCACTATCCCAGGTTGTTCAGAGCCCTGTCCAGCCTGGCCTTGGACACTTCCAGAGATGGAATAGCCACAACTGCTCTGGGAAACCTGTGCCAGGGCCTCACCACCCTCACAGGGAAGAATCCAGTATCCAATCTATATCTCCCCTCTGTCAGTTTAAAGACATTCCCCATTATCCTGTCATTCCATCCTTGTCCCAAGTCCCTCTCCAGCTCTCCTGGATTCGATTTAGGCTCTGGAAGGGGCTCTAATTTCTCCCTGGAGCCTTCCCTTCTCCAGGTTGGACACTCTCAGCTCTCCCAGCCTGGGTCCAGCCCTGTTTCATTTAAATGGTTTTAATTTATCCCCCAGCCTGGCAATTTATTTAAACCTCTCTTTTCCCTTCCCCAGCATGGTCAGAAGCAGAGCTATAAAGTTGAGATAGGATCTACCTGGGACTTGTCAAACACTTGTTCAGGCAGCAATGTGAAACTCCGAGTA
This sequence comes from Chloebia gouldiae, assembly GCA_003676055.1. Classification (NCBI taxonomy): domain Eukaryota; kingdom Metazoa; phylum Chordata; class Aves; order Passeriformes; family Passeridae; genus Chloebia; species Chloebia gouldiae. The sequence continues at coordinate 67,728,692 of QUSF01000001.1, read as the reverse complement.
CATTTGTTGGACTAAAAGGAATATGAGTCCCAGGAGAGCTTTTCCTAGTAAATTTTGCAGTTCACTAAACAATCAATTTTCTCTGTGCACCTTCCCTGGACTCCACGGAGCAGGGGTTTGATTCTCCCATGTTTTGTCTTGATTCTCCAGCCTGCTGGATCCTTTTCCCTGTGTACCTGCCGTAGTTGATGGTCGGATATCTGGGCAGGGATATGGATGGCAGCAGGACGTGCTAACCCTGTACCTCTTCCCACAGTCCTTATTTCTTGGTCATGCTTAGTTAGAGCCTCCCACCCTGTGAGTTTGGACAGCTGCTCCCAGCATGGCTCAGCCCTTCACCCCAGCGGCCCAAAGAATTCCTGGGAAAATGCAGGAATCGAGAATTCCTTAATGTTTTTTTAAAAGACCAATTTCAAGCAACTTTTGCTTCCAATGTGGTGTTCCCAGGGAATATTTCTTCATGGTCTGCAGTCAAGGGATCTTCATTCTCTGCCAGTGAATGAAACTCCTGCCTCTTCAAGGAAAATGTCCCTCAGGGGTGGTGAGGCCCTGGAGGAGATTTCCCAGAGATGTTGTGGATATCCCATCCCTGGAAGTGTCCAAGGCCAGGTTGGAGAGGGCTTGGAGCAACCTTGGATAGTGGAAGGTGTCCCCTCCCATGGCAGGGGGTGGAACAAGGTCACCTTTATGGCCTCTTCCAGCCCAAACCATTCCATGATTCTCTGATACTTGATAGCCACTGGAGATAAAGAGATTCCTGCAGGAAGTTTAAGATGTATCCTTCAACTGGGATGAATCATTCCCCAGAACTGCTTCCATCATTGCTGTGACTGCGTGGAGAGTGCATGGAGAGGGATTCAGCTGGATGCATCCACTCAGCCAAGAAATCCACACCCGGATCTTTTCCATGTTGCCTGATTTCAACCAAGACCCGATTCCTTGACCTTGGAAGTAGGTGCCGTGTGTGTTGTTACATGATTCCCAGACAAAGACTATTCCAGGGGTGTTGAAATGCTCCTGTGATTCTGTCAAAAAGCCATGGATGCGCTCTCCTTAGTGTGTCCTCAGCAGCTGGACTGGACAATGCCTTTCCTTGGAAAGAGTTTTGGCTTTCCTACTGGATTTTGCCTCTGCTCACTTCAGCTCACCTCTTCATCGCCTTTCCTATTCCCACCCTGATCATCCACAAATTTCAACATTGGCTTCATTCCTTTTTCCCACCTCTCCAGGTCCTGAGTGAGACCATTGGGATGTTGCAGATGTCACTGACAGCGGCTGTAGTTTATGATCCCTTCATTCCTCTAATTCTTTCCTATTCCAGGCTGCCAAGGGATGCTCCACTGGCTCTGCCCCGAGTCCTGCATCATCCTGGAGTTCCTCATGTGGTGCAGGGAACGCTGCTTGGAGGCTTTGCCAAAATGGTTGAAGATTAGGGACAATCCAGCTCGATGGTGCCACCAGTCTTTGAGCAGACAGAACTACCTCAGGGTGAGTTTCTCTCCTCTTGCTCTTCCCAAAAAAAAACCCCTGTTGCTGTAAGCTGAGGAAGCCTTTGAAACATCTGGATCTTCTCAGTTGTTCCACTGATTTCCTAAGGAGGTTTTTTCCCAACTCAGATCCCAATGTACAATCCCTTCTTCTCCAAACCAAGTGGGAGGGATGGGAGGAATACAGAGCTGGGAGTGACTGGTTTTGGGACATCGGGATGAATCTTGATCATAGTCTGGGTGGGACCTGTGCATCTCGGGGTTGATCCAGGTCATGGAATAATATAGGATAGAAAAGAGTGCTGGTATTTCCATTTCAGACCCTTGCATGGCCAACCTTAAATTAGACCAGGCTCAGCTCCTTGGGATCTTGTTGAGCTGAGGATGGAGATTCCACAGCCTCTCCCAGGGTCTGCCCACCCTCATGTTGGGAATTTTCTCTTGGTACCCCCCGTGATTGTCCCACTCATCCTTTTGCTGTGGTACTCGGAGAAAAACCTGACTTCATCCTCTCCATGAACATCTCCTGTGAAAAAGGTGGAAAAAGGAATGTTCCTTTACTTCCTTCTTTGCAGCTGAGCTCAGTCACTTCATACACTTTATTCCCTAACCCATCTTGGCGTCTCCCCAAAACCCATCTTGGTGTCCTCTACCAGATTTGCTGTAATTTGTCACTAATTTGGAACTCATTGCTCCAGATATGTCCTCCTAAGTGTCACATCCAGGGGACAAACGCCTCCCCTTCCTTTGCAAATAAAACCTGGGATGCAGTTTCTGAGAGGGGTGAAGCTGATGGAGGCAATTGATCCAAGCTGGATCCTTATTGTGTGCTCCAGGAAAATCCATCGCCTTGTTAACATCTGGAGCGAGGAGCCATGGAAATGGGTGGGGAATGGAGGATTTTACTGTGGGGAATGCCCTCAGGGATTTTTGGGATCACGGCGAAGGTGGTTGTCATATCCATCATGTTATTTATGGACAAGAAAGGAGCTGCACTCCCAAGTTTTGTTCAGCTCATGCTTATGAAGAACTCAGTTACTCGGTGATGCTCTGTCAGACTCATCTTCAAGACCAGAGGAGGAGGGAATGTTAAGATCACCTTTCCTAACTTGAAGAAAATCCCTTTTGGAATGTTGGAGTGTTGGAAAAATCCAAAGGTAAAACACAAGTTTTACCTTTTCTGTTTATGTTTTGGCATTTTTGTTTCGGGGGTTTTGTTCATTTGTTTTTGTGTTTGACTTTTTTTTTTAATTATTATATTTTTGATTGCGAGTATGAACAGCTCCTGTGTCCTGGAAAATGGATAATCCCAGGATAATCACCTCCGTCCTAAGAACTGGATCCAGAAGTGCCAAGCTGGAGCTACAAGGGTGGAGACAAGAGGGACATTTAGACACCCTGAACTGTTTATTTATTTATTTTAATCCAGTTGTGGGAATCTCTTCCTGCCTCCTCCACTGCCTGGGCCAGTGTTACCCATTGTGACAAACATATCCAGGTATACTGACATGGAAAAGGAGTCAAGGATGTGGCTCCTGCTGAGGGACAACCTCTGGGTTTGCAGGTAAAAAACTGTCACCTGCTGGTGGCTGGTGGCTGGATATGGGCACTTTTCCTTCCTTTAGAGCAGGACATGGATAAATCCAGGACCTCGGACAGTCCAGCACTGTTCACCATGCTGGAGGAACTCCTCAAGGTGTTTTAGATCCCCATTTATGTCTCTTCCCTGCTGGAATCCCTGCTCTGCAGCCCTGCCTGAAGGTGAGGACTTGGAGTCCTTGTCACTGAGATTTTAAACTGAGGGAGAGGGACAAGAGTTTTCCTCAGGAAAATCCCAGTGATTTTGACCTCTGCACCTTCCAGCCCATCTCCTGTCCCCAAATTTCCTTGGTCATCCCTGTTGGTGGAGACAGGGAATCGCTTTTACATCAAAACCTCCTTAGCTCAGCCCTGTTCTCCCACCTCATCCCCAAGAAGATGCTCCAGCTCCCGTGGCCTTTTCCTTTTAATCTTCCTGCCTTCTTTCCATCTTGGAGCTGTTGCCAATTAAGAGCAAACCATTTGATCATGCCATAATCCCAGTGCCAGCAGGCAGAGCAGTTGGAGCACGGGAAGGGAGGGCAAAAAAAAAATTGAGAGAGAGTGGGGAATAATAATAAAAATAATAATAATACAGAGGAGGGGAAGAGAATAAAAAGCAGCCTCTTCTTCCAGCTCTCTGCTCACAAGGTAAAGAATCAAAAAGTCATTTGATGCATAATTGATTGCTTTGGAGTGACTCACAAATTGCTCAGGAGCCTTGATTCTCGGGATAATCAGCACATGGAAAACACAGGGACGTTTTGACCGCGGGGTTGTGGAGGGGGGGGGGTCTGGGGAGGAGGGAAAAATAAACACCAAAAGAGCATGGCAGCACCAGAGCGAGTCCCAAATATTTTAATGAGCACCAAGAACAAGGGATTTCAGAAGCTCGAGCTCAGGACAAAACAATAAATTAACAAACAAAAAACGTGAACAAAAAAAAAAGGCGCTTTTTAGTATATTATTTTTCTTTTTTTTTTCCCCTGACAGAAAAGCACAAAAGCGCTGAGCTGGTGGGGCTGGGGCTGCAAGTTGCTCTCCCCCTCCTGTTTCTCTGGAATGTGTAGATGGGAAGGGGAGGGATGCAGCCTTGAATCTCTGTGTGCGGATTCCCTCATCCTGCCTGCCCCATCCTGGGTCATCACATAATACTCCAAGAGAACCTATGGCTCATTGTAAATTTCACTGTGACTGGAAAACAGAGGTGTTGGAGCACTTGGATTTCATAATCCTGGTGATTTACCTCCAGAAAAATAAGGGAAGAGAAGGGCTGGACTTTTACTGATCTCCTAACCCACTCCTTTTCCAAGAGGGGATTTTCCCAGAGTTCCTGAAGCTTTTGGAAGCTGGAAAAAGAGAACAGCAGCACCACAATCCAAATAAGATTAAAAAGCCTCCAAAGGACTACCTGGCTCTAAGAGCCTTGCACAACCTATATGTGGCATTTTGGAAGCTGCTCCTTCTTCCAGCGTCATCCGATCCCTGTTGTCGGCTCCCTGTGGATGCTGTGGTTGCTTTTCCTTGGGTCTGACCACAACTTTTTTCTCCTGCCTTTCCTGATTTTCTGCTGCAAGGGATGGATCCCTGGGGATGTTGTTGCTGTGTAGTTCAGGCCCAGATATTGTCATCCAAAAATATCCAGTGGAGCACCTTCCCAGGGTTCTTGGATGGAGGGTTTTGCAAAAGTAACTAATCCCAAAAGCTCTAATCATTCCTCAGTTTACTTTTCCTTCCCTGTCCTTACCCCAGCCTTCAGAAGCAGACACATCCCAGCTCTGTTTTCCCCAAAATTAACTCATGGAATGCGTGACTGCACGAAGAAGTTTGGAATTCTTTAGGGAGAAAACCTTTTTCCCAGTATGAATGGAGAGGGCTGGAATCCCTGCAGGAACCGGTGGGATGAATCCATCTCCAACACATGGATAAGTGCCTTTTCCTGCTTCCTTGCAGTCTGTCATGTTGGGAGGCAACTGCTGGATGCTATTAGCCCAGCTGGAGACTGGATCTCAGCTTCTGCTCAGAGCTCAGAAAGCGCTGGAAGCATTGGGAAGGGGATTTTCCATGGATTTTTGGGGCTTGCTTGGTGCCTGTGCCCACCACATCCTCAGGGTTCCTGACCTGGAGCCTCACCCCAGGTCATGGCAATCCTGGAATGTGCTCCAGGCTCCTGAGAAGCCTGGGGGGATTTTGGGGTGGGAAATATGGCTGTGAGGTAGATGTTCATCCCAAATTTTTCCTCTTGAAATCTATGGGAAAAAATGAAGTGGATTCTCTGAGTCAGATAGGGAATGTGAATGCTCCCAGTGGAGAGTTGAGACGTGTTTCTGAAAAAGTCTGGTTGAGTTCAACAGGGACAAAATCCTGGAGTAGAAGAAATAACTCTGGGAGGGAGAGACCCTTCCCTTCCCTTCCCTTCCCTTCCCTTCCCTTCCCTTCCCTTCCCTTCCCTTCCCTTGGCGGGGTTTTCCATCTCCTTCCCAATCCACTGCCTCTCTCCAGGGATTTGGAATCATCTATGGATGTCCCAGTGACAAAAGGGACCTTGGAGGTGTCCAGGGGGTGACAGAAGTTGCCCAGGGAAGTTGTGGCTGCCCCATCCCTGGAAGTGTCCAAGGCCAGGCTGGATGGAGCTTGGAGCAACCTGGGATAGCGGAAGGTGTACCAGGATGTGGGTTTGGGATGAGATGAACTTTAAGGTCCTTTCCAACCCAAACCGTTCTGGGATCCCATGATCTTTCTGGCCCCAAATCTTGTCTTATTCCCCTCTGGACCCTCAGCTGGCTTTGAAGCAAATCCTTAGAATCCTCCATAGCAATGCTCGGTGTACATCAGCCATGGGAAACAACTTTGCTGTTGGTCATCCCAAAAAACTCCCTCCTGGCAGCAGGGATGAGGAAAGGTGATGGCATTGTGACCCTGCAGCACCCTGGGACACCCTGGGACACCCAGAGGACAAACCCCACTCTGGGAGTTGGTGGCAGAACCGCCCTTTCCTGCTCTAACCACAAAACCAGGATGCCTCCCTATGGATAGGTGATGCCTGTTGGGAAGGGGGGGGTGACACATCCTTGGCATTCCCACATAAATCCATCCATCCTGGCTGGGATAAACTGGCTTAACCCATACCATGCTTGGCATCACACCAACCCTGGAAGGTCTTGCCCAAGGCACCATCCCAAAACCTGCACCCCTCCACTACACGGAACTTCCCGATAGCGCTGGCGGATTCCGGCGGCAAGAGCTCGTTAATATTCCGACAGGTCCGCTGTCACTCTCTAAATGAAGGCTGCTCTTAAAGAGGGGTTTTTATTTAATTGGGCCCTGACTCCGCCACGTGTGGCCTTGTCAAGCACCTCGGCGGCACTCCTCAGAAAAAAAAAAAATAAAAATTGGGAAAAACAAAGGAGGGAGGGGGAGGATGGGAAAGGGAAGGATGGAAGGAAGCGACCCTGAGCCCCGCTTTGAAAGGGAGGCGATGAGAAGGGACCTGTCAATGGGATCAAGCCGGCAGTGGCCGTGAAAAGCCTGGCAGCTCCCGCTCCGTGAGGATGGGGAGGGGAAGCGGTGGGAATCCACGGGGCGATCCGTAAGGAGATGAAGGAGGAATGACAGCCCCTGAGGCTGGCAGGGTTTGAAAGGAGAACACACAGGAGCCAAAACCTGCGGAGAGACACTTGCAACTTTTCACTTATTCCCTTTGACAAGACAATGGAGTTTTCTTTCTGTCTCCCCCCAGTCCCCCCCTTCCTTGTTTTTTAAAGTGGGTCCCATAGGGAGAAGCAGAGAGTTCTCAAAGGATGAAACAACTGGAGTGATGGGGAGGGGAGGAGGGAAAAGGGGAAGAAAGGAGGGAGCAGAAGAGCTCATTTCCACATGGGACTCTGCTTTAGCCGGGAGGAGGAGGAAGGATTGAGCCAAGAGGGGCATTTCCCTCCCCTCGGACTCCCAGGATTCCCACTCAAAAGAGGGGCTCAGAAACTGGGGAGGGGGACACCAGGGTAGGATGCAGCCAGAGACCTGATTCCATAGTGATGGGAAGTTTCCCTAATTACCAGTGAGCCGGGAGCAGGGAAGGTGGCAGGTGGAGGAAGGAGAGCAGAGCTGAGGCACCGAGTCCTTTCTAAGCTGCTTCTGTGCCCCTTGGTACCAGGGAAGGGAGGCTGGACTTCTTTGCTTGACACAATTCCCAGGGAAAATGGGGATCAGGGCACTTGGCAAAGCCACCTTCTCGCTCCCAGTCTTCATGCCATAAAACTGGAAAGAAAGACTGGGAAATTGCCAGTGAGGACTTCTGGGCTGTGTCCCCTCTGTCCAAACCCTGCAGGGACATGAGGTGTGGCCAGCCCAGGATGTACCCCAGCTCCAAGGCTGCTCCAGGATTTAATCCTACTCTGGAGATCCCTCTGTCCCTCTCTTCATTTTGCTCTTAAATTTTCCAGGTGAGAATCCCCACAGGAAGAGCTAATAAACAAAATAACATTGGAGGAGAGTTTTTTTCCCTGAATGTTTCTGCCTTAACCTCATCTCTGTCTGTCAGAGATGGTGGGAAGGAAGGATGGGAAAGTCACAGGCCAAAATAGGATCAGGATGCTGCAGTCTTGGATAATTCCAGGGGGAAAAACAAAATCCTGGAAGCTCTTCACTGTCCCATATGTAACAGAAAGTTTGGCTTTCCCAGATGGGAAACAGGAAGGACCCAGAGCCTGGCCAAAGATCCTGGGAAGGACAAGGAGCTGTTTTCTAAGCAGTTAATTCCAAACTTGTCTTGTTGTCAGGTTGTCCCATGGAGAAAAGACCCTTCAGCCCTCTGGGATCCTGTTCATGGGGAAGAAATTCCTCTTATCAGCCATGACTTCCCATATTCTAGATTGTCCCTGCTGTCCTCCCACTGTGACACTTCAAGACAAGTCTGCCTTTCTCTCCTCTACTCTCTCCTTCCAAGGATTAAATGACTGGCACAAAAAATTTGGGAAGCATTAACCAAACATTACCAAACATGGATTTGTGAATAGCCACAAGGCCACATTCCTGAATCCTGAGATCTCACCCTTCATCCCTCTGCATAGGCATCCAGCAGGAACCACCATCCACCTTCCCATAATTTCCAAGCACTGGATGAAGCAGATCAACACTATAACCCCCATTTTAGAGGGACTGGGAATGAAAACATGGAAAAATGAGGCATTGGAAGAGGAGGAACCAGGGTGGGACTTGCTCATTTTCCTTCAGGGACCTGCTGTGTCCCCACCCCTGCTTTGTGGTCACTGGAGTTTATCAAGGAATGGTTTGGGGTGAAAGAGATCTTAAGGATCCTGCGGTTCAAACTCCCCTACCATGGGCAGGGACACCTTCCACTATCCCAGGCTGCTCCAAGCCCCATCCAACCTGGCCTTGGACACTTCCAGGGATGGGGCAGCCACAGCTTCTCTGGGAAACCTGTGCCAGGGTCTCAGCACCCTCACAGGGAATAATTCCTTCTGTAAATCGAACCTAAATTTCTCCTCTTTCAGTCTGAAATGATTCACCTCTGTCCATCAATACCAGGCTCCTGAAAATTATCTTTTCTCATCATTCTTGGTTTCTTTGGGTACTAGAAAGCCACAATTACATCACTCCAAGCCTTCTCTTCTCTGGGATGAACAATCCCAATTCTCTCAGCCTTTCCTCACAGCAGAGCTGCTCCATCCCTCTGATCACCTTGGGGCCTTCTCTGGACTCGCTCCAACAGCTCCAGGTCCTTCCTGTGCTGGGGATTCCAGAGCTGGAGGCAGCTCTGCAGGTGGGGCAGAGCACGGAAGAGGGGCAGAACCCTCTCTTTTAATCCTGGACTGAAATCCATATCCCCTCCCTCGGGGAGTAAAAGTGTTTGGAAAACCAGGGGCTTCATCAGGCCCTGCTAATGAAGAGTGGCATCCAGGAAGGAAATAGCCATGGTGGTCTTTGGAATTTTCTCCTTCATGTCTCTTTGAGGAATGAGAGAATGTGGGGTCAAATATGAGACCCACCACAACATTCCCATGGTGGGACATCTCCCAGAACTTCTTGCTCATCCTGGTCTGTCCAGACCCTCCCAAAAGAGAGCCGGTTGCTAATTCCTGGACCCGCTCTCTGGATCCTTCATGGATCCTTTGCTGGTGGCATCTGAATGCCCAAGGCCTGTGAGCCCTGGATCCCGTGTGCAGGAGCTGCTGGAGATGGGACTGGAAAAGCTCCTTCGCTTTTCCATTGGGAACAGTATGAGAGGTGGGACAGTCGGTGACAGGTAGGGAAGATTTGTCTGAACAAATTTCCCTTTAAGACCCCAGATTTTTTTTTTCTGGGCTTGTTGGGAAGAAAAAAGGGACTTGGGGTGCCTGTGAAGATGCTTCAGAAGCAACGTTCACATGGTGAATATTGAACACGGTTTTTCAAATTCCATGAAAACCAGGATTTTTAATCTGTTTCTTTGGTGGCTCTGGGAAGGACCCGTCCTCTGCCCTGAAGTGTCTCTGAGTGTTGCTTTTGTATCACCCTGAGATCTGACCTATTTTGGACTCCTTAATCTCTCAGAGCAGAGACTGAACACCTGGAACCTGATGCAGGTGCTGACCCTACAACTGGGAGCTGCTGACAGGTATGGAGAGGGGAATAGAGGGAAGGACATTCCCCTAGGACAGGTGACATTCCAGCCACCACCGCTGCCCCACCTGCAGCTGGGAGTGTGCCCTGGAGCCTCTCCCTGGAGAACATTTCGGCCATCCCAGCACCAGGGACCATCAGCTGTGTCACTTTGTGCGTCGATGTCCTTGGGACACATCCCGCTGTCGGCTGAGTGGGAAAGGCAGATGTGCAAACCCTTGGGATAACCATTCGGGACAGGGAGCACCATCAGGCTGGCCGGAGGATGGGGGTCACAAAGAATCCCACCTCCCAAATTCTCCCAATTCTCCGTGCCCAGGACTATGTGAATCACCCTTCATCCAAACCTCACCTTTATTTTCTCTCCCTGCTTTCAACCTCCCTCCCTCTCTCTTTGTCTTTCCTTTCTCCCCTCCCCTCCTCGCTTTGCCACTCCTATTTCTCCCTCTTTTCTCCTATTTTTTTTTTTCCTGCCTTGCTCGGGCAGGCTTGGAATTCAGATGGAATCGCACCCAGCTCACACATTCCCGACGCTTTTGTACCAGCTTTGGCCTCCGCATTTCCATAGGCAGCGGCTTAATGGGTGCTTAGCGAAGAACTTTTTGTGTTATTTTCCCTGTGTGAATTACCTGGCCCGCAGCGTCACCGCGGAAGATTGGAAATGCTGGAAATGCTGGAAATGCTCCTGCCATGGACCTTTACACGGCACATTTTAGGATCCCCGCTGTGTTTTCTTTCCAAGAAGAAGAAAGACCTGTCAGCATTAAGCAAATCAGCCGCACGTCTCGCCGCCTTGAGCTGTGTCACACATGAATATCTGAGGGCTTTTTTTTTTTCCCCCTCCACCTTCTCATTCCCTTCTCCCTTCTCCTTTCCCGTTCCCATCCTCTTGGTTTTTAACGAAAGAAAAAGTTTAATGCTCTCACAAAGGAGGGAGAGGGAGAAATATCCATAAAACTCCAATTTAAACCCCTTTAACCCGTTCCTTTGCTTTGCCTTTCAACCTGAGAGCAAACCCTTTTTTCTTCCTAATAGGAAGAAGGTCTGAATTTCTCGAGCAGCTGGAGGGGGAGAGAGAGGAGGAGGAGGAGAAGGAGGAATGTGGAGGGGAAGGAAGAGTTTCTGCATGAGGGTTTCAGGGAATGGAAAAACGGGGATGAAGCAGAACAGGAATTTCCTTTCACTGTCTTGCCCTGCCTGCCCAGGCTGCAAATTAAGTGTCCAGGTGCCCCCAAACAATGTAAATGTGCATAAATTAGGCACCAAATTATTAAAAAGCATAGATATTTTAAATCCCCTTATCTTGGGAAAAAATTTAGGACCAAAATTAGGACCTTGGATAGAAAAAGGTGGTCAGAAAGTGGTAAAACTCAGGAGTGACACCAGAAACCCAAAAAGGCCCCTGACCAGGACACCTCATTGAAATTGATGTAGTTGAGTTATGGGGTCACTAAAGCTGCACAATTTGTCCCCAAAAGGATTCAGGAGTCGGTTTTCCTGTCCTGGTCCTGGGGATCTGTATCTGCAGAGGCTTGGAGCAGGGATGATCCCACGAGGTGGGAAAAGGCAGGAAAACACAGGGATTTGCGTCAAGAGTGGAATTCCTGATAGAAAATTCTTTTCTCCCTTCCACCTGACCTTCTCCCCTCAATCTCCCAGTTAGTAAGGAATCCAAAAATGCAAACTCAATCCAGCCAGGAAAGGACTGGTAATATCCAAATATCCACATGGAAATGCAAACACACATTTCCTTGCCTGGGCTTTCATTGGAAAGAGCATCTCCAAATCCTTGTATTTTGGGATCAGAAAAGCAGGAATGGGTTCAGCTTCTTTTCACCTCATAAAGCTTTTCCCGATCCAAAAAATTGCTGGGAATGAGTTAGGGAGGATGTGGAAGAGGAGAGAAGGAATTAAATGTGTCTCCTCCTGGAATCTGAATGGAAAATCAGGGAAATCAGGGAAAATCAGCCCCACTACAAATTCCTCAGCACCTTGGACCTAGGTGAGGCTGGGAGCTGAAGGAGCATCCAGTCAGGCATGAAAAAGAGGAGAATCCATGTGAATCAACACCAGGGAATTTTCACTTCCAAACCCTGGGGTTGCCCATCTGAGCCATTTGTCTTCCTTGCCCATTAATGCTTAATTGATCCACAGCTCTAATTGGCTGCATGGGAGACACACCATGCAGCAAGAGTCAGAAACAAAAGCAGGATCCGAGGAAATCTGGGGGTTTCCTGGATGTGTTGAGGGGAGCCTGTGTGTGTGGGGAGGATGGGATAGTTTCTGAGACATGGGAATGTCCATCCACTGCTGAAACAAAAGCTCCGTGCTTTCCTCCCCCTGGCCCTTGTGGTGATCCCCAAGCCAGAGCTGCAGCTTATCCTGCATCAACTCGAATTCCCCGTTTCCTCTTTGGCTCCTGAGTTTCCTTCAACCCCACAAAGCTTGGTCTCACTTTCCTGGGACAGATCTTCCCGGGGGCCCTCCCAAAGTGGTGGCCAAGAAGGCCAGTGGCACCTGTCTTGTATCAGCCACAGGATGACAAGAGGAGCAGGGATTGTCCCCCCTGTGCTGGCACTGCTGAGGCCACACCTCAAGTCCTGGGATCAGTTTTGGGCTTCTTTAGGACAACAAAGCCATTGAGGAGCTGGAGCGTATCCAGGAAATGCAACAGAGCTGGGAAAGGGTCTGGAGAACCAGGAAAGGCTGAGGGAGCTGGGAGAGCTCAGCCTGGGGAAAAGGAGGCTCAGGGGAGACCTTGTGGCTCTGCACAACTCCCTGACAGGAGGGTGCACCCAGGCAGGGCTCTGCTCCCCGGGAACAAGGCGCAGGACAATAAGAAATGGCCTCAAGTTGTGCCAGGGGACGTTTAGTTTGGATATCAGGAAAAAATTCTGTATGGAAAGGGTGGTCCAGCCCTGGCACATCTTCTCGGGGTGGTGGTGGAGTTCCTGGCTGGATTTAACACCCATGCTGATGTGGCACCTGGGAACATGGTTTAATAGTGGTCTTGGCAGAGCTGGGGGATCAGTTGGATCTTCGGGATCTTTTCTAATAGGAATTATTCAATGATTCCACAACTATTGAGAATGGCCTCTTGTCCCATGATTTATGCAAAACTATTCTTAAGAACTTTTGGGAATCAGCTCACTGGGCTGCTCTGTGACTTCCCAGGGACTGCATTGATGATTGAACAGCGATTGGATCCCAAATCCTGAACCCATTCCCTGCCACTGCCTGAATCCTGACACAGCCCAGTGCCTCAGGATGTTTGGTGAAATTATTTTCCAGTGGGAGAGCCTGAAACCTTCCCAAAGCCTTGCATGGAGCCGAGTGAATGAGTTGCACATCCCGTCGCAATTCCCTGCCCGGCTGGGGCTGCCTCATGCAATCCCAGCTTCCCACTGTGCCCTTCCCGACTCCTGGGGACTTCCTGCCTCTTGGTTCTGGCTCATCCACGCTCCAGTTCATTCCGGCTGCCTCCAGCTCTCAGCACATCCATCTGCCCCCGCTGACTTCATCCCTCCAGTGCCTGGGACATGCGCCAGGGCACGGGAATTGAGCATCCCACCTTCCCCAGGGTGCAATTCTTGGAATTGCTGAGCTGAGCAGCACCACACGGAGTTCTCAACCTTTTCCCCTCACCCCCAAATTTAGGGGAAATGAGGGGAAACGCTGGGAGAGCTGTGCTGCCGTGGAGTAATTCCAGAGCTTGTGCTGCCTCCCTGCATGCCAGGATGATGAGAGCTGGGATTTGTGCTGTGCTATGGAGATGGTGGAATGATTTAGGGATGCGATGCTGCCTTTGGATGCAACAGGTCCTGATGGATGTTGTGATGCCTGCAGCAGAACAGAATCCTCTAAATCCACAGACGAGCTCATTAATTATTAATTGCATTGCACACTTCATTCATCAACTCAGTCCCAGGGCAGCAGCGCAGCTCCAGAGTGGGAATGGCATCCTGGCTCCCTTGAGGAAGGAGCAGAGGGTTCAGCATAGAATTAGGATGGGACAACTCATTGGAAGCCCTGGACTGTGACCCCAGGCACAGAAACATCATCCTGTGTGTTTCACACGCAGTCCAAGAGGATTCTCTGTGTATTCCTCATGCCTGGAAGTGTTCCAGGCTGCGTTGGACAAGGCTTGGAGCAACCTGGGATATGGGAATGTGTCCCTGCCCACGGCGGGAGTTGGAATGGGGTGATCTTTGGGGTCTCTTCCAACACAAACCATTCCATGATTCCATGATTTTCTGCTGTCTCTCACTCATGTTTGTCTTCTGGTGGGGGGAAACTGAGCACTGAAACAGCCAAATCCCAGTGGAGACAGAGGTTTGGAAAAACAGTTGCCATCTGACTCCATTTTCCTTGGGAATATGTGTGGCAAGAAAATTGTATTTGGGGCTAACAGCCACTCCAGGTATTTCTCCATTAAACATTCCCGGTTCCTGCTCCCAAGGCCAATGGGCAAGAAATTGGTATTTTGCACTGTCTAATCCTTTTACCCTGTAAAACAGGGACAACCTGGAACTTCCCAATTTGGATGGAGCTGGAGTCTCTTTTATGGAAGCTACGGCTGGATCCCCAACATCTTAACGGAGAGGAAACACATCTCAAAACCCACAAAAATGTGTGGGGAATGAATCAAATCTGGATGCTCCGGGGAATATCTCCCGAGTGGAGTGGAGAGGAAAGGTGGGAGCAGGGAGGGAGGGAGGGAGGATGACGGGGGTGAGCTCTGTGCTTCCCAGGAAGGGCTTTAATGCATCGGAAAGTGGAAGGTTTCCCATCTGATTCTTGTCACGGGCAGCAGGACTAATCGGAGAGATGCCATTTCTAGGAGGAAGGAAAAACCCCAGGAATGGACAAACCACTTTGCTCAGAGGGGCTGCTGCCCTTAAGAGGCTTTTATTGCCGAGGCTCCTTGGCTTGGCAGAGGTGCTGTCATCAGAGTGACACTAAAAGTATCCAAGGATTAGCGGTGATGGATGGACTGACCTGTCCCTGTCAAACTTGGAGCAGCTGAGGCAGGGAGGAAGGGGGAGAAAAGAGGAGGGAGAAGCAGCTTTTCCTTCGAAATGGGGTGATTTCCATGAAAACCAGGCAGTGCTGGTATCCAGCTCAGATCCATTCCCATTATCACCTCCAATCAGTCTATAAATCCCAAAAGATTTGGAATCTGCCCTTTCTGGGAATGGAGAAATTGGGTGTTTTCCTGCTGTCATCAGGGCTGGATGAAGGACGAGCTCCCAGTTTTGAAGATGCTGCCAATTGAGGAAAGCCATGGCCTGGCAGTGACATTGATGTCTCTAAGTCCCACCAGCAAAAAATCCCCTTCCTGATCTATTATCCCTGCCCATGGCAGAGGGCTTGGAATTAGATGATCATTAAGGCCCCTCCCAGTCCAAACCATTCCATGATTCATTGTCAATCCAGCTCTGATTTTAGGGGATGTTACTCTTATTTATCTCTGGACAGAGACGAAATTGTCTCCTTCAGTGACAGAGTTATCCTTGAGGAAAGCAATCACTTTGGATAAAATCCTGTTTCTTCCTCCCACCATTTCACAGAAACCTCAACCCTTGAGCTTGAAATAGGAGTACCCCTCATCCCAGGAGAGGTTGTGACCCTCTCCATGGAAGAGCCCATCCCCAGATGCCCATATAACGGGAAAAGGTGGAAAAAACAGCTTTTTAATATTTTTTGTGGCTGTGGTTAAATTTCTCCCAAATTTCTGCACTCCCTGCCAGGAAACCTCACCAGAGCCTTCCCCCTGGATTTTGGATTTTGACTTTGGCCAGGGTTGACTTCGGAAGATGCCAAGTTTCCTGCTGGAGTCCTTTCCCTAATCCCAGCATATCTCACATCCCTGCTCCCTGTTTTACCTCTCCTCCCTGCTCCTTCACAACGGAGCATTTTCCAGCCACAGCTTCATTATTCTGCTCCTGAGGCTGAAATTTTCCTTTTAATTCTTCTCCTTGTGGAAAATGGATCTAATTTCTTTTCCCTTCCACCTCCCCTCCTCCTCCTCCTAAGCCCCTTCCTGGCTGCTTGCAAAGAGAGGTTTTAGACACCAATTTCAAGGTGGATTCAGCCCTGGGAAATTGGGGAATTGAACATCAAGAAGTTGTTTGAGGCTGTGGAGTGGTCTGGGCTCCCTCCTGAGCTGGAGGAGTCCAACAAAACCCTTGGAAGTGCAAGTCCGGCTAATCAAGCTTTTGGAGGGGTAGGAGGACTCCTGAGGATGGGGGGAGTTTCTTCAAACACAGCTCTTTGGGAAAGGCAGGGAGATTCAGGGACAGGAAAAATGGGGGATGAGGGAACAGGGTTTGGAATGTGCTGGTTCTGCTGTTCGAGTCCTTGGTCAAGCCACCCTTGAATCCCAGTTTTCCCACCTGTTTAGTGATGGTGATTCCTCTCTGTGGATTGGTGGGAATTTGCTCCTGATGGCCTGGAGGAACAACACGTGCTCCTTAAGGATTGCCTGGCAAAGCCAGGAAATGGCAAAGCCAGGGGGTGTCAATGAAACAAGACAAACTCCCTGTCCAGATAAATTGTGGATGCCCCATCCCTGGACCTGCGGATGTCCCACTGGATGTGCCAGTGTTATAGCTAAAAGCTGGATTATATCACAGCTGAGTGGAAACACACCCAGAGAGTTAAAATTGAATCATGGAATCGATTTGGTTGGAAATAATCTTAAAGCCCATCCAATCCATGGACAAGGACACCTTCTACCAGCCCAGGTTGCTCCAAGCCCTGCTCAACCTGGCAGGGCTTTTCCAGGGGTGTAGCATCCACAGCTTCTCTGGGAAAGCTCTGGTCCAGTGTTTCTCCACCTTTGTTGAAAAAAGTCCCTTTCCTTCTTTCTAGTTTAGGGATCATATCCATATATTTAGCGGCTGTGGGAGCTCTACTTGGCTCTGTGGAGTCCATCACAATCCAGGGAATGGTGTGTTTTGGGAGCAGCCACTTTTCCTTCTGCATAATCCGAGCCCATCTAAGCTGCCCAATGGCACAGATTAAAAGCTTAGCAAAAGAACAATTATTTTTCCCCAAGTCTGGGAATTTAACTTGGTGCAGTGATAGAAATCCTGGATTTACGTAATAAAGAGAGTGGTAGAAAGGGGAAAATCTGTTTGGCCAGGGGAACAAAAAGGGATGAAGGAATTCCAGGATGGGAATGCT
This sequence comes from Chloebia gouldiae, assembly GCA_003676055.1. NCBI lineage: Eukaryota > Metazoa > Chordata > Aves > Passeriformes > Passeridae > Chloebia > Chloebia gouldiae. The sequence goes on along the minus strand of QUSF01000001.1, from coordinate 67,711,818 downwards.
GAATTTGTCCCACTGTTGCTGAAGGATTTGCACCAAACAGCAAATCCATTGGAAAAACAACATGAGTATCCAAAAATATATTGGGATATTTGGGAGTATCCAAAGATGTTTTGCTGTTCCAACATCCTTATACTCCAACTTTTCCTGAACTACCCCATGCACCTGAATAGTGGGATAAACACCTCAGCACAGCAGGATGAATCCGTGTTTTTCCATACTCTGCCTGCTCAGTGCATGAGAAGCAGAATCCAGACCCTCAGAAAAAAAAACCCTGATACTTAAATAGTGTTTAAGAAAGATCAAAACATTCCCAAAATCTGGGAAATCTGCACAGTCTGGGGCAATGGGAAGGCCATAATTCCTCCAGGAACAAGCAGGTTTCCTGGCTCCGAGCTAAAGGGGAATCATGTTTGTGTCAGGGATGCCTGCTATGATCATAAATAACCCAAATCCCAACTTCCCAGTTTACCTGAAAAGCTCCAAAGACTTCTCCTTTGCTCCATGTTCCCTGGAAGCATTCAGAGCTTGCCCAAACAGCATTTTCCTGATGCTCCATGAAAAACATTTGCTCAGCTCTTCTGGAAATCACAAGCTCCCGGGAAGTTCAAGACAAGGGATTCACCTTGCCCTGGGCTGCTGGAAATTGCTTTGCTCCACAGCTTGTGCTGGAAAACAGGGAGATCAGCAGGGTGGGAGCCCTGTAGAGGTCATGGAGGATGTGGAATGACAGCAGAATTTGGGACATGGGTTGTCTCCCTCCCACGGTCTGAGCACAGCATCTTTCCCAGTAATTCGGTGGAGTGGAAATTTAAGGGATGGAGAAGAGGGAAGGGAGGATGGAGGAAAGGAGGTCAGAGGGCACCACTGACCCTCTTGTTGTGGAATCATGGAATGGTTTGGGTGGGAAGGGACCTTAAAGATCATCTCATTCCACCCCTTGCCATGGGCAGGGACACCTTCCACTATCTCAGCTTGCTCCAGTCCCCACCCAACCTGGCCTGGAACACTTCCAGGGAAGGGACAGCCACAGCTTCTCTGGGAATTCCATCTCAGCCCCTCAGCACCCTCCCAGGGAAGAATTCCTTCCCAATATCCCATCTATCCCTGCCCTCTGGCAGTGGGAAGCCATTCCCTGTGTCCTGTCCCTCCATCCCTTGTCCCCAGTCCTTCTCCAAGTGAACATTCCCAGCTCTCCAGCCTGGCTCCAGAAGAGAGAAGATCCATCCCTTGGAGCATCTCCATGGCCTCCTTTGGATCTGCTCCAGCAACTCCATGTCCTTCTGCTGTTGAACCCCAGAGCTGTTTCCCATAAATCTTTCCTGCAAGTGACACCAGGACAATTTAGGAAGTCCTTTCCCACAGCAAGGACAAGAGGCATTGCTTTGTATTTAAGGAGAGAAGGGCTAGATGGGATATTGGGAAGAAATTCTTCCCTGTGAGGGTGGTAAGGAACTGGAATTCCCAGGGAAGCTGTGGTTGCCTCATCCCTGGAAGTGTCCAAGGCCAGGTGGGACAGGACTGGGATAGTGGAAGTTCTCCTTTCCTACAGCAAGGAGTGGAATGAGATGATCTTGAAAGTCCTTCCCACCCAAACAATTCCACAATTCCATGATGAGCAACCATTGCAGTCACAACTGGTGACTCCGGTTTAGGAATTTGCTGGATTTGTGAGGAAAGAGAAGAGGAATTCAGGCAAATCCAGCTAATAAACATGACATCCACCACAATTTGCTGATTTTCAGGATGCTCGCCATCCTCATGACCATGATGGATGGGTTTGATCCTCTGTCTGACTTCCTGGAATTGCTTTGCCATCGGAAGTCATGTCCGGGGGTCTCCCAGGGGGTCGATGGGGGTGAGGAGGAGGCGGGTGGTGGTGGTGGTGATTTTCCTGGTGTGAGGTTGTTGTGGATGGAAGTTAATGGAGCCGGGAGATTCAGCTGCTGCCGGGGAAGCATCCAGGGATTCTTTTCGCTCCGGCACTGCCGGTAGGAATATCCTGGAGCCTCAGCAGCACATAAGTAACTACAATGGGTGATTCCTTAATAATTAAAGATATGCAGCGCTTGGATTGCCTCCCAGAGACAGAGCAGATCAGGGAGAGCAGGGAGTAAAACTTCCCGTCTTACAGGAAATCTTCCCGTGCCGAAGCTCCCTGCGCCAGCCGGGGGATTTGGTTGGAATCAATTCCCCTCTGCCTGCAGCCACAGGAAGCGGCCATTGGGATCCTGCCATGGATTAACTAATCGACCTTGGAGTGCTGCTTCCCTCCTTGCCATGCCTTGTTTGCCTCATCCCAGATTTGGGATGCTGTTTGGAGGCATCCGAGTGTCTCATGGGAGAGGTTGGAACCTCCAGAGGTTGGAGCTGAGAAGTCTCAGGAGAAAGTGGGGGTGTTTAATGGGTGATCCCAGAGCTCTCTGAGACAGTAAAACCTGCATATTTCATAGAATTCTGGAACGGTTTGGGTTGGAAGGGACCTTAAAGATCACCTCCTTCCAACCGCCTGCCATGGGCAGGGATACTTCCCACTATCCCAGGTTTCTCCAAGCCCCATCCAACCTGCCCTTGGAGGTGCTTTGCTGTTCCCACCTCTGCTGTTTGTCCTTAAACCACTTGGAACTTGAGCCAGCATAGGAAAAAACAATATTCCCACCCTGGAAAGAGCCTCCATGTGGGGCAGCTGGAGCTGGGTATCGCACCCTGCTCCCTGTGGCCAGGACAGCTCGGACACACCACGCGGGAGCCGTCGGGATTTTGAGGAGCCCTCTGGCACAGATCGCCGTTCCCTGACAGCTCCACTTCATTCCCAGCGCTGATTCCAGGCGACACACGAGGCTGGATTGATGAACTCCGCTCTCCCGCTTTCCCCAGCCTTGGAGAGAAATGGCAGAGCCCGGGGCCAGGGCTAAAATCCTCAGTTAACATTAAAGTGAAGGATCTGCCGGTGCTTCTGCCGGGGGCAGAGGGGAGCGGATGCGCTTTTCTCTGCAGCCAGACGCGTGTCGGCTCCGCGGGTTTGCCTTTTCCCGGGATGGATGTCACCGGCTCAGGGAGGGCGGGATGGCGATGCTGACTCAGCAGCCGCCGCTCCATTCCTTGGAAAGACGCGGAACGGCGTTTGGAGCATCGCGTTTTGCGCTGTGGGGCTGTGCCGAGCTTCCTTTGCGCTGATCCTGATCCGGGCTGAGCGATGTGACAGGAATTTGTGCCCGGGCCTGGCTTTTATTATGCAGATTGTGCATAAATCATGCTAATTGACCCTGGAGTCAGGGATGGCTTCAAGGTCAACTTGGATTAGGCTTGGAGTGTCCTTGTCTAGTGGGAGATGTCCCTGCACATGGCAGGGGGGTTGGAATGACATAAAATCCTCTCCATCCCAACCAGTTCTAGGATTTAATGATATCAAAGTGGTGTCAAATTGGTACAAGAAGAGAACTCCACCTTAAATCCCACTTTAAATCCCTCACCCCTATATTTAAATTGCCATTCCCTCTGTGTAATAACTCCTGAGTTGGATTTTAACTTCCCAGGGTGAAAATCCTCATTTATTCCCACAATGAGGGTGGAGGGAGAGATCAGGGAGCTGAGGGACAGTTTACAGCAGGATGAACCAGCTGTGACCCATCATTCCCATTCTTCTGAATCCCCTTTTCCTCCCTCTGGAGCCCTCAAATTGTTTTATCCCTGCTTGGGCTTGTGCCTGGAGCTAGCACGATTTTGCCTGGATTCCCCAGCTTGCATAAGGTTTTTCCCGCTGGGATTAACCCCTTGGAGAGGCAGGCACCGCTTGGAACCATAGCCCAGAGCTGATCACCTGAATCCCTGCAAAGTTCAGACAGTGGGGACTCAAAGGATGCAGCAATGGGGCTCTGGATTTGCCAGCAGCTTTCCCAGGGCTGAGCCAAAGCCTCCTCCTTTTCCTGAATTTTATGCTTAACTGAGGAGTCAATGAAATTCAAATTTACACACCACTTGATTTGAGAAGTGTGTAATTTTCTTTCTGCTTGGGGTGAAAGATTGCTCGGGCTTGGACGCTGAAAAATTAGGGAATTTGTCCTTAAACATTCCTGTTCCTTACCTGTAGGACCCAGGGATGAGGATTTCTGTGGGGTTCTGGTGAATCAGGAGGCAGGGGAAGGCTCTGGATGCCCCCGCTGCACTCAGGGTAATTATGGATAAGGCAGCCAGGGGTATTTCCAGGGATTTCTGATGTTGCTTTCTAGGAAGAAATTCTTCCCTGCGAGGGACTGGATGAGGTTATCCAGGGAATCTTTCCCATCCCTGGAAGTGCTCAAGGCTGCGTTGGATGGGGCTTGAACAACCTGGGAATGGTGGAAGTTGTGTCTGCCCGTGGCAGGGAATGAAATGAGATGGACTTTGAGATCTCTTCAACTCAAAGCTCTCTGTGGCTATGAAATTTGGGAGACGCCGTTTGGATTTCATTCCTCTGTGCCTCAGTTTCCCCAGCAGCAGGAGCTGTTCCTCCTTTCCCACCCAGGGGGGAGACTGGAATTGCTCCGGCTTTGCTTCTTTTGCCAGGGCTGGATTTTCTGAGCTCAGCACTTCTGCAGAGCCAATCCTTGGAGCTGGTAAAGTGCTGTGGCAGTGAGGATGTGCTGGATACCCGAGCTGGGTGGGAGCAGACAGATTTTCCATGGATGGGCTGATCCTGCAGCCGGGCCGGGGCAGGCGGGAGCGGATCAATACCGCTCGGATACGGAGAGAGCTGGAATAAGCTGAGCTTTGTAAGTGAAGCCTGAGCTCCCAGGGCTCCCAGTAAAGGCCGTTATCTCCAGACATTCCCGGCTGTCTGGATCCTCTCACAATACAGAGACATTCCAACCAGGATATGAGTCAGCTCGCAGGGATCTCTTCCTGATCCAGCCCAACATCGCTTTGCGCTGTTGGCTGACACTGCCTGGTGTGGGTGACACCTCTTTTGGGGACAAGGACCAGCCAGGGAGTCCATCCCTACTCATCCTTCCTGATTTCCCCTGCATCCCATCTGGAACTGCAGACACTGAGCTCCCCAGGCATCCGTGTGCTCATCCCAAAGTTATGAGGAAAACAGCCAGGGAAAAGGCACGTGGATTTATTCCTTGATTTCTGGGCTCTCAGGGTGACTCAAACAATTTTTCTGGTCCACAGAGCTTCTGGCTTTATCTGTGAAATCCATAGAAGAGGAGAAGGAACTGGAAAGACCCAACTGGTTTTTGCCCAATAAAATCCAAGGAAAGCTGGAAAAGGTTTGTGTTCCGCAGTTATGCCCCATCCAGGTCTCCTGGCCACATTCCCATGCTTCCCAGTGGCTCCAGTTTGGGGATCAGCCCTAGCCCTGTCTAACCGGTCCAAACTGGGATTGGGAGAAGAAAACAGCTGGATTTTGGGCCTTTATCTGTGTCCTGTCTCTGACCAGGAGAAATGTGAGGCAGGATGGACCAGCAGAGAATTCCCAGAGTTTTCTCCCTGTTGCCAACCATTTGTTCTCTTGAACCAGTGTTCTTTAATCTCTATTATAGTATGGATTTTTCTCTTATAATGTGCCTGTTATCCATGCAAAATTTCAACATCCTCGAGCATGGAATTCCCTGGGTGTGGAACACAACAGCCAAAAGGGAGGGAGAACTTTGCTGAGACCTGGAAAAATCAGTTCAGTTGTGAAAAGGAAAGAGCTGTGAAATCCAAGATGTTTATCCCAACAATCATCGGGAGTGATCCACACAGGCTCTTCCCGAATTACGATCTCTTAACTCTTTCTCTAAATGTTGGTGTTTTGGATCTTCCACGACATATTTGGGAATAAATAAAATCCGGGACAGGGGATTTTTTTGGCGCACTATTCCAGCCATTTCCCTGCTCCTCCTTTCTCCCCCCTTCCCATCTCATTTCCTCGGGAGCCAAAGGAATCTGTCTGCCTGATGGATGGCTCCTGACAAGCTGAGAAGCCAAAGATCACATGTCAATAGGGCCATAATTAGGAGAATTGAGCCCTGTCAGGGCCTCCCGGAAATTTATCTGGAATCAATGGCCAATAGGGTGGAAGGAATGAAGATGTGGGAGTGTTTGCTTTGGAGCTGCCATGGATTTTTACACCCTGTCTGCACAGGGATCCTGCTGGCCGGGCCTTTCCTGCTGCCTGAAAGAGGGGAGGATTATGGAATTAGCCATGGAGATCTGCCCTGGCACCCGCTGACCCTTCTGGGGATGTGGCCGCACCCCCAGAGCGGGCGCAGTGAGAGGGAAAAGTGGGATAGAGGATGGAATTCAACGTTTTGCTCTTCCTTCCACTGGGAAAGAGCGTGGCAATCTCAGGCATGGACTGGGAATCTGGAAATATGGAGGGAATTTTAGGAAATGTGCCTAAATCCCCCATGTCCCCAAATCCCCCCAATGTCCCTGAATCCCCCCAAACACCCTCCACGTCCCCAAACCTCCCCTATGTCTCCAAATTCTCCCAATGTCTCCAAATTCCCTTCCCCATCCTCAAATTCCCCCAAATCTCCCCAGTATTCCCAAATTCTGCCCCCATGTCTGCATTTCCCTATGTCCCCAAATCCCCCCTAATGTCTCCAGATCCCCAGATTCCCAAATCTCTCCTACGTCCCCAAATTCCATCCCAAACTGTCACATCCCCAAATGTCCCCAATGCCCCCATTTCCCCACATCCCCACATTCCCACTCCGTGTCCCACACTTGCCACCTCTCATCAGGGTCTTGGATCCACCCAGGGATGCAGGATGGGAGAGGCAGCAGGTGAGGGGACAAGGACATTGTCACCTCCCATCCCCAGGAGAGACAGAGCTTACAAATTAAACATCACTCACAAATTAAACCTGGATTAAATCTCCAAGTGAGGCTCAGCCTGTGACAGTTTTCCAGGGATAGTACTGCCAAAAAAAAAGTTAGGGTTTAGGAACTGACTTCCTCTGGAGGCTGCTAAAGCCTGGGCCACTGCAGGAATTTTTTCTTACTGCTTTCCCCACACCTGAGGCACTTTCTGGATGTCCCTGAATCCCAAATTTCCTATGATGCCCTTGGCACTGGTGAAGGATTGGGAGATTTGCACCTCTATGGGCTAGGTCAGAATCCTTTCTGCAATTCCAGGGTTTACAAGCAAAGAAAAGCTTGGAATGCCCTGGGAAACCCTTCAGCATCTGCTTTAATGCTTTGTTGGTGCAGGGGTCAATGGCCTGGCCCCAAAACTGTTGAACCATGAAAACAGCTGAGGTTAAAGCCAGAAATCCTTTGGAAATGCTTTTGGATAGCAGGCAGGATGGAGCTGGAACCACACGAACCAGAGAGAAGCAGCAGGCAGGGAGTGGTCCCTCCCTGCCTGGGGAATGACGCTGGGACTGGGATATTGGGGTACCACACTGTGGTGTTTCTACCCCAGGGATGAAATAAACGGGAGAAAATCTTTGGAATTCCAGCCTTGTGCATTGCTCCAGCGGTCGACCCCACTTCCTATCCATGGATTTCACCCCCAGGGTGCAGCAGGCATTCCACACTCCCTGGACTGAGCTCACCCAGCTTGCCCATCCCACAAACTCCGCTCCTGCTCACCCAGCCGGCAAAATCAAAGCTTGGAAAAACTCCCAGGGATTAGGGTTTCAAATTAGTGAAATCATCGATTCCCTGTTGGGAATTAGGGATCAGAAAGGCTCTGCCAGCCTGTTTTTGACACGACAGCATCATCATGCCCCCTCCACAGCCAAAATCCCAACTTTTCATCACATCCCAGTGTATCCACCAGTCCCCAGAGTCCTTACTGAGATTTGTTTCACTTCTGAAAACCCCATAGGATTGTAGGAAAATAAAGGAAAAGGGAAGGATCCAGAGCCTTCCAAAGGCTGTGGATACCACAGGGCTCCTAATTTATTGCTTCTGTAATTGGGGTTAATTACTGGTGACCAAATTTATCTTCTCGCCTCTCATTAATCCCAAACACAAAAGAACCCTGTTTGCAATCAATTGCTGTTTAATTACAGCACAATAGCTGCCTCCTGAGATCGAAATCCTGGCTGGCTCCAGGTCTTGAGGAGGATGGGAGTGGAAAAATGGAGGATGAGGATGCCAGCTGGGATTGGCGCTGTGTATTCCAGGGATTTGTGAAATCCAGGGAGAGGAGTGGGAAGTCTCCTCGCCCTGGTTGAAGGATCAGGGAGTGGCTTTCTGCTGGGGAGAAATGAGAGGGAATGACCTCAGGTTACACCTGGGCACATTTAGGTTGGATATTTGGAAAAAATACCATGGAAAAGGCTGTCAAGCCCTGGAAAAGGCTGCCCGGAGAAGTGGTGGAGTCCCCATCCCATGAGGAATTTCAAAGCCATGGAGAGGTGGGATTCAGGGATATGGGTTAATGCTAGAATTGGCAGTGCTGGATTAATTTGACTCGATGACCTTCAAGGTCTTTTCCAACCTAAAGGATTCCACGATTCTGAGATTTGTATGGAAAACACGTTCCATGTGTTTTCCAAACCTCTCAGGGAATATTTGGTCCACTCTCAACCTGAGAATAAGTGGGAACGGAAATTCCTTCCTCAGGGAGAACGAGGAAACAAGGTCCCAGCACTTCCCAGGGCTTTGTTGTTTGGACTGGAGGTGTTTGAGCTGACCAGGACATTCCCCACAGGACATGGAAAGTGAGGAAGAAGGGGGAAAAAGGGAATTGTGGGAAAGCTTTTATTTCTGCAGGCAAAATCCCGGATCCCCCATTCCTGGGGACAGAACGCACCAGGCCCAGGACCACACTTGAAATCTCCAAATTATTTTTTTTTCCCAGGAGAAACATTTCCTTGGCACTGCTGCCTGTCCTACCCCCTCATTTATCCCGATAAATGTTCTGGATAATAAACTCCCCTCCCAGCCCACCCCTCCCTCCCCATTCCTTAGGAGCCATAAATCTCGAGGATTATTGAGCCCAGTTTGGGAGTTAGTGGGGTGTTGAAAATGCTCCAGTCTTCCCTTTATCACTTTCAGATCAGTCCATCGGATGGGAATCCATCAGGGAAAATTATGGGAGAGGCTGCGCTGATCTATGGCTCCCTGTTCCTGGATCAATCCAGCTCTTCCCTTGCTAGCGTGGGGGTTGTGGGATCCAGGGCTGCCCATACTCGACTCCCTCCTCTTAAAACACCACATTCATCAACACTTCCCATTCCTGCAAGGATTTTATCCTGGGATGAGCTGGAGATGGGATAAAACACCTGCTGAGTCAAACAAGGTGGAGGCTGAATTCCCCTTGGGACCTCAACTCCTGAATGAAGCCACTTGCTGACATTTATTGCATTTAAGATTTGAGCAGATTTAGGGATTATGAGCAGCCAAAATCTGGTCTATGCTGGAAATTCATCACATCCCAAAATCTAGGTGCTCTCAGGATGGTGCTGAGGTGGTTCATCCACCCTGGGGCCAGGAGTCAGGACCAGGAGCTGGGTTTGGAGCTGTTTTTCCACCTGGGCATTCTCAATCCCCTCTTCCCATGCCCTGTGTGGATCCAGAGGGAAGAGCACCACCTACTGAGTCTCTCTCACTTCTTCCTTCCTTATTATTTTTTCTTTTTTTTTCAATCCATTTTATTCCTATTTGTGTTCTTTGCTTCTCCCTGAGAAAGGCAGGAGCATGTTTAACTCCAAGGAACCCTCCTGATCTCTCCAGACGTTTCTGCTTGCTCTGATTTTCCTGTGTTAATGAGACTTCCTTGGGGTCTTTCTGCTTCCTGCCTTCGGGAATTAACAGCACCTCCAGCCTGATGTCTCCCCACATCCAGGTTTTCCCTTGGAAGAAGTGTGGGAAACAAAATAAATTAGGCAAATTTTGCCTCAAAATCAGAATTTAAGTTAAATATTGAAGAATTTGCTAAAACAGAAATAGATGCAGGAATATATGCCTCTGGATGGATTTTTCCATATGTGGGTGTCCATATGTAGGGACATTCTCTGGATGTGTTTTGGCCAGGGATTTAGGGAATTAGCTGGAGACTTTCACATCTGGGTTCAGTTCCCACCCTGACACAACCCTTTTAATACTGATTAAACACTGAAAAATTCCTGGAAAACGGACTGGGAGAAACACAGAGAAATCCACTCTGGTGTTCCCTGAACATTTTTAATTGGGAGATGATCCAACTTCTAAAGGATAAGACCTCAGCCGTGTTATCCCAAAGCCCTTCATTTGCATCCAATGCCAAATTAGACTCATTAAATGTCCTCTTGTTATTTCATCCAGTTTGGTTTGTTTGTTTGAACCATAAAAGTGCTTGTCCTTCTCCCAAGGGAATTGGGTGGGGAATTGGCACAGGATATTTTGTAAGGATTTACAAACCCCTAAGTCCCCTCACCTTCTTCCAAAGGTCTCAACACTTTGGATATCCCAGGAAGAACTTGGTGGGAAGTGGGAATGAGGAGATCCTTGTCAGTCCTCAGCATTATTTTCTGTTTCATGCCCCACATAAAGCTGAGGGGCACCAGATCTTTCCACTGGGGGAAAAACCCCAAATGTGACATCCCTATGAATTAAATGCAATCTGTGAGGAATGACTGGGAAAAACAGGAGATTGTTTATCCCAAAGAATGAAGGGAGATGGGATAACAGCCGGCAATTATGTAAAAGGCTGCTGCAGGAAGGGGAGGGACACGTTTCCCTGTGTATAGGACAAGGAATAAGGAGCTTAAAAACCAGCAAAGGAGATTTAGAGCTGTGGGATAGAGGAGGGCTGGGATTAATTGCTGGGAGGAGGGGAAGGGTGGGATCTCCAGGGATGGAGTTTGGAGGACAAATGTGTCAAGAAGGGCTTAAAGAGAGTGGATTCATCCACGGGACAGGAGGCAGGGAAGATAAACATCCTCCTGGATGTTTTTCCAGTATTTCAGGTGGCTCACAAGGCGAGAGGAATGAATTCTGGGATTTCCAGAGTGGGATGGGGGGTTTGGCAGTTTAGGAGTTTCTCCTCCATGAGGGTCCTGCTCATTCCTTGGGATGAACCATGTGGCGCTGCACGGAGCTGCCTTTCCCTGCCATCATTTTTCCCTGCTCCAAGATTTCCCTGCCATCCCTTTTTCCAGTTCCACAGATCCCCAGGTGACCTGGGATGCATGTTTATTTAATCCTGGAATGGTTATTGTTGGAAGGGACATGGAAGATCATCTAATTCCGAGCCCCTGCCATGGCCAGGGACAGCCTCCACTATCCCAGTTGGCTGGAAGTGTCTTCCAATCAAGGCCTTGGGCACTTCCAGGGATGGGGCATCCACAGCTTTCTGGGCATCGCATTTCAGCTTCTTTCCCATCTTTCCACCTTGGAAATGTTTTTTTGGTGGGAATCATCCAGCCAAGCCAAGGTGATCCCATCACCCCGCGGAAGTAAATCCGCTGATGGAGCAGAAGTCGGAAATAACCCAGCAAAAACTTGAGATAGCTCTCGCTTCCAGTAATTCCCAGGAAAGGGTGTCAGCCATGATTTCTAGGAGCCACACGCAGCAGAAAGCAGGGAATTGCTGGCAGCACTAATGAAGTTACGGCCATCTGGTGATTGGGTTAGGAGATCCTCTGGGAGCGGCCGGTGAGGTGATGGACGGAAAGCAGAACGGGAATTAAATTGCATTTCATTTCAATTTGGCCATAAATTTGATGATTTCGTCAGATAAGGAATAAAGGGGGAAGGGAGGAGGGGGAGGAGAGGAGAGGGAGGGATCTGCAGGCAGGGAGTGAGCAGGACACGGGGAATTACATCGTCCTGGTTTGTACCATTGCAGGTCATTCATCAGGAGTGCCAAAGGTTTTATGGATAGGACACAAATCACTGCTCCCTGTGGATTATTCACTCTGGTAATAAAGGTTGGGAATACAGGTTATCGAACTGTCCTGGGATTTATGGGAGAGGATGCAGGGGGTGAAGACAGGAGATGGACCCACCATGGGATGCTCCACTTGGCAGCAGTGGTTTGTGTCACCTGAGTCATCTGCTGAAGTATGGACGTGTCACCAGGGGTGGAGGCACTGTCAGGTTGCAAGTGACGCACAAGCCAGTGAGAATTCCCAGTTTGGATGCATCCAGAGGGACCTGGACAATCTTGAGAAGCAGGGCCATGGGAATCTCATGAGGTTTAACAGAACCAAGTGCTGGTGCTGCAACTGAGGGAGAGAGAGTCAATCCCAGGATCAGTCCAGGCTGGGAAGGAACAGATGGAGCAGCCTTAGGGAGAAGGACTTGGAAGTGCAGGTGGGTCAGAGGCTGGACTTGACCCAGCAATGTGTGCTCCAGTCCCAGAAATCCAATTGTATTCTGGGCTGATTCCACACTGTTGGCAGCAGGAGAATGGGGAATTCAACCCTTCTGCCCTGCTTGGGTGATATCCCACCTGGAATGTTGTATCCAGCCCTGCATCCCAGCACAGGAAGGACATGGAGCTGTTGGAATAAGTCACCAGGAAGATCAGAGGGATGGAGCAGCTCTGCTGTGAGGAAAGGCTGAGAGAATTTGGAATGTTCAGCTTGGAAAAGAGAAGGCTTGGAGGGACCTAATTGTGGCCTTCCAGAACCAGAAGGAGCTGAAAAAAAGATGGAGAGGGACTTTTTACAAGGGATGGATTGACAGGAAAAGGAGGAATGGCTTCAAACTGATAGAGAGTAGGGTTAGATGGGATATTGGGAAGAAATTCTTCCCTGATTTGGGTGGTGAGAATCATGGAATCATGAAATGGTTTGTGTGGGAAGGGACCATAAAGATAATCGCATTTCAACCCTTCCACCAGGCCAGGTTGCTCCAAGTTCTGTCCAGCCTGGCCTTGAACTCTTCCAAGGACGGAGTAGCCACAGCTTCTCTGGGCAGCCTGTGCCAGGGCCTCACCACCCTCCCAGAGAAGAATTCCTTCCCAGAGAGAATCAAAGCTCTCCACCGTTGGAATCTAACACTGGAGACCTTCCAGAAGTGGTCACGATTTATTCCAGTTTGGCGACACTGCAGTTCCAGGCACTGACAAAGACACCAGATTAACTCCTGGGAATGAAAAACATCCTCAGGGCAATATTTCCCTGGAATGTTGCATGGGATCACTGGGAAGCACTCAAGGGACAGGCTGTACTACATTTCCTTAGCACACTGATATCTCCAATATCTCCAATCCTTCTGGCCTTACAACATTCCAGCTGGGTGTGTCAAGGCTTCCATCCCAAACTGGTGATATCCTTGGATGTCTCAGCAAGTTTCAGCTTTATTTTGCTGTGCCTTGCTGTGCAGAGGTTTTCATCCTGACTGGATGAAGGATTTGGTCAGGGACTGGAAGCAATTTTGGTGGGATACCTGGCTATTCCATAATTTCTGGGATATCTTGATATCCCATAATTTGTGGTAAAGTGATGGCATGCTGCACAACCCTAATTTCCATGACTAAGACCTTGCTGTTCCTTGAAATAGGATGGATGGACTCAAAACTGGGGCTGGATGTGAAGTGACTCCGTGTCCAGTTCAGCATTTCCTCAGTTCAGACATGGGAAGCCGAACCAATTTCTGATGGAGACTTTCTCCATGGATCCTTCTCCTCTTGAAAGTGAGTCTGAGACCCTTCTCATCCCAGAAGTTCAAACACGGAATGCAGCTTCACAGCCCTCTGGGGTGTTACTGGAGGACCACACACGTGGAATCTGCAGGAACATCTACTCCTGTGGAGGCTGGATGGTGGAAACATCAGTAAAACAAGTGAGGGATGGGGTAAAGAAATTCCCGTGGGATGTTCTAAGTCCTTCCAAGAGCAACTGAGGGAGCTGGGGGACCTCAGCCTGGAGAAAAGGAGGTTCAGGGGGGCCTTCTCACTCTCCACAATTCCCTGAAAAGAGGGTGCTGCCAGGTGGGGGGTAGGTCTCTACTCCCCGGGAACAAGGGACAGGACAAGAGGAAATGGCCTCAAGTTGTGCCAGGGGAGGGTCAGGTTGGACACCAGGAGGAATTTCTTAATGGAAAAGGTTGTTGAGCATTGGAAGGGGATTCTCAGGGAGGTGGTGGAGTCCTCATCCCCAAGGGACACCTGGATGTGGCACTCCGTGCTCTGGATTGGTTGACAAATTTGGAATCAGTCACAGTTTGTACTCAGTGATCTTGGAGGTGTTTGCCAACAGATTTGGGATTTGGTGGTTCTTTGCTGGTGCTGAAATTGCCTGGGACAGTCCCAACCCCTGGATCTACATGATTAAAGCTACAAAGCCGTTCTCTGAACGAGGCCTCTTGGGTCTCTGGTGGATTCAGTGATCCCATGGGACATGCCACCACATTCCCACATTCCTGCTGCACCTGGCTGCCACGAGGACGGGATATGGATGAGCTGTGCTGAGCCTGGGAGCTGTTTTGTGCTGGTCCAGCAATGCCAAATGTGACAGGAGCTTGGCCTGCCCTTGAGGCCAAAGCTTTTAAACTCTGTGCGAGAGAGAGGCCAAAGATATTCCCCATCAATCTTAACCCCACAGCTCCAGCTGCGGCAGGAATGGGAAGGAATTGGATTCCAGCAGTTTGGCATTTTTGTGAGCATAATTAATACACGTCATTGCCAGGAATTCCTGTGTAGTCGATTTTGACCCATATTTGGGATATTCCTCTGGAGAGCACAGATGGGAATCTGTTTCAGAAGGAATCTTTAGTAGAACTTCCACATGTTCAAAGTGAGGAATTACAAGCGTTCCCAAAATAATGACTGGGAGGTACAAGGGGAAAAAAATGCCGGAATCTATTTCAAATGCACAATAATTTACTTTTAGATGTGCAGTAAAGATTTTATATGCACAATAATTTACTTTTACACGTGCAATGATGTTTTTACACATGGAATCATTCATTTTTATGGATAAAAGCCGACCAATTAAAAACCCGGGTGTTAAACATCCCTCCCACCAATCCCGAAGAATTTGTTTTGGAGTAAAACTTCACTCAGGCTTAACATCAACACTTTTGTGCAGGATTATTGTTGCTTTTCCAGTGTGGTTCTATGTGCTGCACCTGCTCCTTTTCCAGTTCACCTTCACGGGAAGTAGGAGCAGCTCCATGGGCCATTGGAAAGGGATGTGAGTGCCACATCCCCTGGATTGTCACTTGTTTTTCCCCATGATCCATTCTGATCAGCTCCCTGAATCTATGGGAGGAATATCAGCCCCAGCAGGAAGATATGAGAAAACATTAATGGCATCATAAAATCATGGAATTGTTTGAATTAAAAGGGATTTCCAAGGTCATCTAATCCATGGGCAGGGACACCTTCCACTATCCCAGGTTGCTCCAAGCTCTGCCCAGCATGGCCTCAAACACTTCCAGGAATGGGACAGCCACAGCTTCTCTGGGAATTCCATTCCAGGGCCTCCCCCACCTTCACATGGAAAGATTTCTTCCCAATATCCCATCTTTCAGTCTAAAGCTGTAGTGGTGGGATTTTCCATCAGTGGAGCTGACCAATTGCAAGAACCATTTAAAGACTCCAAAGGGTCCATACAGCTCAGAGGAAAAGAGATAAGGCCATGAGAAGTTCCAGCTGTTGAAGGATCAATGGAAAAAATTTGTTCAGAGACCTCAGATCTGCTTCTATATTTTTTCCATTAATTTCTTCACTTGGCCAAATCAGAAGAGGTTGGAACTTCCATTTCTCAGGTGAATCTTTTGATCAGACAGTGCAAGTTTAAGGGTCTGTGTTCCCTCAGTTTTCCTGCATATTTAATTCCATATTTAAAGGGGGAACACTTCGGAGCCCTCTATCCAGGATGGATTATTAATCTCCAGGAAGCTGAAAAAAAGGGAAATATCTCCTTGTTGTCCCTGAGGCTTCATCTCCATGGAAAACCCTCTGCTGCAGCGAAGAGGCAAATTCTCTGTCCATAGCTAATTCCAGGATGATCTAAAGGAATAAAGGGACTGAATAAAATAAGAAACGCTTCCCAATATTCTGGAATCTGGTGGATTAAATGGCCCAGCTCAGGCCAGAGGGTCACCTCCAAGCAGGGCTCTCATGGTCACGCTGAGTCTTTGCCAGTGGTGACTCAGTTACTTTGAGTGGGAATCTCAAATTACTGCAAACCTGGCGGATTCCAGGGAAGAAGAGTTGGAAGGGACTTGAAATAAAAATAATAGTCCCCACACTAGGAAAAAAAGAGGTTCACAGGACCTTTTCTTTGGACAGTCTGGGAGAAGAGGGAAGGAAAAGAGGAAAAGAGGAAGGTGGATGGTCAAGTGTAACAAAACAGCACAAACTGAAACACTTTCCCTTGGAGAAATCCCAATTCTGAAAAATAATTTGGTTTTGAGTTCATAAATGTTCAGTGGGAGCCTGATGCTGGAGGAAGTGGAAAAATTTCTTTTCATCCAAAGTATCTATTTTTTCAAGAAAAAAAATGCTTCCATGGAAGTTTTTTGGAGGATCCAGTTTCACCAGCTTGACCACTGGAGTGCTCAAGACTCTGGTTATGGGGTATGTTGAGCAAGGAAATGGGAAAAAATTGGTAAAAGTGTCAAGCCATTGGGAAATCCTATGGAAAAATGATCCGAAATGGTTATGGATCCGTGTCCCTATAGAGGGGTTGAGAATTCTGCTGGTGGGTGGTGTCTGCACTTGACAACACTTCCCAACCAAAAGGGCAGAGAAGCAACCTAAGGATTTACCTGCAAACCATCCTAAAAATCATCTAATTCCAACTCCCTGCCATGGGCAGGCATACATTCCACAACCCCAGGTTGCTCCGAGCCCTATTCTGGGATGCTTCTAAGGATGGGGCAGCCACAGCTTCTCTGGGAATCCCACTCCAGGGCCTCACCACCCTTAGAGTTAGCTCAGAACAGCTCCTTGATTATTTTTCAAGGTTCTTAGAAAACTGAAATCTCCGGAAGGACAATTCAGCTGGTAAAGGAAAAAAAAAAAAAAGAGGGAATGGTGGAATGAAAATTATGAGAGGAGATGGTTAAAAAACAACCAAAGTGCCCCCAAAAGGATAATTCCCCCCTACCAAGAGTGACACTGCTTTGAAAAACTGGCTTAGAGGCAAAGGGACAGTGACAAGGGACACATCAACTGGGAAAAAAAAAGGAAGAAAGGACATTGGATTTGCACAAAAATGGAGAAAATCCGTGAGATGAGCAAAAAGCCAGGAGAGGCTCTGGCCAGTAGAGCTGAGGCCAGCAAAGAGTTGAAATACTTTGGGAACAGAAGGAGCTATAATAACCCCGGTATTGATTCCTCCTTGGAAGGGAAATGTGCAAAGCAGGCATTTTCCAGGGATATTTGTTTTGTATTTGGAGGGAAAAGCAGATTTGTTCCTGATTAAAGGGAAGGGATGGTTTACAGGCCGGCATTTAGTGGGGAACATTCCAAATAGCCCCTATTAAAAGACACTCAACATGCTAAAAACAGGGATTAACTCTATCCAAGTGTTTTCTAAGACGTGGCCAAGAAGAATCAGGGTTGGTTTTCAAGATCCCAAGGCAGGGAAATCCAAGGCACAGGAGGAAATCTGATGTCATGCCAGTCTGTTAAGGAATGGGAATGACTTGGTTAATTATTGCCTGCCATTGATTCCAAGCAAAATGAGGGAACACCTCACTAGGACTCGATTAATAAGGAATTACAGGAACATGATGCTAATCAGCAGGGGGTTATGGGAAATCGGTCTTGTCAAATTAAGCAGATTTTATAAACGCAATTAGAAGAGGGAGGATAATTAACGAACTTGCAGAGGGTTGGGATTGAGTTGCTGGGGAAGATGTTGAAATCCAGAAGTTTTGGTTCAAAAAGCGGCATTTGGGAATTGGGAAGAAAAATGGGAGTTGCATCCATTCCTGGAACCTCAACCCTTTTACCACAACATTCACACAGCACAACGATATCCAAGTAATATCCATGCAGGCTGTGAGATCCAAAGCCTTGGAAAAGTTAATGGTTTTTGACACTCAAGTCCATACATTGATAGAGACATAAACTCCAAGGTGGGTTCTCAGAATGAAAGCAGAAGATGGCTGTGTCTTGTCACCAAAAGGGACAACTGGGACATGTTCTAGTATTGTAGATTTGCACCTAAATAAATTTAGGATAAATTGGCTTTTTGTTGCCCTCCTCTCCCTGTTGTCCCACCATCCCAAATCCAGAGGATGTCACTCAGTTGATCAAAGGACTGCAGCTCCTCTGCTCTTCTGGGAAAGTTGGGAATGTCCAGCCTGGAGACGGGAAGGCTCCAAGGAGACCTTCCTGTGCCTAAAGGGGCTCCAA
This sequence comes from Chloebia gouldiae, assembly GCA_003676055.1. Taxonomy (NCBI): domain Eukaryota; kingdom Metazoa; phylum Chordata; class Aves; order Passeriformes; family Passeridae; genus Chloebia; species Chloebia gouldiae. The sequence goes on along the minus strand of QUSF01000001.1, from coordinate 67,693,589 downwards.
GGGAGCTGGGGAGAAATTTTGGACAAGGGATGGAGAGTGGGACAAGGGGGAATGGCTTCCCACTGCCAGATGGAAGAGTTAGATCAGATTTTGGGAAGGAAATCTTCCCTGTGGCAGTGGTGAGACCCCGGCACAGGTTTCCCAGAAAAGCTGAGGCTGCCCCATTCCTGGATATGTTCAAGTCCAGACCGCATGTGGCTTGGAGCAGCTGAGGATAGTGGAAGCTGTCCCTGCCCTTGGCAGGGAGGTGGAACCAGATGATTTTTAAGGTCCTTCCAATTCAAACCATTCCTTGATTCCATGATTCTATGACTGAACTGTTGGAGTCTACTTCAGGTGGTGACTGATGATGTCACCTTTGTGGTGTTGGGCAATGTCCTCCCCAACCATCCCAAATGGAAAAGCCTCCTTTCCCCAGGCTGCAGGATGAAAATGTTCCAGGAATTTTAACCTCAGACCTCTGAATTTTGGCTGTGGGGAGAAGTGGCTGTGGACTGTGCTTCCTTCTTGGAATTGTGGAACAGTTTGGATTGGAAGGGACTTGAAGGATCATCAACTTCTAACCCCTTGCCATGGGGAGGGACACCAGAATTCCTCTAGAATTGGATGTGACTGCTGGGCCACATCCTAAGGGATGATCCTGATGCGGAAATCAGGAATGCCAGGCCGTGTCCCTGATTTCTGATCGACCTGCTCCATCCCCTCTCCCATTCCCATGCATCTTCCCCTCCTGCACTCCATAAAATGCATCCTCTCAATTGAGATGCTCTGGTTTATTTGGGCTGCGAAATCTACTTAAACCTTTTTAATTTGTCTTGTTTGGATATGGGCATCATTTGGATCGTGTTTTATGGGCACCCAGATCATTTTCCTTCCTGTAAATCGTCCCTTTAGTTACTGAGGCTTCTGGGAAGTTGTAAATCCTCCCTCCCATCTTTTCCATGGAGTTTACGTTGTTTTACAGCTTCATTAATAGGTTCTCTCCCAGCGAGGTTGATGAAAGTTATTGACCTAATCATAACCTATTAATTATGACAGTAAATCCCACTCTTGGAAATGTTTTACTGAGCAAATGTTACTTGGAAAATCTGCGGGTTAAACTGCAGATCCAAGAACTTTAAATCTCCTGTTCACTGGCCCAGTCGTGGAGCTTGGGAGAAGCTTGTGGAGTCCTGCTGGCTTGGGAAAGTTCTCATTTAGGGAGAATTCAGTTTTCCTAAATGTTGGCTCTACGTGTTTGAATTTAACATGGAAACTCAGGTGCATCCAGTTCTCCTTCTGGTTCTTAGAATCATGGAATTGCTTTGGTAGGAAAAGCCCTCAAGTCCAACTGCTCCCCGGCACTGCCAAAGCCACCACTAAAGCATGTCCCCAAGTGCCACATCCACATGGCTTTTAAATTCCTCCAGGAATGGTGACTCAACCGCTGCCCTGTTACAGCACTTGATAATCCTTTCATTTAAGGAATTCTTCCTGATATCCCACCTAAACCTCCCCTGGTGCAAGCTGAGGCTGTTTCCTCTTTTCCTTTTGTTTTTCACTCCCAGAAAGAACAATTGGTAAGGAATTTACTGGGTTCTATCTGAGGCCCATCATAGTAGGGTAATATTCCAAGTATCTGCCCAGAGAATCTGTGGACTCCTCATCACTGGAAGTATTCAAGGCCAGGTTGGATGAGGCTTGGAGCAATTTGGGATATTGGAAGGTGTCCCTGCCCATGGCAGGGGGTTAGAAGGAGTTGATCTTTGAGATCCTTTCTGGACAAACCATTCTAAGATTCCATGATTTTCTGTGATCACATCCAGGACATGTTTTTTATCGGAAGAATCCAGCTCCCCCAAAAAAACCAACATCCCTAAAGGTGCACTGGGATCCCCTAAAACCAGGCAAGGAATGTTTCTCTTCCCTAAATCTCTGCCTTCCAGAAGCAGATCCATCGCTCCTGTTGGAAGTGCTCCTTTAGGATACACTGCCTGTAGCTCAGCTGCTGAGCGAGCAGCTCCCTTCTGCATGCTCAAATCCCTCGGGAAAACCACTTTGCTTATGAGGCAGAGAGAGAAAGGTCTCCCAGGAATCCAAGTGCTTCCATCAGCCTTTCAGAGTAGCCATCCGTGGTAGGAACTGCGAGAGGTCCCAGCTGGGCTTCAGGGTCTGGATTAAATAAGCATTAAAAGTTCAGATATGCACAGGGAATTTATTGGAGAGACACACATGGGTATCCATTTATCCAGAAACTTCCACAGGATCCCACCTCTGTGTCCTGATGTGTGTCCACATATTCTGAGTTCATGTCCTAAATATGCAGTTGAAGGCAATAAAAATGCTCAAAGAGCTTTTTCCTGCCAGATACCCCAAATTCATGGATGAGCATCCCACTGTGTGAGGGGAGAAGCTGCAAGGGCGGGATGGGAGGAAGGGATGGATACTGTTCCTAATCTCATGGCAAGGGTACAGCAGCACTGTGGGTTTGGAAGGAATATTGGGAAGAAATTTTTCCTGGGAGGGTGCTGAGGCACAAGAATAGATTTCCCAGAGATGCTGTGGCTGCCCCATCCCTGGAAGTGTTGAAGTCCAGGTTGGATGGGGCTTGGAGCAGCCTGGGATAGTGGAAGGTGTCTCTGCCCATGGCAGGGAATGTGATTGGATGGCCTTTAAGTTCCCTTCCAACCCAAACCATTCCATGATTTTTTGATTCCATGAAGATCAAGAATCAGGAGATAAGAAAGAGAAGATGAGGAAGGAATGCAGAGGAATGTGAGGTGAAGCAGGAAGTTCCTTTACAAGGCTGTTTAAAATGAAACATGGAAAGATGGAGATCATTGCAAGAATTTTCTTTGGATTTTTTGGTCATTTTTAAACAGTTTTCAGTTTCCCAGAGGATTCTAATAATTTTAATATCCTTTTGAAATGAGAAAAATGCATGGACACAGCAGTTAAGTTGCTCTTGTTTCTTGTTGTGTCCCCATTTTTGTTCCATATAAGTAAAAATCAGCTCATTTTCCACCCGTTCCACAATTTTATCTCTTAATTCCCCATGAAACTTCCAAGAAAATTTCCTTTTGGCCTTTGCCTGGTGCGGATGCTGAACTATTTGATTTTTGCTGGAATTGTCCATTGTTCCAAATGCTCTGTACCAGTCTCCCAACACACTCCTGGGAATTTCAGGTCTGTTTCTGTGATTGCAGTTTGAATAACGCCACTCACACACTTCTGGGATTTGGGAGCCATATTGGGATTTACATACAAAGCACAAAGCACTTGGATCAACCCAGAGAACCTTCCTCACTTCCAGCTGCATTTTCCATGTGTCCAATACTGGGAATAAGACCTTGTCAGGTGCTTAAATGCCAAGAAATGTTTTGGATTAAAATTTTGTGGTATATGAAGACCTCATATATTTTGGAAGTGCTCCATGTCCTTCAGAGCTTTTGTGGAGATCTGAAACAGGGCGAGGAATATTGGATGCCCCGTGGGTGGAATCCCAAGGGATAAAAAGGAAAAAAAATATCAGGCAATAGTAACCTGAAGAGTGGAAAAAATGTGAATTTCTTTCTCCCAGTTATCCAAATGGCTCATTTTCCCTTGAAAATGGTGTTTATGGAGAAAATTGCCTATTGGTTTGTCACAGTCCCTGCTCCCCGCAGGAAAATCCTGGATATGAGTGTTGAAATGGAAAATAACTTTCCTGATGTGCTTGGGTAATTCCCAAGGTTCTGTTTCACTGCTGTAGTGGCAGAGATGAGGAATTTTATTCCTCATCAGGGATCCTAATTTTGGAATAGAGGATCAACCACTGACCTGCAGGAACAGCTCAGCAGGAAAGTCAGAATTCCTCATTGTCCCTCTTCCCTGGTTCAATTCCAAAGCAAGGATGGGACTCCTACTGGTCTGCAGGACTGGGGCAAAGAGAAATATCCAAGATTTGGATACCCTCTAAGGTAGAAAAATCAGAGTTTTGGGGGAAATTACACTTCCTTTTGTAATTAGAAATTATCTCCAAACCCAGCTTCCAACTGCCTTCCAATGTTCTTAAACCTTTCATTGGTTAATAATGAAATACATTTAAATTAATAATTTATATGAATAATAATAGTAGTTCATATCCTCAAATAAACAAATTGCTGGCAAGGTGTTTTAGGAGATGCTGCAATTCAATTCTGGTCTTCCTTATCTTTTTCCCCTCTGGATACCAAGGGATAGAAATGCAGTTCTTGCCTCTGGAATTCTCAAAGCAATGGTAAGGGAAGGATTTTGCCCCAGGGCACCACAAGTGCCACTAAATATTCCAGAATTGTCATTTTAAGGGATAGAGGGAAAAGGAAACCCAGTGGGAAAGGATAAGGTCTTCAAGAGAAGGATTGTGGCCTGAGGAATCCATGGATGGAAAGAGAAGGAGGAAAGGGAAAAGATGGCAGTGAGAGAACAGGTCCAAGGTGTGAAAATTGGGCAAAAAGAATGCGCTGAATTCTGCTGTGTTTTCTGCCCCTGGGCTCAGACTCACACTGTTCATTGCATGTAATTCATCAAAAAATAGCTGGATGGCCCTGGGATGAAGGAAATTCCTGGTGTATCCCTAATTAACCATATCTTCAGCACCTCTGACAGCTCCTCCTGACCCGGTGGGATTTATCCATCGAACTCCATCCATGCCAAGAGACCTTGGTGGGTGACAAGGAGGGAGCAAGTCACCCATGTTTTTCATCCAGCATCCAAGGGGGAGCTGAGGATGTGGCTGGAGGTCACGGCTGATCCCGGTGCTGATGCCACAGAGCTGTGAATTCCCGTCCTGGTGCCGCCGTTCCTCCCCGTGAGGCTCATTCCCTTCCGGAAGCGGGACCGGCCGGCGCAGCTGAGCGCCAGAATTGTCGAGAGATGAAATCAGAGCTGGCCCAGCTTGGGTTGCAGGGACGGCTTTCTGTTCCCATTAATAATTCATGGATCCCCTGGGGGCGGAGGATGACATCATATCCCATCCTTTTCCCATTGCCACCCTGCCTTTCCCTTCCCTCTTTCCCATCATTCCTCTGCATCCCAAGAGTTGGGGACACCTTGGCACCATGTTTATTTACCCCCAAAGACCACGTCTCCTAGAAATAGAATTCCCAATCCTTGTTTGCCAGAGGTTTGGTCTGCTTCAGCCACTCAGGAGAATAAACCCTGGGAATCATTTTTTGTTTCCAGATTTTCCCTGGGGAGTTCGGTCATTCCAGGATGGTTTTACCGAGTTGGTGAGACCAGTTTGGTGTCATCTCTTTTTGGGAAGGGCTGTAGGGGAAAAAATAGAGAAAAGTCCTAGAAAAATTCTGGGTATAAACCAAAGGCCTGAGTTTCACAGAGAATTGGCAAGGAAGGATCCTGCAGTGTGGAATAGTGCTGGATTTTTTTCCTGCTGGTTCATGGTGGGAATACAGGTTGTGGCTGTGGTTGTGGAGGTGGAGATTGTCACTGTGAGGGTGACACCTGTCACCACTGAAGGAATCCTTTCCTTCAGGTCCTCTTTTTCTTCTGTCCTGGAGCTCAGCCATCTGCACAACCAAACCTGAGGCTTTTTTGTGAGCATCCCTGCATGGCCCCTCTTCCACAGTGAAATTCATCACCTTTCGTGTCCAAGTCCACCCTTGTGGTGGTATTGGCAGTATTGGAGGGAGACGGGGGTTGGAAAATATCTTGGAAGGATCCAGAGAAACCAATAGATCATGGAATCATAGAATGGGTTGAGTTGGAGGGGTCTTTAAGGGTTGCCTAATTCCAACTCTCTCCATGAACAGGGGACCTTCCACTAGACCAGGAACCCACTTTAGCCCGGTCTTGGACACCTCTTTAGATGTCTAAATATTTTCTGGATACTTTATCAGGATACTTTACAACAAGGAGGGAACAACAGCTTTCCTGGGAGGAGGACAAAAGTCCTCTTGTGTATGACTTGTAGAATCCTTCCTGCACTTTTTGGGACACACAGATGTCCCAGGTTTTATACTCCTTATTTTCCTTTCTTCCTTTTTTTTTCCTCTCTGCAAAGTTCATTTTTTCATATGGAATCATTCCCAGGGAGCTTTGGGATCAACCCAGGTCAGTTCAGTCCCACCGTAACCACCCCACAGAAATTTCAACCTAAGGCATTGTGTCACTTAGAAATTCCCAACAACTGGATTTTCCCCAGGAGATGGACCTGAAGGAGGGATTTGAGCCAACTCCACCATGGGCATGAGGTGTGCTCATCCCCATGTGCCCAAATCACCCATGGTTGAAGGAAGATGGGGACTTCAGTTGCTGCAATGTCTCCATTTGTATCTTAAAAATATGGATGAGGAATTTCTCTGGATTTGCAAAGGGGTTTGGAACTTCCAATAAACATCTTCATCCCTTCCTTCCCCAAATTCCTTTATTTGAAGCTTTATTAAGGGATAAAGGGCTTTTCCGGACCTCTGCCATGAACCGTCTCTACCCCTCTTTCAGCACAGTCCAGAGGAACTCCCTGCAGACTCCAAACCTCCAACCCTAATCTCCTCTTATGCCATGTTATTGCTATCCTTAGTGTCTCCTGGTTTTTAAACAGGGCCTGCATAGTTCATTTTCCCCCATTTAATTTCTTGACTTCCTCTTTTTCCTCAAGGATTCCAAGTGTTAACACAAAGAGACTCTGGTTGAGTTGTCTGATTTATCCATCTCCTCACCTTGACTTTATTTCCTGGTCGCAATTCCAAGTGCTAATGTTACATTCCTGGTTTAAGTATCTGATTTATCCACCCTCACCTCCCCCATTACTTCATGGTACGGGTTTGAAATGTTAATTTTAATAATAAAAGTTTTACACCCCCAGTGCTTTCTGTGCTAACATGGGGACATTATTTCCTAGGACGAGGGTTTTAAAAGCTAATGTCCTAATGCTGCTTTAATTGTGGGATTTATTCCTGCTAAGGCAGCTCCTGGAAGCATGTGGGGGTAGGAGGAAATCCGTGGCCAGTGACAGTGTCTCTCCTGGTGTTTGGTAGGAAGAGCAGATTCTTGAACCCAAGATGGAGAAGGAAAAATGTTGATTTTCCTGAAGAGGTATCCAAGGCTTCAAAAAGGGTTTAATGTATTTAATGCAAGAGTGGTCTTATGGGGGAAAACAGAATAATGGGATTGTAGGATCACTTAGGCTGGAAAAGCCTTCTAAAACCATTGAGTCCAACTGTTAAGCCAGCACTGCCAAGGCCACCACTAAACCATGTCCACAAGTGCCATGTTTATGTCTTTTAAATCCCTCCAGTACTGGGTGACTCCAGTACTGCTCTGGGCAGCTTTGTCAAGGCTGGACAACTCATTCCATGAAGAAATTTTCCTGATATCCAATGTAAAACTCCCCTGGTGAAACTTGAGGCCATCTCCTCTTGTCCTGTCCCTTGTTACCCAGGAGCAGAGCCTGAATCCCTCCTGTCAGGGACTTGTGAAGAGTCAAAAGGTCCTCCTGAGTCTCCTTTTCTCCAGCTGAGCCTCCCATCTCCCTCAGCCACTCCTGGTTCTCCAGACATTTCCTAGAACCTGTTCCCTTCCCTGAATACATTCCAGCCCCTCAATGTCATTCTTGTCATGAGGAGCCAAAGCTGATCCCAGAATCTGAAGTATCAGTGAAGCCCTGATGGCACAGATCCAGCTTCTCCTGAGTCTCTCTTGATGTCTCCCAAGCTCTTCCAGGGGAATGCAGCTCCAAAACCTGGCAAAGCTCCAAAGCCAAACTGGAGCGGGGATATAGTTTAGGACTGGGAAGGCAGCCCATCCCAGCTGGACATATGGAAAACACTTGGAAACTGGAAGGTCTTTCCCAAATCTGCCATGTTAGGTTTATGAGATGGAGGGAGGGTCTGGACAACACCACAGCAAAGGTGGGACCAGCACAGTCAGGCAGTGCTGGAAAGTTCTGGTCTCCCTGGGGCATAGGTGGGATGAGTGGAACCAAAATTCCTGGATGTTCTGTACCACCTGAACACCAAGAAAGGAAATCTGAGGCCAAGGAGAAACTCCACATCCAGTAGCTCTTGAGTTGTGCTTCAATGTCCATCTTTCTGGACTGACAGCCCTACTACGGAATGGGATAAAGGATAGGGTTAGGTTAGATGGGATTTTAGGGAAAGATTTTTCATCCAGAGGGTGTTTGGGCACTGGAACAAGCTCCCCAAGAAGTGGTCACAGCTCCAAGCCTGGCAGAGCTCAGGAAGCCTTTGGCTGTCAGGCACATGTTGGGATTTTTTGGGTGTCCTGTGCAGGGCCAGGAGCTGGATCCTTCCAGCTCAGGACATTCCATGAAATATGTGGTTCGAAGCAGAGCTGGGGCAAAGCATGGAGTTGCTGGGCTGGGGATTGGGATCAGCACTGGAGGTGTTGGTTGGTGACAACAAGACTCGTTCACCTTTAGTGGCTTGACCCAACGATCTTCTCCGGAACTGCTGCCGGGGATGATTGGATTGCTCTGACAGGAACTAGGAAGTTGCTGATGCAGGGAACAGAGGTCCTAAAGCTGCAGTGGCAGCAAAACGCCATCCTGATGTGTCACAGGGACAGCCCCGGCGGCAAGGAGAGCTCCTGCCTGCCCATTCTCACCCCATGATCAGGCTGAGGATGACCTTCCTGTGCCTCCAAACCAAGCCTGGATTTTAATTCCATCAAGGAGAACGCAGACTTAGTCTGGATCGGGAGGAGGGATGGACTTGTACACCTGTGGTGTTTTTTGGGAATCCAACTTGCCCTGACACCCTCAGTCATGAGAGAAGGTGTGGTGTCCACTGTTCCACTCTTTTCCTGCTGACAGGGTGCTGGGGACAACACCGAGCCACCTGGATGTGACCTGAGCATGTCACCTGCTTCAAAGACCTTACCTGGCCTCATTTATTTGCTGCTGTGGGGACAGAAAGTGCATGAGGCCACAGAGGGGGGGTGACAAGAGTGCAGGTGTCTGAGCACCTGAAGATGTGACACCACAAACAAAGGGTTGTGTCAATTTTTCAGGTGGCACAGCTGAAAAAATGACACAAGACCAAGCCCCCACCTGTGCACCAATAAATTAATTAATGAAAATTAAGCCTGAGATCTTTGCCTTCTGGTGACCTCTGCGTGTTTACTGTAAGCTTTCTTACGGATCCGATTTCCCTTTTTCTTTGTTTTCCCTTGGATTAAGAAATTCTCCCATTACAGAAGTCACTTAATGTGGAGGGAAAGAAAGTGAAAATTCAATTGAATAAACAGCGAGGGCACTTTTTTTTTGCTATCTGTAAAAAAAAAGAAGAGACCAAGCAGCAGAAATTAATGTTCAATTGAATAAATACCAATAACACTCCTTCTTTTTTGGCTTCTCCAGCTTATGGTGCAAAGATAGTGAAAATTCAATTGAATTTTAATAACAACGTGCCCCATTTCCAAAAATACAACCAAAAGGTGAGAAAGGGACCCTGACTTAAAATCAATGATAGAAAAGATAGGCGACATCATCAAAATTATATTAGCCTTAATAGTCAATCAATTAATGAAATCTCCCAGTTATTTAAAAAAATAAAAAGCCTGTGGAGGGCTCTTTTTTTTTTTTTTTTTGCTTTCCTGATGAAGTTTTCCAGCAGGATCTGAAAGCTTTTTGTCCCACCTTCCTTGCCCACCATTAGGGGCCGTTTATCGAAGTGACAGTTCCTTTATCTGGGAAGGAGGGGGGAAAAAGGAGAGTGCTGAGGCCACTGGGAATGAAATGTTGCCGAGATATGAATTTTGATAGGTCGTCAATACCCTCTGTCCCTTCCAATTAAAAAAGAGCAGCAGCCACCGAGGGCAGATGGGCAACATTTCAGAGCCCATAAAATCAGTCGGTGGGGGATAGAGGAGAGTCCAGCAGGACTTCAATCTCCTCGCCCTCTTTCCCTTCTGGAATGGGGTGGCTTCTCTTAACGCTTTGCCTGCTGGATTACTCTTCCTCTGGCTCGATGTTCTTCACCACTGAAAACTCATTGGATGGGGATTTTGGGTGTAGATGGACCTGTCCTTGAGGTCTCCATGTGACGCCGACATGTCCACGGGGATGAACGTGGTTGGCATCTGTCCTTGTCTGAATCCAAAGCTCTTTGCCAGGAGAAGCTTTGGCACTGTGGGATTGTTTAGGCTGGAAAAGCCCTCCAAGGTCACAGGGTACAGCCCTCCCCCAGCACTGCCAAGGCCACCACCAAACCTTGTCCCCAAGTGTCACATCCACATGGCTTTTAAATATCTGCAGGGGATGGTGACTTCAGTACTGTTCCCATGCTTAGCCACCTTTCCTGTGAAGGAATTTTTCCAATATGCAACCTAAACTTTCTGTAGGGAAACTTGAGGCCCTCTCCTCCTGTTCCTTGTTCCTTGGGAGCAGAACCCGACTCCCACCTGGCTTCCCCACCCTGTCAGGGCATTGTGGAGACCCAGAAGGTCCCTCCTGATCCTTCTTTTCTCCAGGCTAAGCCCCCCCAAGTTCCTTCAGCTGCTCCTGGTGCTCCAGACTCTTCCTCAGTTCTATTCCCTTCCCTGGACACGCTCCAGCACCTCAGTGCCTCATTGTGAGGGATGCACAAGTGACCCCAGGACTGGAGGTACCCCAGAAGTGCCAGCACAGAGGGACCATCACGGCTCTGGTCACTTTTCAGGCTGGTGGGGCCATCCAGCAATGGGTCAAACAAACGGCCAGAGGTTGCGTGACCGTGCTGATGCCACCTTGTCCCCCCCAGCCCTCTGGATCCACCTTCTCCTTGGGCTGCTTCTCACCTCCTCCTCTCCCGGGAGAAACCCAATCTGGCCTCCTCAGTGTCACCTGAAAGCGGGGATCTGCTTTCAGCCCCATCCCTGTTCCCGACAGCGGCGCGGACTAAGTGGCTCCGTTGCCCCGCGGAAAACCTCAGCAGGATTCCTGGCTCCAAGGGAGCTGCACTCGGAGAAGCACCTGGATAATCACGGAGGAGAGTTAACTCTTTGGGATCCTCCCTGCCAGGTTCCCAGAGGAAAGTCTGTCAGGGAGACGTGGTAAAATCAGTTGGAAGAACGGCAAAAAGTGGTAGGGAAATCCCCATGGACCAGTACATTCCAGCCATAGAGGGACAAAGGAGAGGGAAGGACACCTCAGAAACAAAGACAGGCCTGAGAGGGTTTCATGGAGTGAGAACAACACGAAAATTCAATTTAATTTTAGCAGAAGACACTCAAGGTAGGGAGGGGAAGGGATTGTCTCTCATTTGGTTCCAGAGCACAATGACTGACTCCAGCTGTTCCAAGAAAGACCCTGTGAAGTTGTGAAATTCCTCTTTCATGGATTCCTGAGGATTTATTCTTTTCTTGGAACACAACAAGCATTGCATGCCTTTGTTCAAGGACTCCAATTAACCCCGTGTTGCAAGTGTTGGTTGACCAGGGAATCCAAAGCAGGATTTGAACCCATTTTTCAGGTGAGACAGGAGCCGCAACCAGGATCCACTTCAAAATGGGATGCAAATGGAATATGTGAATCTTTGTGAAGTCACAAACCAGCTCACCTGGATGTCTGCAAAGAACGAAAATGTCTCTGCCACCTGCTCCATGCCATGCCCAGGGTCACTGACACACAGGTCCACCAGCCTTTGGAATTTGAATTCCTGATCCCAAGAAGCAAAACAAGAGGTCTCTGTACAGATCTGGATTCCGGGAGGCTGTTGAATACAATAATGGAATAATTCAGGTTGGGAAAGACTTCCAAGATCTTCAAGTCCAGCCTGTGACCAACCCCCACCTTATCACCAGCCCAGAGTGCTGAGTGCCACATCCAGTCCTTCCTTGGACACCTCCATGGATGGGGACTGAACACCTCCCTGGGCCCATTCCAATCCTTGAGCACCTTTTCCATGAAGAAATTTACCCTGATGTCCAACCTGAACCTCTCCTGGCACAACTTGAGTCTGTTTCCTCTCATCCTATCCCTTGTTCCCTGGGAGTTATCCCTCCTCCCGGCTGCCCCTTCCTGTCAGGGAGTTGTGGAGATCCAGAAGGCTCCCTCTGAGCCTCCTTCTCTCCAGGCTGAGCTCCTTCAGCCCATCCAGGTGCTCCAGCCCCTTTTCCAGATCTGTTCCCTTCTCTGGACATGCTGCAGCCCCTCGACATCATTCTTGTCATGAGGAGTCTAAAACTGATCCCAGGATTTGCGGTCCCTCAGCAATGCCAGCACCGGAGGATGATTCCTTCCCTAGTCCTGCTGCCCATGCTATTTTTAGTACAAAAAGTGACAGAAAAATGTCATGATTATCCCAAGGAGTTTAATTCAGACATAAGGAATTCAATCTCCATATCCACCCAATCCTGGGAAAGAGTGAAAAGCTGTCACTCACATCTTGTCAGTGGCAATCTGGACAAGCTGTCAAGATCCATTGAAGACCCTTCACTGTCACTTCACCTGCTCCGAGGATTTGAGGTGGCTTTTAATCTTGGCAGCCCAAACTCCTCCAAGACCCCCTTCAGTACCCAAATTAATGTTTTTGGTGTTCCCAAAATATGGTGGATGTGGCTGGAAATTCCACATTTGGGGGGGCCACATTTGGGGTGGGTGGATCTGGGGCAAGCGGTTTTGGGAAGTTTCATTACGGTTCCAGTTTGAGTGAGATGGTGGCTTCTGGGATGGTGACAGCAGGAACGGACCTCTAGGAGTGCTCATCTTATGTGTCCGGGTGATCTGAAGATTCCCAAAAATTCCCATCCCATTTGTCTGCTAATCTGGCCTTTCTGAGGGATGTGCTGGTTTCCAGCAACTGGATTTCCAGCTGGATAACAGTGAATCCAGGGTGGACCCTCTGCTGGAATTCACCCTCAAACAGGGAATGGGGTGTGACAAGGTTTGGGAACTTCAAGAATTCCCATATCCAACAGATTAGGAATAACTGAGGATCCCAGATGGAATCTGGAAGGGGAAGAGCAATCCAAAAGCAGCAAGAAAGTGTTGGCTCAGCACAGCAGGTGGATTTTTTTTTTTTTCCATAAAGGATTTGTTTTGGTCATGGAATTATATTGTCGTGGATATTCCTGGATATTTTTAGCTGGAGTGTGATGCAGGTATGGGGTTAAGAAAGCTCAGGATGCTGCAGCACTCATCCTGCAGCCTTTCCCAACCCAAATCCTCCAAGGATAAGAGGGAAAACAAAGATGTGCCTTGGCTTTGGGCCTGGAAATGAGGAAGGGAATTAACTTGGATGTGCTGGAGGTGGGGGCTGGCACAGGGAATTTTGTTAAGTAGTTAATGGACACAGAATTTGGTCAGCTCCATGGCACCGGCTCCTGCTAACTCAGGGATTTTAGGAACCCTGTGGGATGCAGGCTTGGATAGGAGTGCTCTGAAAGGAGACACCCTCTGGATGAGCACCGGGATGGGTGTGGGGAAAACCTGGCTGCTGGAGAGAGCAGAGTTCCCTCCCTGGGAATTCTGTCATGCTCATGGCAGCGTCCTTGCTCCACAAACTTCTCACTCCTGCAGCATCCTTGGCTGGCATCCCTTTTCCCTCAGTCTGGGAATGCTAATGAGGTCACAGCCCTTGGTGGGGAGCTGATAACGAGCGTGAAATTCCTTGGATCCCGACTCAGCAGAGCTTTGTGTCACTGGGAGAGCGACACAGTTCAAGGAAAAGCCAGTCTGTGGCCAAGATTTTTAAGGATTCCCCCGTTCTGCTTTGCCCTCCCTCCTTATCTCTCGCTGCCCTGAAATTCCCAACATGGAGCAGCCGGGGAATAACAAGTGAATCTTCCCGGTTTGGTCTCCCAGGCTCTGCTGGAGGCTAAGTGAGGTTAACAACCGAACATGTTGGGAATTATTGAGGGAAGAGACCTGGGAAAAAGCTCCGTCCCTGATCTGATGGTGATAAACGATTGGAGCTGGGATATCGGATTCCTTCCCTCCGGTGGTCCCTGCAGGAACAGCTTCCAGGCGAGCGTGTCGGCCGTTCATTAAAGGAAAACAGCAAAGATTATCCCTAATATCTTGAAGATTAGTTGGATAAATACACGCTGGAATGTGCAGGTCCTGGGGCTGCTGGGAAACCCTCCGGCTTCATTGACTGAGTTTATCCAATTTGCATCCACCGGCATTCCCAAGGCTGCTCGGATGTGTTTGTAAACACAGCAGGGATGCACTTAAGGCACGTCCTCAGGACTCCTTTTGGGATTAGAAAATGTTATTTGGGAGAGGAGAAATGTAAAGTAGTTTTCTAAATTATTCCCAGAAAAGTCTGAGGGAGGTAAGGAATGACACAGATGAGTGTGTGAATCCTGGAATTATAAAACATCCTGGATGGAAGGCACCAACAAGGATCAGCGAGTCCCACCCCAAGCCCTGCACAGGGCGTCCCAAAAAATCCCACCCTGCACCTGAGAGTGTTTTTCAAACATTCCTGGAGCTTGGGGATGTGATGATTCCCTGGGGATCCTGTTCCTGTGCCCAGCCTCTGGAGGAAGAGCTTTTTCCTGATACTCAACATAAATGTCCCCTGACACAGCTCCAGCTGCTTCCTCAAAGTTATCCAGGATGGTTGTTCATGGAAATCCTTTCCAGAATAAATTTCAGATGCTTGAAAATACTGGGATGCTTTAGGAGGAAAAAAAAAAAAAAGCAAACAACCCAACAAAAAAACAAAACAAAACAAAACAAAAACCCAAACAAACAAAAAAAAAACCCCAAAAACCCAAAACCACAACAAAAACCCCAAAACCAAAGCAGGACTGGAAGATTTCTTTTTTCTGCAAAAATTACAACTAAAAATTCTCTGGATTTCTTTCTTAAACTGAGGATTCCTTTTTTTTTTTTTTTTTTTTTTTTTTTGCTTCCCAAGTGCAAAAATAATTTCTTCAAAGCTGCCCATTTTTGAGGAGAGGAGGCAGTGGAGCAGAGATTTCCAGAGGTCCCACCAACCTAAATCCTTGCAGGGAATGTGAGCAGGAAGTTTTGCTGCAGAGCAGCTTTGGGAAAGACAGGAATCCCCAGCCCTGAGTGTTACAAATGCTTTTGTTCCCATTTAAAAAGCAGCAGCAGAAACAATGGCAAATCCTGATGGATTGACCCAAATGTCGCCTCTGGATTCTCTTTCCTTAAACTTGAAAGCCAAAGTCACATTTTAATTCCAAAACAGAGGGAAAACCACCAAAGGGTGCTGGCAAGGAACCAGAGCTTGGAGACACCATTTTGCTGTGCAAGGAGAAACATGGAAAAGCTCCAACCCTTGCTCCATCCTTTAGCTTGGATTGCTGTGGGAAAGGGAGGGAGCACATCCACCTCGGCCTAGGCTCACCTGGATTTGGGATGTGAGGCCCAGCACCGACCAAACCAAGACATTTTGTCCCTCCTCCATCCCCTTCATCCTTAAGGAATGTCCTTGGGAGAAGGGGATGTTGCTGCCACCATTATGAGCTGCTAAAGGATGGAGAATCCATGGAATTTAAAAAAAAAATCCTCAATGGGATTGCCTTTTTAAATTATTATTTTAAAGGTTCTTTCTTCATGTTTTGAAATTTTTTTTTGTCTCTTCCTGCCTGATCTCCTTGGTAGTCGTGCTGGAATGGTGGGAAAACCCCATTCCGGGAAAACCCCATTCCAGGAGAACAGAAGGAATCTGGGATGACTTCACACCCATGTGCAGCTCAAGGCATTGGACCCTTCCAAAGTGATGATGAAGTATCCTAAAAATCCAGAAGAAACCATGGAAAGAGGAATTTTATCCCGACCCACCTTGTCTATCGACCTGTCTTCCCCAAGCCATTTAAATATCCCAAAATTACTGCAACACATTGATGGATGTCTACCAAATCCCAGGAAAAGGGGTGGGAATTGCAGGGAAGGGAAAGATTTTTCTGCCAAGTTGATAAAAAAAAAAAAAAAGAGAGATTTGGGACAGAAAAAGGAGAATCCAAGGGCACTCAGAGGGCACTTGGAGACATCCCAGGTGCAGGGAGGACCTGGTTGCCTCCAGGGAATTAAAATTGTTCCTGTGCAGGTGCAAAAAATATCCAGGACAAAACAAAAATAAAACAAATATTTTCCACAGCAGGAATTTCCACTGGAGCAGGCAGGGCTGGAGTTAACAGGAAGGAAAAAATTTTGAAAGAAGGAAAAATCCCAAAAGAAGGAAAAACCCCAGGAACATCCACATGAAATAAGGCAGCTTTTAACCTTATTTTGCCCCTATTCCTCCTTTTTCTTTTTTATTTTTCCTCTCCTCAGTTTTTCTCCTGTGGAATAAACAGGGATGGCTGGAAAACAAAGGGTTTGGAATTTATTTATTTATTTATTCACCCGTTAATTTATTTATTTTCCCACCTCTGCATTCAGCTGGAGGTGGGAACGCTCCGTGTCCGTGCCTGTGTGGGATGAAATCCAGGCCAGGCAGGCAGAGTGCGGAATTCAGCCACCCTCAGCAGGAAAGAGCAGCGGGACTGAAAGGAGATGGGAAAAGAAAGGATGCGTGGAATTGCACCCCCCACCTCCAATTCCCACTGCGGAATTCCGGGCCAAAAAATGCTGCTCAACACTTTCTGGAGAGTGGAATTTTCTATAGGAAAACATTTCCTTGTCCCAAAAAAAAAAAAAATTAATATTTGGGATGAGGCTGCTTGCGGGATTTTTAGGAGGTTTTGCTTTTGGTGTTAAAAATACTGGAATGAGTTGTTTCAAGTGTGCCACAGTAAAATATTTTCTAATTCCAGGGGAAAACTTCCTGCTGCTTCTCTGCCTGGGTTTTCCCAGTGTTCAGAGTTAAATCTTGGATTTGGCAATTTAATGGATTAGGAAGTTGAGATTCCTGCTGTGTTTTGTTGCTCAGGAGATGGAATATTTTGATTTGTCTAGATTAAACCAGTGTAACATCAGATGAACATTTTCCAGGTGGATTTTTTTCAGAGGACAGATCCCAAATTCTTCCCTGTATTTTTGGTGTTGGAATTCCAACCCTATTTCCAGATGTCAGGATTTTCAGGCAGAGGAAAATGCCATTTTCCAGAAAAAATGATAAGCTGAACATTTAGACAACAGCTCAAAAAATAATTTCAGGTTTCTGTGAGGGTTTTCCCACTTTTCTTGTAACAGGATTTTTTTTTTTTTAGGATTTTTTCCCCCATGTTCCCTTAGGGATAGGAAAAGAATCCCAAGGAAATGTAATTTATGATCCTTGAATGGGTTAACTGGGTAGAAACACATCCCTGCTTCTTGGGAATCTCAGCTGGATCCTATAGTTGCTGTCCTGGGGATCTTGGACACCAAAATTCCTGGGTAGAAGTAAAAGGACTTCACATTCCAGAGGGTTTGGAATTGTCCTGCCTTGCACAAAAAATTAATCCTTTAATATTCCTTCAGAGGGGATGTCAGTTTTTTTTTTTCCCTTAATATTATCTAAATCCCAGTTTTCCAGAGGTTTATTGGTTATCCCTGCTTGTGCTGAAGGAGAATTTGGGATGCACAGTCAGAAATCAGCCCAAAACTCCATAAGAAAATAAAACCTCCCAGGATTCTGCATCTAAAAGAGCTGGAGCTGAAGGAAGAGAGCACCTTCAGGATGTGTCCCTCTCTCCAAGCCCTTATCCCAATGTCCTCTGGAGCCAAACCCGCTGAGGGAATGGAAAATAAGAGCCAGACCCTGCCTCAATTCCCAAGAATCGATTGGCACTGGCATTATTTCTCTCCTTGGCAGAACAAATCCGATGGCTCTTCCCGGGATTGTCACAGAAAGTCCCCAAATGCAGATGGGAGAAGGATGCTATGGATTCAATAAAATGAGCCCCAAAATAAAGATATTCTTTGAATGCTGATCATAAAATCCTTTGGAAAATCTGGTTCCAGCAATGGAATGTCAGACCCCAGGCTTTTTTTGGAGGAGGGAATACCAGGACTTATTCCTAAGGCAGGGATAATTTTATTATTTCAGTGCAGGGTGTGGAGCAGGATTTTTCCCGCCTTCCTTCCTTAAAAATGAGGAAGAGGCAAACATTTAGGGCAGATTTTCCTTTTACCTGTGATGCTCGAGATTTATCCCGGGTTTTCATGTGCATGTCTGTTACCCAGGGTGTGGGGATGTGTGGAATAAGAAAATCAGGATTTCTCTGCAGGATTTGTGTATTTTTATTTAAGGCTTATTTTATATCCCAAATTCCCTTCCCGTGACAGCAGAATTTAAAGGGAAGTGTTTTCCTGGCAGCGAATCCCTGTTTCTACGAGTGTGGCTTTGATGGAATCGGGGAGTGATTCCCAATTTCCAGCCACTTCTCCTCCCTTTTTCCCCAGCCACGAAATATTCCATGGTTTAAAAGGCAGAGGGAATGGCTGGATATCAGCGTCCCATTCCCAAATATCCCTCCTGGATCGGTGAGTGACACGCAGCTACGCTGGGGGAAAATCGGGAATGAATCCATCAGTGTCAGCACTTTCCCATCCCTATAGAGGGATCCGGCTCAGCCCCAGCCCAGCCCCCTCTCTCCCGCTCCCGCTCCCTCTGGATGTGCCCTGGAATGCCGAAGGAGCAGGAATTTTAAATCGCCGTTTCTATTAAATGGACTTTATCGCACTCAGCAGCTCCGGAGCGCTCCCATCTCCTCCCAACCCCACATTATCCCTTTAAGACTCCAACTCCAGCCTAAGTTTTATTTAAGGAAGGAGCCCTTGGAGCTTTTTTTCCAGGTGTTTTCAGCCTCTTTTCCAGCCCTGCTTCCCTGTTGATGTGCTGATCAATTACTCATCAAATCTTAATGAGCGCTTTAACTCAACTGTGGCATCTTAATCAGAGCCTTTGACTGCCAAGTGTCAGCTCCATCGACTCGGGAGAGCTGGGACAAATGATCCCAATCGACTGGAATGGGCTCTTCCCGGCTTGGGAAGAGCCTTTCCGCGAGCCTCATCTGCCGTCTAGCGGCTGCACGGGAAGAGGACGAATGGAGAGGGAATTTTGAGGGTGGAATTTTGAGGGATGAGGGTGGGATGCGGGGTGGGATCCTCTCCCGCTTGGTTCCCGCTAGGAGAGGGTTTGGGGTGAGTTTTCCTTACGGGAAACGCCGCGGGTTTGTGTGTGTGGGAGCGGAGGCGCCTGCCAGGATCCATAGGATGGGAAATCTGTCCCTGTGAGGCTGTACGGGTCTGTGGGATCCCAGGAAAGGAGGGATCTCGGGGCAGGAGCTGCCTGGGGCTGGGAACACAGGGCAAAGTTGGATATATGGAAACAGGGAATTCTCTGTGGATGCTCTGGGAGCTCATCCCACGGCAGAGTCCAGCCTGCTGTGGGACAGGCCTTGCAAACCTTTCCTGGGATGATTTTTTTTTTTTAGCCTGTTCTTCTTTTTTTAAATTTTTTTCCCCTCAGTAGCATCTGTTGGAAAAGCTGCTTAAAGGAGCAACAAAGAAAAAGCTGACACAGACCTGAGCCGGGGAGAGGGAGCAGGTCAGGATTGCTGGAATCCTCAGGGATGTTTGTATCCGAGCTTTTATCGTGCTTTAACCAGCCCTGTGCCCTCCAGACACCTCTCTACAAACCTGGGAACCCCTTTTTTTGGGGACGGGGACAAACAGGCAGCAGATCCAGGTCACCCAAAGCTGCTGGGAGCATCCCCTGTAACTGGGAAGCTTCAGGATGTGCTGGCTCCCTGCCTGACCCTCTCCCTTGGATATAAAATCAGCTGAGGGCAAAAATAATTTGGAATCGGGTATTCCAGTTCAGTGCCGACAAGCAGGAGGGATGTCTGGGATTCTGGGGCATGTAATGCCTGGAAGAAGGATTTATTATTTTCTTTTTGCAAGGCTGAGATGATCCCTATGGGATGTTCTGGGGAGATCACAGGGCGAGGCAGCTGCTGCTTCAATCCAGAGGGGTTTAAGGGATTGGGACAGCACCGTATGGACACCCCTGTGCCCTGTCTGGAGCCAGGAGAGCCCTGCAGGAGGTTTATTTTTGTCAGTAGAGGTGTTCCTGACCCAGTTCCCAAGCATTCCTCACACCCTCTGCGTTCCCCAGCACCCAGGAGAGGCTCAAGGATTGATGCTGTCCGTAGGAATTTTCCTTTTCCACTCACCAGGGTCACCAAGCATCCCTAAGAAGGTGGAACAATTTTTTTCCTCTGGTTTCAACCATCCCGTGGGATTTTTCCTTGACAGAGGCTGGTAAGGATGTGGGATGGTGATGTGGAAGGAGGAAAAAGAGGGAAAGCCAGGATGCATTTTGGGTGCAGGCAGGGCATTGTGGGTGATGAGAATGATTTGAACTTGGGGCCCACCACCAGCACCAGGGCATTCCAGAGACTGGGAATTTTCCTTGTGGAGCATCTCTAGAGCTCAAAGATCCATTTGAACAAAGAAGGGGAGACAGAGTTAAAACAATTCAAATTAGCAAAAAGCATACACTTTCTATGGCCTTGTTGATACGGTCATCCACCAAAAAACTTTGGGGAAAGGGAATCAGGCAGAGGAGATCCTGCCTGGAGCTGACACGGAAGGGAAACAAATCCCTTTGGATGCCTTGGGCTGGGGCTTCCTTGATATAACAAGATTAAAGCAGTTCTGCTTTGCTGACTCAGATTCCCAACTCCCAGATCCAAAGGGCTCGAACTCCCGTTAAAACCAGTTTTAAGCGGATGAGGAAATGATGTCAAAGGGCCAAAGGCAACGTGGCCAATCCTGACACTAATCCATGGCCTTACGACATCACTGCTTTATGAGGGAGATTCCCAAAATCATGGAATGATTCAGCTTGGAAGGGGCTTTCAAGACCGTCTCATTCCAACCCCCTGCCATGGGCAGGGACAACTTCCACTATCCCAGGTTGCTCCAAGCCTCATCCAACCTGGCCTTGGACACTTCCAGGGATGGGGCAGCCAAGCTGCTCTGGGAAATGTGTGCCAGGGCCTCCCCGACCTCAGAGGGAAGGATTTATTCCCAATATCCCATCTAACCCTTCCCTCTGGATGTTTGAGGCCATTTCCCCGTATCCCTTCAGGGATGGCCACAATTAGGTCACACCAAAGCCTCTCTTTTCCATGCTGGACATTCCCAGTTTTCTCAGCCTTCCCTCACAGCAGAGCTGCTCCATCCCTCTGATCATCCTGGTGCCTCCTCTGGACTTGCTCCAACAGCTCCACATCCTTTCTATGCTGGGAATTGCAGAGCTGGATCAAAATTCCAGGTGGAATCTCACCAGAGTGGAGAGAGTTCCAGTGGCATCCTGAAGTTCTTTCAGTGGAAAAATTAAGGAGAGGCCAAACCTCTCCTAAGACTCTCCCAAGCTCCAGCTGCTCTCATCACAGGGAATTTTCCAAGCCTGCTCTCGCTTGTCTGTGAAATAACATCCAGCAAATCTCTTTCCCAAGGATGTGCTCAGCCTCCTCTTAAAACTGAATCAACAACATCCCTTGGGAATCAATCCTACAGCTTCATGATTTAGGATGTCAGGAGACTATCCTTCGTGTTTATTGGTGAATTTTTAAAATTCTGATGATTTTTATAAGTTTTGTGTTCCAGACCCAGTTGTTTAATTGACCTAATTTGGAATAAATACATTAAAATACAGAATGTCCAGACTCAAAGTCAGGGAATAAAATAAAAATGAGCTCAGTATTAGTTTTCTTTGGGAAATGTCCTGTTTTTTTAGGTAGATTCATGATTTGGACAACTCATTCATTGATCTGGGGGCCATTGGTTGGATTGTCAGGACTTTTTGTTGGATTGATTGGCAGCTTGGGATGGTGTTATCCCCAAAAATACCCCAGGGTCTCAGATCCTGGTAATCAGGGCACGGGAGAGACTGGGAGAACCGCTGGAAGCAAAGGCAGGTTTTATCAGGAATCCTCAGTGTAAAAGCATCCCCCTTCCCTGATTTTATGGTGGAAAATTCAGGGAATGGCCATGATGGCTTTTGGGATCTCCACAGTTGAAAGTTGCAGGAAGGGATAGTCCAGTTATATAAAGGAAAAAGGAAAACAAAACGAGTGGTCAGGCAAAGGAAAAAGGACTCAGAAAGGGAACTGATCCCGCTTCCATGGATTTCTTTTCATGCACTTTGTTTGGAATTAGAGGATCTTTAAGGTCCCTTCCAACTCCAGCCATTCGAGGATACATTTGGATTCATATCAGAAGATGCGGATTCAGGAGGGAATTTTTTTCCAGGGAAGTTCTGGATGAAGAAGCTCTGGAAGAAAGCTGGAGCCAGGTTGGGATCTTCTCACAGGAAACAAGGGACAGGATGTGGGGACCTTGGCTTAAGATACTCCAGGGGAGATCCAGTTTGGACATCAGGAAGAATTCCTTCGTGGAAAGGGTGATCAGAATTGGAAGGGGCTGCCTGGAGAGGTGGTGGAGTCGCCATCCCTGGAAGTGTCCAAGGAATGCCTGCAGGTGGCACGCAGTGGTCTGGTCTGGGTGACAAGTTTGGGATCAGTCACAAGCTGGACTTGATGACCTTGGAGGTCTTTTCCAACTGAAATTACTCTGGGATTTTGGAAAGCTCTTCCTGGCTCAGCTCAGTGTCTGGAGACTGAGGTGACCAGGAGAAAGTTGGAGAAGAATATTGAGGCAAGAGGATCTCCACCTTGTGGAAGGACTTCTGTCCTCCTTGGTGGCTTGATATGGATTCCCTTCTCCTGGGATGGGGTGAGAAAAGCAGGATAAAACTAGGGAAGTGGCAGAAGGATCTGTTCCTTGGAAGAACATTCCAAGCAGAGCAGACACAGCAATTCCACTGCCGTAGGCACTGCTCAAAATGGGATGAGAAGACACAAACCATGAGCAAAGGAAGACAAATCCCACAATGGTGAGCTGTCCCCTGACAGAATTCCATGTTTCCAGCTCCCCTGATAAATGGGACTATTCCCCTGATAAATGGGCCCATTCCCCTGATAAATGGGCCCCTCGGACCCAGCTTGTCCGGAGCCATTCCGGCAGATGGATGTCTCCCAGTCCCAGCCAAAGAGCTCATTTCCTTCTGCTATAGATCCTGGAGGCTCCTGGCAGCGGAGAAGGATAAGTGCACTCAGCAGGGTCCTGGGCTGGCTGGGGTGGAGGGGAGGCACTCAGGATGCTCCCATGGGAAAGCAGCAATGGATCTGGAAGGAATCCAAGTGGTCAACGTGAAAAGCCTTTCCCCCCGGGAATGGACCTGCACTCTTCATCCAGCCTCATCCAAGGAGACCTCATTCCTTACAGCCTACGGAGGGAGGAAAGCCGGGAAGGAAAAATGGTGGGAGCTGATTCCGTAAGGATCTGTGTGTCCAAGCCATCCATACCTCCATAAATCATGGAGTCATGGAACCACTGAGGTTGGACAAGACCTCCAAGATCCTCGAGTCAAACATGTGACTGATCCCTACCAAAGCACCGAGTGCCCCATCCAGGCATTCCTTGGACACCTCCAGGGATGTGGACTCCACCGCTTCTCTGGGCATTTCCTTCCAATGCTTGACCACCCCTTCCATGGAGAAATTCTTCCTGATGTCCAACCTGAACCTCCCCTGGCACAACTTGAGGCCATTCTCGTCCTGTTCCTCATTCTTTGGGAGCAGAGCCTGACGCCTACCCGGCACCACCCTCTTTTCAGGGAATTATGGACAGAGAGAGACAGAAGGTCCCCCGTAGCCTCCTTTTTTCCAGGCTAAACATTCCCAGCTCCCTCAGCTGCTCCTCATAGGATTCACTCTCCAGACCCTTCACCGTGGAATATTTTGGATTTGAAGAAAGGGTTTGGTTTTACCCAGGGAACAGTGGGAGAGAGGAAATTCCCTGTGGAATTGGACAGCCAAACACCTCCTTGTCACAGGGAGAAATACAAAGAGCAACAGGAAGTTGGGATTCCGATGGAAGTGTGGAGATTGGCTGGAATTCTGCAGAGTTCAAAACCACTTTGTTCCTGAAACAAAAAAAAGGATGGCTTCCACTGTCCTTTGCAAGGAAGCACACACCATTTTCTTCTCTCTGTTCAGGTGTTTTCCCTGAAGGGGAAAAGTCCCCTGGATTGACAGAACAAGTCTGGACAAATAAATTGTCAAACCTCACTGGGCAATCCATTATTTGCATTAGTAAATCTGTAGGGCTTTTCCCAAGTATCCATCAAGATCCCCCTCTGGACTGATGGAATATTGGATGGCTCCTCCTGTTTGTTTCCCCCAAGTTCTCCCTTTTCCATCCTCCTCTCCTGTTTTTAGTTGGCTCCTTACCTTGTACAATCCAGAGGGGAATTCTCTGTGGGATTTCAACGGCAGCAAACATCACAAGACGCCTGGAATTCCCAAATTCGCCTCCTTGGAAGGAGCTCATCCATTCCATCAGGAGAGAAGTCAGGAGCCCTCACCTACCCCCACTCAAACCTTCCAGCTGCTGCAATTAACAGGACAGATTTTAATTGGCAATTACAATTCCATTAACTGTGGCTGGTGGATCATTGGATCTGTCAGGAAAGCCCTGGAGCGGGGAAAATTGTTGGATGGATCCAAGATCCTGCTCTGGAGCTGTGGAGGAAGAGACAACAGGAAACAGCTGGGCTCTCTCAGCCAGAGAACTGGAAGTGGACTTGCTTGAAATCCACTTGTATTCCTTATCCAAGGACTGCTGCATCCCAAAAAAGTCCTTGGGATGAAAGCTCAGCAGCACCAGGGATGAGGGAGTCAGGAATTGGATTAGCAACAAACTCCAGCCCAGAAAGCACCTGGGAAACAGAGCCTGGATCTCCTGGTTGGAGGGGAAAACATGTGGCTCCAAGGGAATTCCATTGCTTGAAGATTTGTGAGGTCTGGGTAAAACTTCCAGGCACCTTCAGGACAGGGGAATTTATCAAAGAGGATTGTTCAGGAATTTTCCAAGCTCTGTTCCCAGCTTTTCAGCGCATGTGGTGTTTATCCTCTCTACCTACACTGGTGGGAATTCCATCCTCAGCTTGGCACAGCTGATCCCAGCACGGCACAATTCCCAAACCAGGATTGGCAGCACCCTGACACTGATCCTGCCATGCTCCATGGATCTTTCTGATCCCTCTGCCAATGGATCCACACTCTCCTGGCTCTCTCTCATCCTCATTCCAGGAATATTTTCCATGAGACACCAGCAGCAGCCAACACATCAGGTGTAAGATCTCTGGATAATTTGAAGGGATGACTTGGAATAAGGTTCAAAATCCTTCAGGATTGATCCTTAATGGCAAATATTCCTATTCTTTTATCTGTGTGTTGCCAATATTTCCTTGGATAAGAGATTTCCCCTACAAACTTCCTGGAAAAACCCAGCTGTGATCACTGTTTAACAGGCCGGGTGAATATTGCCCATCGCGAGGGCTTGGGGAATGTCAGAGGGAAATCTCATTCCACATACACTTTTCCAGACAAAACACTGATTTAAAGGAAAGCTTGGGAAGCAGAACAATCCTTAAAGTTGGGCTCCAGGTCTTTTGGGACAAAATCCATCTTCACGGGGAGATTCAGGAGGGTTCTTGGCATACCCAGAAGGAGGGAGGAGTTTCATTCCCAGCAGAGTTTGTAGGAGACAGACAGGAACTGGTGGTTTATTTGGATTTATTTCTCTGTTGGCCACTCCCAGCACCTGTCAGCTCTGAATTTCATCAGGTCTGACAGGAAAAGTGAGATCTAAATAATTAAATTCCTGAAAAATTTGTGAAGACAGAAAGCAGGGTGAAATAATCTGGAGTTCTCCATGGAGCAAGGGCTGGGCAGACAGGGATGGGGAGGAGGAGGTTGGAAAGCAGAGGGACACCCACAGCCACAGGGATATTCCAGGCTCCCAAAAACCCCAGCAGAAGGAAAGACACCACAGAAAACAGAAACTGGGGGACTGTCTGCCAATAAGTGACTTTCCACAAAGGCATCCTGGTCCTGGAGCCTCTGGACAGAGTTTTCCTGCTTTGTTTGGGATCCATTTGCTGCATCAGCTCCTGCTTTTGTCTGTCTGAGCTCTGTCTGTCTCCATCTCTCAATCACAGCCAGAAGTTCCCATCTCTGATGGACCCAGGAGCGGGATGTTATTGCTCACGGAGCAGTTTTCCATGCAGACGGATTGATGCTTTCCCAGACTTGGATTAAACCTCCCAGGAGCTCCTTCAAAGTGGCCTCCTCATATCCTTTTCATCCCAGCATCAATTTTTCTTTTGATGGGATATTTTGAGACTTCCCCAATTATTTGTGGCCTTTATGCTCCAGGTTTTTATGCTGTTGCTTTGACCTTTCCCACCTGGAATTTTTTTGGGTCAGAACCTACAGTCCCGCATTTCCTCTTTGCTCCCAGGGTGTCTCTCCATGCTGGAGTATTCCCATGTTTAGATCCAAATAAATAACATCACCAACGATTTTCTCTGCTGTTGGCAGCTCGGACTCCAGAGATGGATGTAAGGAGAAATATTGAGCAAGAATCCCATTTTAATCCCTCATCCAATAATTCTGGGTGTCTCTGGTGCTTCCTCACCTCTCGACACAAAATTGTGCATTCCCAACCTTCGGATAATATCCGAATATGCAGATTTTATTGACTTCTGCTCCAGTCAGTTTGGAGATTTATTGACATGGGAAGGGAATATTGACCTGGGATGAAACCGAGGTCAATGTGAGCATCCCACGGGAGCATAAATTTCCAAACTGACCCAGCAAACAGAAGTCAATAAGGGAATGGTTCATCCAAACATTGTCTTACCAAAATTAATTCCCAGGGACGTGGCTTCACCTGCAGTTTTGATGGAGAAATATGGGAGGCGAGATTGGGATGAATGGGGAGTTGGTGTCTGGTTATGGAGAGTAATGAAACTGCCGGGAATGGGGGGAAAGGAATTGCATTTGTTGATAATTTAATTTCCAGTCAGTGATGGAGCGGCCTCCTGTTACCTGGGAATGACTCCGGAATGTGTAGGGCTGGATCAAGTGTAATCCTCAGGGATAAAATTCAGGGAAGGTGGCAGCTCATGATGTCAGTTCTGTGTTGGGGTTCTTCACCTCCACAAAGATTTTGGGGGATCCTTGATGACTCTCAGTGAACTGGGATGAAGATCCTAATTTGCAATTTGGCTCCAGGTTTATCAATTTATCAGTTTTCCAGTCTTAATCCAGGAGGGAATGGGGTAAAAAAAAAGTGTTTTAGGTCTCTTGATATAATTTGGGATGTGTGGGGTGGGGATGCTGGGATTTGCAGGGTTTCATGGCCTCAGGAACACTCTTGAAATCCTTTGTTCCTAACCCCAAATTCCCTACTCACACAAATGCATCCTGTGTTTTAATTGATTCCAACATGGATTTTCAGTGTGATCATTTCCAAGTGTTTTTTGTTCTGCAGAAATGGCTTGCCCATTTTTACTTATTTTGTAAAATTATCTTTGTATCAATAGCAGTGGGAGAACCACAGACTTGATTTCTTCATCTTCATCATTTCAAGATCCCAAAGCTTTGCCTGTGTCCTGGAAAATCTGCTCCTGCCATAGAAAAATCCCTTTGGAATTTCATTGCAGGTGTAACCACATTTTTGAGTGTTGATAAAAAAAAGACTTGGTGACAAAGGACAAATTCAAGAGCTCATTGCTCTTAGAATTAATGGGGAGAAAACTGGAATTTTGATGGAATGCCTTGTCCCACCTGGAGGATCTGGAGCACCAGCCTGGGCTGAGCTGGGAAAGGGACTCATCCTGGAGAAAAAGAGGCTCAGAGGGGACCTCCTCACTCTCTTCGGCTGGGTTCTGCTTCCAGGGAACAAGGGACAGGATGAGGAAACTGCCTCAAATTGCACTAGGGGAGGTTTAGTTGGATATCAGGAAAAATTCCTTCACTGAAAGAATTGTCCAGCCCGGGGCAGGGGTGGAGTCCCCATCCCTGAAGGGATTTAACATCCCTGTGGATGTGGCACTTGGGGACATTCTGTAGTGGTGGCCTTGGCAGTGCTGGGGTGACATTTGTACTCAATGATCTTAGTGGTTTTTCCTAACCTAAATTATTCCCTGATTTTAACAAATTACCCCTGAGATGTTTCTGAACCACTGAAGCCACTCGGGTTTAGAAAACCACAAAGTCATTTTTTTTCCCAGCAGAGGAAGCTGAGATTTGTCAGATTTTAGGTGAAGCAGCAACCAAAACTAATCCTGACACCTCTTAGTCTCTGCTTACCCAGTCCGGAGTTATCCCTGTCAATATCCTTGCATCCCACTCCACTTAATCCCTGTTTCATCCGGACATCCCTGGAGATTCTCAGTGCAAAGTGATGTCAGGTCCTCGGCCTTCCAGGTCTGCAGTGCGCAGCCAAATTGAGCTCATCCATCTTCCCTTTAAATCGCTGTCCACGTTGAACTCCTTCCCAATGTTTAAACCACTCCGAGGATTTGTATTTAAGAGGAACTTAAATTATTCAAGCCCTTAATGTTCGGGGCTTTTTTTGAAGATGCATTTTGGAGCTGTCAAGCGAACAATCTTAAATGACAGATTGATGAATTCATTGTCCCTTCCCACGTCTCTGGGAGGAGAGAGGGATATGGCTCCCAGGGAAAGCAGCTTTGCTAATGGAGATAGGAGTTTTGCCCTTAATTCCCAGATTTTTGGGGCGTTAACACCCTTCTGCTGCATGTGGAGTCAGCAGAGCAGGGTTGACATCAGCCGCAGACTCAGATTCAGCCTGGGGATGGAAGAAATATTGGGAAGTTGCCTGGTTTTGTAGGGATGGGGTCAGGAATGCCGAGGTGCTGCTGGAGCTGAAGATGGCAAGGGATGAAGGGAATAATAAGAAGGATTTCTACAAGCCAGGAAAAGGTCAAAGGAACTCTTTCCCCCTAAAAATCAAGACTGGAAAACTGATAACAATGGATGAAGGATGACATAATCAACTTTTTTTTTTTTTTGACACAGTTTTTTACGGAAAACTCTCTTCCTACACCTCTCCCAGGGATGGACAATGAAGTGGGGACAAGAGGAGCAAAATCCTTCCCACCATAAAATAACAGCAGGTTCCAGAACCCCTGAGGAACCTGGATATTCATAAGTCTGTGGGAACTGATGGGATGGATCCCAGAATCCTGAAGGAACTGGCTGATGTTGCTGTCAAGCCAGGATCTGTGATACTGGAAGAGTCACAGGAGGGAGGTGAAATTCCTTGTGGCTGGAAAAAGGGAAACGTTGATTAACCAACCCAGTGGAGTGACCACAAGGAACAAGGGAATGGCCCACATTTATTCCTTTATCTGGAATTCTGTAAGGTCTTTGGTAGGGTCTCCCATCAAATTCAGATCCACACAAACCCATCATAACCTACACATCATCCTAAAAATCCAGGATAATCATCCCTTTCTCAAATGCTTCCTGGGAATGAGGAATTGTGACCAAGCACCAACCATTACCACCACAGAGTATGTAGATTTTTTTTGGAATGGTTTAGTTTGGAAGGAACCTTTAAGATTACGGAATTTCAAACCCATGCCATGGACATTTTGGGAAGGGATTTCAAAAGTGCAGCTGGGGTTGTTCAGTGCTGGTCCCCCCTTGGGAAGAAGGGGACAATCCAGGCACATTTATTATGTAAGAACAGACTGAAAATCTGGGAAAAGCCCTTGTTTGCCTTTTTTAATTTTTTTTTTTGCCAATCTCAGCTCCCACTTCAAGGCAGAGCCACCTCCCACAGCCTCCTGGAAATAATGAATAGCAAAAAGATCCAAAATCTCGGAGGGACAACAGAGCTCCAGTGTTAATGCACATGGAAAGTTGTGCTCGTTCCTGGCCTTTTCCTTCCCGGACATATTTTGTCAGATGGCAGCGAGTTCATCTCAGAACAAATGACTGAAGGCTGCAGGGATTGATTTCCAAGGGCAGGAGGAAAAGAGCTGAATCAGGACAGCCGAGATCCAGACGTGATGTGACAGCTCCCGAAGTATCCGAAGGGCGGAAACGCTGCGTAAACAGGAGCTTTGTGGGAAATGTCTTCATGGAGATGTCTCAGGCTGCTCGCAGTCTATTAAAGAAGGGCCACTGGACCATTCCCAGGGTATTTATGGCGGAGTTTGATGGATTTAATAAAGTGGGAATTGTGAAGGTAAAGAGTGGAGAAATCAAATTCCCAGATGAAAGATTCCCAGCAGCTTTTTATTCCTCGCAGAGCTCTGGGATGAAGTTCATCCTTGTGGATGCAAGGATGCAAGAAACAGACTTGGGAAAAGCTGCCTAATATGTGGAATGTCCTGCAGTAGAATTCTTCACTCTCCTAGTTATCCATAAATGCCAGGCTCTGTATTCCAAATTCTTGGTAAAGCAGGGAGTTGCCTCTAGGAACTTGCCAAATCTTGTCCAAGACTGCTTTCCTTTCTTTCTGAGGTGTGGAGTTGAACTTCCCTAATTTTAGGTGCTCAGCAAATTACTAACATGGATTAATGGATTAATCCATGAGTTAAACGCCTTGGTTTGAGTTCTCAGTGGGCATTGGGATGTGATGGCCTCATCCCAGGGTGCCTCCTTGGATCAGAGCAGCCCTGACCATATTCCACTGACTATCCTGGGAATCCAGACCACTCTGCTGGACATGGGTGCTTGTATTCCTGAAAATTAAGAAAGGCAAATCCAAACAGCATCCAAGGAGAGGAAAGGAAACAAAGGAAATCCCTCTTTTATCTGGATCACGTGGCTCAAACCTCTCTTTAGTGCATCCTCCCTGTTTCCCTGCAGGATTAGGAGTTGGTAAGAGCAGGAGTGGAAGCTGATTCCTGGGAAAGGGATCAGCTCTGAGGTTGTTCCTGACATGCCCATGGATTGTGGATCCTTTAACAGCACTCAGAGGGTGCTAATTCCCTCCAGGAGGTAAAACTCTCCTCCTTATTTTTCCTCCTTTATCCTTAGCTCATCCTTGGGCTCTAAAGAAAAGCCACCTGGCCGTGCTCCTCTCCAGCACCTGCTTTTCCTTGGATTACACATCCATAGCCGAGACAGGGGTAACTTAAGAATGCTCCCTAATGGAGCCTGTGCTTTCCTTATCTCCCTGTGATAAAGGAGGGAGAGGGATGAAATGCAATTCCCAGTTTGCCGCCAGTGTGACCAGACCCCGTGTGGGACCGGGCTGGTGGCGGCAGGAAACTGCTGACACACACAAGAGCCAAGGGCATCCCGATTTGGAGCTGTCTCCAGCTTTTAAAGGACCACGAAGCGACAGCAGCTCCCTCAGGCTCAGGTCGCAGGGAAATGAAGCCAGCTGGTGTTTCTGAGCTGTTTTCCAAGCCCAGAGCTCTCCTAAAGGACACCCTTGTTGGGATAATTCATTGTTGGTGCAGGGAAAGCTGCGTGGAAATACAGAGGAATGTTTGGCTTGGGATCTCTGGAAAAGAGAGGGAAAGGGGAAAGGCTGAGAGAATTGGGATTGCTCAGCCTGGAGAAGGGAAGTTTTTGAGGTGATCTAATGCTGGCCTGCCAGTGAGAAGGTGCCAACAAGAAACATGGGAAGGACTTTGGATGAGGGCATGGAGCGACAGGACAAGGGGGAATAATTTCAAACTGACAGAGGGCAAGTTTAGATGGGATGTTGGGAAGAAATTCCTCCCTGGGAGGGTGGGGAGGCTCTGGAATGGAATTCCCAGAGAAGCTTTGGCTGCCCCATCCCTGCAAGTGTCCAAGACCAGGTTGGGCAGGGCTTGGAGCACCCTGGGATAGTGGAAGGTGTCCCTGCAAATGGAAAGGGGTTGGAATTGAATGATCTTTAAGGTCCTTTCCAACCCAAACCATTCCATAATTCCCTGATTTTGTGATTCTCTGATGTATCCTCAAGTGTATGATTTATCTTGTGCACACCCCATTTTTTTGAGGTAAGGGGGGCACTTATCCCATGAACTTTGGATTCCACCTGTTCCCACAAGAAGTGTGGAGATCAGTTCATTATCCAACAATGAAATGCTTTCAAAAAACCTGGAGCCCTTCTAAAAGCTCCCCTCCAGCCTGCTAAAATCCATTAAAAACATTTAATGTTTGATTGGTGCTGAAATCCAGGATTAGGAAAGGCATCTTGGACTTTTCCAAGCCTGAAAATGAAAAGGAAATTCACTCGGTGAGTTCCCTGCTCCCTGTTCCAAGCACACCGTCGGATTGATTCCATTTACATCCCCATGATGAATCCCAGAGATTCTGGAGTCTCCAGATGCAGAGAGAGGCTCTGAAAATCCATGTGGAAGAGCTTCATGTCTATTTCCAGCACTTCAGGCTTGACCTTCCTGACTCTTTTCTCAGCCAGTGTGCTGGGAAGATGAATTAAAGATGGGATTAAAGTGGGAGCTGCTTTTCCCTCAAAAATCCATTGTCCAGATCTCCTTCAGATCCATTCATTCTTACCTCAGCTTGGCTCAGAGCTGCCAGCTGGAAGTTTAGGGAGTGGAGGTGAACCTTGGACTTGATAATCCTCACCATCTTTTCCAACCTTGATGATTCTGTGGCCCCTCATCAAGAGTTCCCTCAGGGATTTTGAAGGGATAAATGAGTAGGAGGCTTGTGTGACCACTGCTGGCTGGGGGGAAGATTCAGGAGTGGGGGTCAAATGTTTAAGGGAAAGGTGAGGCTTAATTCTTACCAAAGAATGGTTTGATGATGATTCATACCAAAGGATGAGACAATAAAGTCCATCTCAAAGTTTAGATGGGATATTGGGAAGAAATTTTTCCCTGTGAGGGTGGTGAGGCCCTGGCACAGGTTTTCCAGAGAAGCTGTGGCAGCCCCATCCCTGGAAGTGTCCAAGGCCAGGCTGGATAGGGCTCGGAGCAACCTGGGATAGTGGAAGATGTTTCTGCCCATGGTGGCGGGGGGTTGGAATGCCATGATCTTGAAGGTCCTTTCCAACACAAACTATTTTATGATTCCTGGACCCACCCCATTCCTCTGCTGCCTGATGCAGCGCTGATCTGTTCATTTATCCACCTGACCTATCCTGTCTATCCCATTTTTCCCACTTCTCAAGCTCTGTCTGTGGGACTGCAGGAAGACACCCTGAACCACCGCTAAGGCCTGTGCCATCTCCCAGTGCTGTTCCATTTTCCATTCATCCTAAAATCCTACACACCCCTCTTTTCCCTCCCTTTCTTCCTCCTTCTCACTCTCATCCTCTCTTTCCAATTCCATAGGGCAGGAGGAGTGTGAGGAAGAGCTGGGAACAGCAGAAACATTCTCTCCACCCCAAATCTCTTTGGAATCTCATTTCCAACCTCCAGGCCGGATTTCTCCCGTTCCTTTTGCTCCAAATAGGGTGGATGAGGGGAATCTGCATCGCCAGCACCTGTGGAACACCAGGTGTGGAATTTAATGGTCACTATGGGGAGAGAGGTACAGGCTTCCCCCCATTCCCTTTTCCCTTTAAGGGAACATTATCCAAACAAACGCGCTTGGAAAGTGCTGAAGCGCAGGCAAATAATGACACGGGAGCAGGAGCCAGGCATTAAAAATTCATGGAGCTGGAATATTAAAACTTTTTACTTCATCATGTCAAGGCACCAGGCAAATGCAAACAAATGAGCCCCACTGAGCGCTGCCTGCGTGGGCCAAGACAGGGACGAGCTGGGGACAGAGCTGCAGTGCGGTCCCTGTCGCTCCCGAGATGTCAGGCTCCAAGGGGGACAGGAATTCCGTGGGATCTTTAATTGCTCGGTACCTCTATGATCTCTGCAAAGTGACAACGAGCTCTGCAAAGTGACAACTCCGCCGCGTGAACTGGGAGTGGGAATGTGGAGCCTGGGAGAGGCCCCAGCCCTTCCCACCTGCTGTGCTGTCAAAATGTGGGAAAAGGGGGGATGTCTGGCAGGGGGGTTGGGAATTCCAACCCCTCTCGTTAATTTGGGGCTGTCTTTGCTAATTAAGGCACCAGGCCCTGCCTGCTCCTTGCTGTGCTGCTGACAACAGGGGCTGGGATGTGATGACACCCAGCCAACTCCAGTCACGAGCTCTCCTTGGGATTCTGGAGGTGATGACTCCACAGGCTGTGGGAACGGGTGGAATTCCCTCCTGGACACGATTATGTGGAAGAGGGATCTGTTTTCTGGCAAGGTGAGCACAACCACCCACTCCTCCCCTAAAACAAGGTTCTGAGCTCTTGTGCAGATCCCAGTGCAGATCCCAGAGCCCTGTTCTGTCCTCATCCTCTGCTCTTCATGGTCCAACTCACTTCTGCAGAGCCACAGATCATCCTGGAATCATGGAATGGCCTGGGTTGGAAGGATTAAAGATCATCTTTATCCACCCCCTTCCAGGCTGCTCCAAGCCCCATCCAACCTGGCCTTGATTTTCCAAGAAGGAAATAGATCAGGCTGAAGAAAGTTGGTGGAAAGTGCTCCTCAATTAATCTGTTCCAGCCCCATCTATCACTAATTAAGTAATTTTCCTCGTTAAGCTGCGCACACTTTTAACACACCCTGTTTATTTAATGACTCCTGTGATCCTCTGAACAAAATTACTGGGAATAAGGAGGAAAGGATTAGCCCAGGAATCTCTGCCTGGATGAAGTTTTATTGGAAGTGCAGCGAGCATCACATTCGGATTTTAATAGATAACTCCTCTAAGTAATTGATTAAGTAATTGATTAATCATAAACTCCTAGGCTGCCAGAGTCAGACTTAATTTTATGGCACTTAAAAAAAAAAAA
Organism: Chloebia gouldiae; assembly: GCA_003676055.1. Classification (NCBI taxonomy): domain Eukaryota; kingdom Metazoa; phylum Chordata; class Aves; order Passeriformes; family Passeridae; genus Chloebia; species Chloebia gouldiae. Next base: position 67,659,022 of record QUSF01000001.1, on the reverse strand, counting down.
AAAGGGAAGGATGGAGATGATGCAATACCGAGCAATCGAGAGGCAAATAAAGGAGGGGAATGTTTGATTTAACATTCCATAGATTTTTATCACTTTGGGTGCTATGGAAGTGCCTTCCTTAGGAAGAAACATCTTAATAACAGCCAAGGTTTTCCTGGAGCTTTCCAGGAGCAAGGTGGTCAAGGGAAGTGGGGGGGATTATAAGGAATATTTTAAATCCCTCTCTAGCCCAGATAAGCTGTGAAAAATGAAGCTTGGAGCAGGATGTGATTCCATGTCACAGGTAACATTCCAAAGCCTGGCTCCCAACAGTGGTGGCTCCAGCCCAGAATTTGGCAGCTGGATGCCCTGTGGAGTGTCTTGAACAAGGTTTCCCGAATATTGGACAAAAAAAAGTGTGGAATATTGGCCAAGGAATTTTTGAATATTTGGGGTAAAGTGGCCCTGCTTTGATGAGAAACCGTAAATCATGGAATCACTGAATGGTTTTGGTTGGTAGGGACCTTAAGGATCATCTCATTCCACCAGGACACCTTCCACTATCCCAGGTTGCTCCAAGCCCTGTCCAGCTTGGCCTTGGACACTTCCAGGGATAGTGACAGACGTGACAGCAAAGCCTGGACTTCATCAGTGAAGACTAATTAAGGCTGAAGGGCTCCTGGGCATGTCCAGAAGAATTCCATGAATCTGGAGAGCACCAAAACTGGAAATCAGGATGAATACAGAAAATAAGGATTTTTCCTAGACCAGGCAGGGGCAGGGATAGGGTTTGGAGAGCACAGGTGGGATTTCTTTGCGGCCTAATGCAAAACTTTAAATCTTGAAAATCTCCAGTTGATTTCAACAGGCCACAGGTGAATCCTGTGGTGAATTTTAATGACTATATGGATTTCCTAAAACAAACAAACAAACAAACAAAAAACCCCCTAAAAATATATTAAAAATTAATTTTAAAAGGAATTATTTTGGAATTAATTTCCTTCTGCTCTGGTGCTGCTGTCTCAGACCTCAGGTCCTCGGTGTCCACACCTGGAGAGAGAAGGATCCAGCCTTGGACCAGTTGGTGATGATGGAAAAGAGGAGCCATAAAGGTGTCATTCCAGTCCCATATTCCAGTGCTTCCAAACACATTCAGAGGACAGGGCAATTCTGGCCTGAGCCAGCTTCCAGCATGTCTGTAGGGCTGGAATGTCCATAGGATTTTCCTGGCTGGTTTCTGATCCTTCTTGTGGTGGCAGAGGAGCTGAAGTCTCACCTGTAACTGCCCTGCACAGGTAACGAAGTAATTCATGGCTCCTGGCATTCCTCTTTTCCCAGGAAAACAGTGGTGGTCAAGGGGAAATGGACTCAGGTTGCACCAGGGGAGGTTCAGGTTGGATATTGGGAAAGATTTCCTCGCTGGAAAAGTGGTCAAACATTGGAAGTGCTGGAATCACCATCCCTGTGAGTGTTCAAAAACGCCATTTCCAGAGGGCAGGGTTGGACGGGATATTGGGAAGGAATTATGCCGTGTGAGGGTGGTGACACCCTGGAATGGAATTCCCAGAGAAGCTGTGGCTGCCCAATCCCTGGAAGTGTCCAAGTCCTGGCTGGATGGAGCTTGGAGCAACCTGGGATAGTGGAGGCAACTGGTCAAAGGTCCCTTCAAATTCCAACCTTTTTATGATTCCACGATTCTATAAAGAGGGAATAAAGAAGTACCAGGGAAAATTTTCATGGAATCTTCTCACACCATCAAGGGTGAGAGGCCCAAGGTGACAGAATTCATTAGTCCAGGTGAGAATTAGGGAAACCCCTCGCTGGATGTGGATCCAGGCAGGCTCGGATCTGCCTGGCACAGTGCAATTTCTGTGTGGCACGTGGTTTTTTTTGCTCTTTCCATACCAAAATTCCTCCAAAGACTTTCTTGGAGACTGCTCTGCACTTGGAAAGACAATTTGGAACCAGGAGGGCTCCAAATACCGGTCCTAGATCCTGCAGTGTCCCCTCTTTAACATTACACCAGGGCTTTGTGGCTACATCTGATTTTTTTCCAGAGCCTAATCCAGCCAGGATGAAAAAAAGCCTGGAAAAATCCACGTGCTGGCTCTGGGAGCTACAGGTAGGAAAACAGCCTGAGGCAGAGGGGGAAGAGTTAAGGATGGGGGTGCAGGGGGAGAGGAGAAGGGGCTGAGACTGCAACACAAATAAAAGATAAATCAAGCAGCAGGAGAGAATCCCTCCAGTGCCAGTTTATTTATCATTGTTTTCCCCAAACACTGACGGGCCCGGGAAGGTGGGGTGGGCAACCAGCAAATCCGGCTTGATGGATGAGGCGTGGAGAGGGAAGGAGCCTCTGCCAGGCCGCGGAGAGGAGGGAGGCAGGAGGCAGCGGGGCAGGGATGCAGGGATGCGGTGGGGAGTGCTCCGTGCTTGGCACTGGGGGTCCCTCCTCCTTCCCGGCCTCCATCAGCTCCGTGGAAAAGGGAGCAGCTGGTGCAGAAGCAGAGCCCAGCAATCAAGTCCTTGTCATTCCCAAAGATTCCTTGCGGAGTCAGGTCTGAGCTGGAAGGATCCTCGGAGCCAGAAGCAGCATCCGTGCTGACAGGGAGCTGGGTTTTCCTACATCTTTGCTGCATCCCAGAACTCTTTATCCACTGAAATTCCTTTCTTTCCCATACATTTTGTGATGTTCCCATGGAAAAAAAAAAAAAAAAAGTGCTCTGTTGAATCTCCTGTCTGCTGGGAAAACACAAGAGCCCAGATCCCCCAAAGTCCTTAAATCTCCTGTGCTTTTTGTGAATATTCCTCTTATCCAGGCTTTTCTAGAGCTCAGCTCAGCTACCATTTGATTCCTAACATTCTTACATCCCCAATCTCCCAACGTATTTTTTGAGCTGCTTGGAGCCTTTGCTCTCCAAAAATCCTTGGAGGTCCAAAATCTACTTGATCTAGGAATGGGCCACTGGCCTGTGATGAAGGGTTTAAAGCTGGAAAATGAAGAGCAATCCCCCCAGAAATCCGGGAATGGAGCAGGGGCTGGAGGAAGGCAGGAAGGAGAAGAAAAGGAACGTGGATACAGCTCCGAGGGTCCTGACTACTTGACCTCCTCCACGGCAGGAGGCTTGGAATGAAATTGTCTTTGAGGTCCCTTCCAGCTGAAGGCATTCCATGATTCTACAAAAGGCTTGGGATGCATAAAAATGGTCTGTCTGGAAAAATCCATGAGGATTTCACCCATCACCTTAATGCCAGCTAAGAAGAGGCTCTTTTATCCGTGTCCATGTTCGTAAACTCCTGCAATAGTTTGGGTTGGAATGGATCTTAAAGATCATCTGGTTTCAGCCATGGGCAGGGACAACTTCCACTAAACCAGGATGCTCCAATTCCCATCCAGCCTGGCCTTGAACATTTCCAGGGATCTACACTCCCTGTTTTTTGTCAGTCACCAAAAATCCTCAGCTTTTTCCACCCAATTTTCGCTTTAATGCAGTTGAGAATGAGCTGATTCTGCCCCTCCAACTTTCTCTGGGGAGATCCCACCAGGAATGCTGCATCCAGCTCTAGGATTCCCTGCACAAGGAGGACATGGAGCTGTTGGAGAGAGCTCAAAGGAAGCACCAAGGTGATGAGAGAGATGGAGCAGCTCTGCTGTGAGGAAGAGCTGGGAGAATTGGGATTGTTCAGCCTGGAAAAGAGAAGATTTGGGGTCACCTAACTGTGGCCTTCCAGGGCCTGAAGGGATCCTGCAAGAAAGACAGGGAGGGACTTTGGAAAAGAGATGGGATGAAAGGGGGAAAGACTTCAGGCTTCCAGAGGGCAGAGTTAGATAGGAAATTGGGAAGAAATTCTTCCCTGTGAGGGTGCTGAGGCACAGCTTTCCCAGAGAAGCTGTGGCTGCTCCTGGATCCCTGAAAGTGTCCAAGTCCAGGCTGGATCAGGCTTGGAGCACCCTGGTCTTGTGTGGGGCATCCTGCCCATGGCAGGGATGGGTTGGACCAAGATGATCCTTAAGGTCCATTCCAACCCAAACCATCCCCATGATTCTATAAAATTTTGCCACAATGAGACTCTGGTCACAAATCTCAGTTTTATAGATAATTTCCAGGGTTTCACAGATCCTTGTGCTGCCTCGGGCAGACGAGGTCTCTGTGTCCTTATAAACAAGGACAATTTTCCTTCGGATTCTGGGATTTTGTCAATTCTCTCTGTCTGTATTACCAGACCCCACAAAATAAAACCAACCCCTGTAAGGGACAGAAGGAAGGGATGGGACTGGGATTGCAGGAGTTTTGTGGAGAACCTTCTAGGCTCTTCCACAGCTGGGAGAGGAGGGGGGGTGGATTTTATTTATTTAGAACAATTCCCTTCCCTCAGTGCAGCCCCTGGGATGCATCCCTTGACCGTGTTTGCCATTCCCATCATTGGGAAGGAAGCAAATCAATGCAATCCCTGGATGGAATTAAAAATAACAGAGTGCTTTCTTTTAATGTCCCATTAAAGACTGAGGCAACACGGCCTGATTTGCTCCTATTATTTTTTTCCTGATTTTTTTTTTTTTTTAGCTTTTTGGTCGGCTCTGAGGAAGCTTTGGGAGCGAGGAGGGATTTCAATAATTGACTCCTGATTCCGCCCTGGATACGGTGCCCTATCCCTAAAGCGCAGGCCCTCCACGCCTGCCCTTCATCTGCAACTCCAAGGGAAGCAGTTTTACATGGAGCCACATTGATATTCAAATAGATTCTCGTGGAAGCAGCATTCCAGCCAGGAGCGTGTGAAAGAGCAACTAATGGATTAGTATTTATGGTCGGGTTTAATCCACATTTTAGGATATTGCAGCTGGAAAGGGACAGATGATGAACTCATTTTTTTTTTTCTTGCAGCCCCCCTCCTCCTCCTCCATCCCTGTTTTACCCACTCCATCTTTCCTTCTTTTCTGCATCCCCCTCCTCCTCTCCGGCCGGGATGCAGCAGCCTCCTGGCACCGCTGAGCTTGGCAAAATTGATGACAGGACTTTAGGATCCATTAGAAAAACAAATTCTTAAACAGTGTCTTCTAAAATCAATCACTTTTACCTTTAGTGGGATTTATGGCTGCCCTGCCGGCCCTTATTGCAAAGATCCATGGCTGCCAAGAAGGAAAAAAAAAAAATTCCAAGTGGCTCAACTCAGGGCTGGAGGCTCTGAACTCTCCTCTTCTCCCCATGAGGTGACCCCAGGTGAATCCAAAGGGAATATCTGGGTTTCTGAGGGAGTAGATCTGGTTTACAGGGACAGAAATAATAAGGAACATGTGGAACATCCCTAAGCCAGGCTCTCCAGGAAGAGGTGGGAACCAGGAATGCTCAGGAATGGGAAAAAGTTGTTCCTGAGATTATAAAAATATAGAGGTGAGGACAGAACAAGTGAATATTAATGGGGGAGGATTAGGAGCACTTCTTCCGGGGTTGATCCCTGCTTGAATCCAAGGATTTCTTTTATATCCTGGTGTGAAATGTGCAAGAGATGCACAAAATTGTGGGATCACATCCTTGGAAGTGTGCAAGCTCAGGCTGGACAGGGCTTGGAGCAACATGGGACAGTGGAAGGTGTCCCTGCCCGTGGCAGGGAGTGGGAATGAAATGAGCCTTATATCCCAACCCAAACCATTCTGGGATTCAATGATTCCACACACAAGGTGATAATTCCACGGGGGAGGAGGAAAAGCATCCAGTTAATCAGAGCAGGATGGATCAGAGCAGCAGGAAGGAGCCTCCCGGCGCTGGGAGTCATTCCAGGAGTAGGAGCACAGAGTGGTGAACTTCCCAAACATGGAGACATGCACAGGAGAGGGGAATAATCTTCTCAGGGATGGATTGATGGATATCCAGTAGCATGGGGATCAGACCTGAGAGGAGAGAGGATTTTGGAGATTCTGTTACGGCTTTTCCCTTGGATTGTTTTTGCTTAGGGTTCAGAAAAGTGTAGGGAAAAGAAATCTCTTCCAGGGACCTATTAAAAAAATATGCAAAATTTACCAGCAGTGTGACATATTCTTGGAAACATTAAGGGATTTTGTTGGTTTCAGGGATTCCAGCTTTCATTTAAACTGGATTCACTGGTAGGAGGAAAAAAAAAAAAAAGTGAAAACTTTTTCCAGAGATTTGTTGTTCCTCCAGGTATTTAATCTAAGCTGGGCATGGATGAGAGGGGAATTATTTTGGTTTGAACCTCCTGATGCTTCCCAGAGCCTTTTCTCCTCACTTTGAGGAAGCTGGGAAGACTGAGCTGGAAAATCAAGGAGGTAAAAGTGGGATAAACAGGGAGGAAAAAGGGGAGCGGTACAAGAAGCACATCCAGGTCTCTGAGCACCTTCCCTGCCTTGGCTCCAGGGCCAGGAGAGGCCGATGCCAGGACATGAGTAAATCCAGGGAGAAGCTCGTAATTCCTATTGATTCTCCACCAGGCAGCACGAGGTGGATAAAAATGCTTGTTCTATCATTTAGAAAAATGGCAATGTTATGATAGAAGGGATTGATTTTCCTCTTTAGGAATATTCATAAACACCGGTTCCAAGAACTGATAAATCCTTCCCCTGCGCTGAGTAAATCATTCCCAGGGCTTCCCAGAGCGCCGGGGGCAAGGGAGGATGTCATTTTTAATTCCTTCTGGAGGAGCTGGGTATGGGGTGAGCCTGGAGGTGCAGGTCACCCACAGCCAGACCTTCCTTCTGAGGGACTTCAAAATCCCATATTCCTCATTATTTTCCTGTTTTGGAAAGCTGGGAAAAGAGGCTGAAGGTTTCCCTCCCTGGCGCTAATTTTGATCCCACTAAATTAGCTGAATCTGTTTGGTTTTTTTATTTTTTCTGTCTGCAAATTCCAGTTTTCTCCCCTTTTTTTGTGATGATATGGGAATGTGAACTCCAGCTGGGATGTGAATCCTGATCCCTTCAGGAATTTCCCCTGGGATAAAGCAATCTCATAGTGGTTTTTGTTCCTTCCCTTTACCCATTCCCAGGGACAGAACCACATCCCACATGACTGGTGTGAGCCAATCCTTATTTTCTTCCCAGAAAGGCAGATAAAATCCACTGGGATTGTGGAGATCCTCTCTGAGCCCATCCAAAAAAACCCTTGGCACCCTTGGCCTCCACTTCCAACTTCTGGTTTAAGGTGGGATTCTTTCCCACTCCATGAATTTACAAGCCACTTCCAGGCTTCTGGAATCAACCAAACCCCACAGTTTGGCCTCTGGGGTGGTTAAGGAAAGCTGGAGCCACATTCCAGCTGCATTCCCACTTCCTAAGGTTGTCCAGGAGCTCACCAAGGAGTGTTCACATCCCTGGAAGTGCTCAAGGCCAGGGTGGGTGGGTTTTGGAGCAACCTGAGATTGTGGAAATTTGCCCATGGCAGGGTTTGGAACTGGATGAGCTTAGAGATCCCTTCTAACCCCATAAGCCTTCAAGAAGGATTAAAAAAAAAAAAAAAAAACCAAACCAAAAAAGCCTGGAAGAGCCTGATCCTACTGGACAGAATTCGGTGAGCATTGGCATTCCAAGATTACATTAGCTTGGAATGGTTGAGGTGGAGCTTGTCCATCTTCTTCCCACTGGTGTTTCCAGGATTCTCCTGGCTCAAGTGCCTCCGGATGTGGCCTTAAATCCCCACATTTCCTTGTCCCTTTTCTGCTCCATCACCTGTGGTTATGATCCAAGAAGCAAAACTCCTTGGACATATCCCTGGAAATTACCCCACAGGACCCATTTATGATGGAGAGAAAGAGAAAAACAATGAGGCAAATTAAAAATTCCTGCCTGTCTTTCATCCAGCTATTTTGAGAATTAGAAGTTTTTATAGGGACTTGATATGATTAATAAAACCAGGAACATTTTAATGGAGTGTCCATAGGAATTCCACCTTTTCATAAGCTTTAGCTCATCTCTCATCACTCCATTGCCTGTGGAATTTCCTGGAACAGCAGAAGAAGTAAAAAGCAAAGCATCCTCGCTTCTCCAGCTCACTCCTAACATCTTGCCTGGAGGGAAATACTGAAAATGTGGATATTTGCAGGATATTTGGATACCTGAGGAGGAGCTTTATCCACTGAGCAAAAAAAAAAAAAAGGAAAATCCATGTGTGTCCTGATAAAAAATATTAGCAATTTTTATTACCTTTTAGATTTTACTCCTGCACTAATCCATTTTAATGAGGTCAGCCCGCCTGGCTCCAGGTACCCGGACTAAGTGGAGCAGTTTAATGTCGGGATCAGGGATGAGGAGCACAAGGAAGGGGGGTCTGGATGTTGGACTTTATATCACCCAAAATTACGGCGTAAAAATTGACTCCGTTTGCACATTTTTAACTGGATTTGAAATCGACACCATGTGTAATTATAAAAAGGGATATATCTGCTGGGAATGGGATGAAGCACAGGATTTTCTGTAGGAAAAAATTTGCTTATTAGTGCACAGGGAAGATTTACGGGATGATATAATTATTTATTAGGATGTATTTTGTGGAGGAGGGATCATATTATCCATATATTTCCTGCATTATGGCTCTGGACAGTCAATATTAATATTGCTGGAATTTACGATTGGATTTTAGAAAACCACTTTTCCCTCTGTTGTTCCACTCCTTTAGGGAGTAGTTACAAGGATTGGAATATGGGAATAACAGGAAGATCTTCCTGAAAAACTGGAAATTTACAGCAAAAAAAACCCAAAAAACAAAACGTTGGACACAACCTGGAAAGAGGCATGGGGAAAGATCAAATTGGTCCCTGTGATGGGAACCCACCTGTCATCCTGTCCTGGATATGAAAAATGATCCATGGAGTCATGGAATGGTTTGGGTTGGATCATCTTGACATGGGCAGGGACACCTTCCACTACCCCAGGTTGCTCCAATCTCCATCCAGCCTGGCCTGGGACACTTCCAGGGACTTTGAATCCCAGACCAGGACATGCCCACATGACCAAGAGGAAAACCAGAGCTCCTCTGGGGGGATTCCTGCTTCTCCTTCCTCCTATTTTGCTCCCAGTTTTTGGAATTACAACTCCTGGGGTCAGGCTTGGCTTTGGGGACCACCTTGGGATTTGGGGACCACCTGAGGCTTTCCAAGCAGCTTCTTCCCGACCTTGTGGGACAAGAGGAGGGTTTATTGCCATTTTCACTTTTTTTTTTTGATACATCGGGCTGTCCCTCACCCTTGTCTGGCTGATGTTTTGTGGGAGGGCGGGAGCCTGACAGGCATCAAATTTGATAGGGAAATTGATAAGCATCGATAGTGGAGATGGGAAAAGGCCTGGAGGGAGATCTGAGGATGGATAAATATGCTGGGGAGATGGATTTGGACAGAGCCCATCCGTCTCAGATAAGGATCAATACATCTATACCTCTTTTACACCCATCGGTTGTTGTCAATGGCCACCCGGCTTATTTGATCTTTTCTGTTTTGCAGGATGAAGGAAACGTTTTCCCTGGATCCACGCACAGAAGGAGGGAAGGGAGAGCGTTGGATATCCAAGAGATTGATGCTACAGAAGCCCTAAATTGCATCTTTACCCTCTCTCCCGTTTGCCCTGCTCCCCCTCACTCTGAAAATCACCCTGAAATTCCACTGTCAGAGCGGTCCCCAAATCCTGGGACTGGGAGATGGGATCCATCTGTGCAGTTTTATCTGGGATTCTCAACCCTGGCAGCACCAAGTCTTGTTTTTCCTGTAAATCCCACGTAATAAACCCCTGGGAACTGTGCAACAAATTGCTTAAGTTGCTGTTTTCTCTCCAGCCTCTCCCCCGCTCCCTATCCATGATCCTCCCCCCAGGCTTTGGCTGTTTATTGCCAGCGGAATCGATTTGGGATGGTTTCCCCCCCTCCTCCTCTTCTCTCTGCCCCCATCTCCCACCCTCTCTCCTCACTCCCATCACCTTTTCCCCCTCCCTCCCCACCTTCCCGGAGCTCCGGGGAGCCCGGTCAATCCATCACCGTGTCCCAGGCGTGTGACAGCCCCTCATAAATGCGCCACAATGAGCCCAAATCAGCACCAGCCCAACCAATTTCGCAGAGCAGGAAACATCTGAGGAGCTGAATCCCAGCGTGCCGGAGATTGGAATTGGGAAATTGGTTCTACTCCTCTTCCGTGGTGCTTTTTAATATTTTTTTTTAAGCTTACCTATAGATTCTCTCCCTCTTTAGATACATATTTAAGGTAATTCTCTCCCACTTAAATCTCCAGTGCTTATTCCACACGGACAGCGTGGCCCAATTGCTCTCTCCCTCTCTCCCTCTCTCTCTCTTCCCTCGATTAGGAGAGGGTTTTATTGGGAAACTTGCTTAGGCTGCAGGAATGTGCTGCCTGCAGCAGATTGAGGCTGCAAACGGGGCTGGGCTCCAGCTCCCCCCCGCCAGCCATCCCGGGAGTGCCTGCTCTCTCCTTTCGGGGGATGGAAATCATGGAAGGCCACTTTTCCCCTTGGGATTGGCCTGTGTGGGGTGTGAGCGCTTATTCCCACCCAGAGAGGGTAAAGAACGGGGTTAATGCACATCCTCATGGAGTTATGGATGTGTGACCTCACTCTGGGAGCGCTCAGTAGTCAAAGGGCAGCGATTCCATGGAGATATTGTCATCCCGAAGAACATTTGTCCCGCTCGGATGAATGATGACCCGAGCCCCAAGGACTTGGCAATGGCATGGATGGATGTTCCCTTTTTTTTGGAGGCACTTAGGGGACATGAATCCCACACGGAATTGGAAGGGAGAGCTTTCCAGAGCTGGGATAACCTTCTGGTCACTGCTGGTGGGTGAAGCTGAGGTTTTTGTGGTGCCAAACTGGGAGGTGTTCCCTGTTCGTGGCAAGGATGGCGTGCAGATATTTGTGTTGAGGCAGCAGAAACGTGGAAAATAAAATCACAGGAAAATTCTGTCTTCAGTCTGGAAAGCTCAAGATTAACCCCCACTCAGAGGTGGAACTATCCATGGGCTCTTCCAGTGGAGGGACTGGAAACTGGGAGAGAAAAGGGTTGGAAAAGAACAGAAAAAATGAGGTGGAGCTTCAGGAAACACTCAGTTAATGATGGATGGTTGTTGGTGCTTCACAAGGGTTAAAAAACAGGGAAAAGACAAACTGGATGGATGAAGCTGGGAAAAATCTGTGAAGGGCTGCGAAATATGAGACTGCCTCTGGCCCCGGAGTAGCAAACTGGACAGTTTCGAAAACAGGGATGGTATTTTTGGGAGCTTTTTTAGAGATCCTGGTGGGAGATGAGCTCCCAGGCCAAGGTGTTCTGGCCTTTCTTAGGGAATGATGTGAGTGCCATGAAATGTTTCTGAAGGGATCCAGTAGGAAAGGTTTATATATATATATATATATATATAAATTTTTTACTAGGGCCTGGAGTGACTGGAAAATGGGTGAATGGCTTCCCACTGCCAGAGGGCATGGATAGATGGGATATTGGGAAGGAATTCTTCCCTGTGAGAGTGGTGAGGCCCTGGAATGAAATTCCCAGAGAAGCTGTGGCTGCTCCATCCCTGAAAAAGCCCAAGGCCGGGTTGGACAGGGCTTGGAGCACCCTGGGATAGTGGAAGACGTCCCTGCCTGTGGAACTGGATGATCTTTAAGATCCCTTCCAACCCAAACCCTTATGAGATTCCGTCAGTTGCATCCAAGACAGGATGGAAAAGCCTCCATCCAGCTTTTCCCTCAGGCTCCTGGTACCACCTAAAAATAAACCAAATAATTTTGCGAATCATCCTGGGAAGCTGCTCCCAAACCAGTGGGGAGAAGGTCATGGATCTCCTTAGATCCTGGCTGACACCTCCAAGAAGATTCCTGATCTTGCACCTGCTCAGGTGTGACCTGGGTGGTTTTCCAAGGACATTCAGATGTGACCTGGATGGTTTTCCAAGGGAATTCAGGAGTGACCTGGGTGGTTTTCCAAGCACATTTAGGTGTGACCTGGGTGGTTTTCCAAGGACATTCAGGTGTGAGCTGCGTGGTTTTCCAAGCACATTTAGGTATGACCTGGATGGTTTTCCAAGGACATTCAAGTGTGACCTGGGTGGTTTTCCAAGCACATCACGACCCCAAATTCCAGAGCAGCCTCTCACCCAGACTGCTGAATATTCTTCCTTCACCTCTTGCCACTTGAGACATTACACTTGGAGCTTCCCTGAGTGCCCAAGAGCCTCTCCCTGGTCATCACTCATCCTGGGAAATTGTTACGAGGCAGATAATTAATTGTTGCGAGTCACTAAAAAAATGATCATTCTTTGCAGAAAATTACCCCGATGTTCTGCAGAAATGTTAATGCTCGCAGCCATAAAATGAATGGGGAGCTACAGCTCCAGCTGCCAGGAGAGCCGTGAGTTATAATCCCACCACTGGATGCGGAAAGCCCGAGCTTCCAGACGTTTCTGGAGAGAGGGAATGCATTTACACTGGATAACAGTTTAATTTTACGATTATTTTTTCCTGCCCCAGAGTCCGCAGTTGAGTATTAATGACTGAAGCAGGGATAGGCACGGTTTTGCTGATCCCAGCTTGGCGTGGAGTGAGGCTTCATATTTATTTCCATCTGGCTACCAGGATTTTACTCCAAACAGTTGGATAAAAGGACTTGGAAAGTCATGGCAAGCCTGGTCAGGTTTTTAGGGCTGTATTCCATTGCCTCCCGGGATTAAAGAGTGGCGATTTAGGAACAGCAGGGAGACAAAATGAAAATTAACAAGTTAATTGCTGAGAGTTAAAAAGACTTAATTTGCTCTCCTATCAAAATCCAGTTGGAGCAGCTGGAAAGGTGCTCTGGACACAGTCCTTGTCCCCATATCCCAATAAATCCAGCCTAGTGAGGCTTAGGATCTCTAAAGGTTTGGTTTGGGAGTCAGGAAAACTCCTGACAGTGCATCCAGCAGAGTTCCTGTGGCTCACAATGCAAACGCTGCTGATTCCAGAGCCCAGCTGAGGTGGGCAGGTGTAAAGAAGGACACGGAGTGGTTTTGGAAGGAATTTCTCCCATCCCTCTCCGAGATGAGACCTGACATTTTTATCGATTTCCATTTGTTCTGGAGCAGCATTTGCATCACTCACTCCCCAAATGGAACGAGGAGATGACTCAGATCACAGCTGCTTTCCCAAATGTGGTTTGGGTTTTTTGTTGTTGTTCAAGAAATGCTCATTTCCCAAAGGATCAGCTCTTGGCTTTCTTCTTCCATGCTTGAATTCCAGTGACTTCACCTCCAAGAAATGGGGTGGGTTTCCCGGCTGCAGGGAAGTCAGCAAGTGAGACAAACACCTCCTCCCTCTCTTCCAAGCTTTTGTTTTCCCTGTTTTTCATGCAGCCGGGTTGAAATCCATCTGCGGACAGCAGGGTAGAAGAAAATTATCTTTCTCTTCCAGCAGGAGTCCAAGATACAACAGATCCATGTCATATTCCAAGGAAAGCCACTAATCAGGGTATGTTGTTGGATAGGTGGAATTTGCTGGATGGAGGGTGAGAAAAGTACAGGGAGCAGAAATGTTGGTGGAGAATCCACTTTGGGGCAAAGGGGATGGATTCCAAGACAAACAGTCAGAATCAGGGAGCGACAGGGCAGGAACTGCAGGGAAATCCTGCAGGAATTTGGGTTGGTTCTGTCTGAGAGGAGAAATCCAGCCTTCAAATCCAATAAACAAATCAGGCAGAGGGAGGGAAGGGTTTGGTGGGAAGGTTTAGAAACTGACTCAGCAGGAAAGATTTGGGTTGGACATTAGGCAAACGTTCCCAAATGGAATGAGTGAAAGAATGTCTTGGAAGGAGAAGGATCTCCAAACACTGGGAGAGTTCGGGACCAGGTCAGACAAAACCTGGGAGGAGCAACATGGATTCTGCTACTCCTACCCTGAGGAGAGGGAATGATTCCATGGACTCATAGAATGGTTTGGGTTGGGAGGGACCTTCAGGACCATCCAGTTCCAAGGGCAGGGACACCGTCTATTACCCCAGGGGGCTCCAAGCCCTGCCCAACCTCTCCTAGAACACTTCCAGGCAGGGGGCAACCACAGATTCTCTGGGAATTCCATCCCAGCCCCTCACCACCCTCCCAGGCAGGAATTCCTTCCCAATATCCCATCTATCCCTGTCTCCTGTCCCTCCATCCCTTGTCCCAAGTCCCTCTCCAGCTCTCCTGGAGCCCCTTCAGGCACTGGAAGGAGCTCTGAGCTCTGCCCAGAGCCTCAAGTTTGAACACCCCCTGCTTATCCCTCTCTGGATCCAGAGCAGAGATATTCCTACCCTCTCCACGACCCTTTAGGGACTATTCCACCCTCTTTTCCAGGTTTTTTTCCAGGCTGTTTTCCCCACATAGCCAAAACCCAGCTAAAGAACAGCCTTTCTGCAGTCACACCTTTGGTTTCTGCTGATCAAAGCCAGGCTCAGAGGGCTGATGGAGCTTCCTGACTCCAGGACTGATCCCTCCTCAGTGCTTCCAACTCTAATGAGCTGTCTGGGAAGAGGAAAGGGAGACAGGGAGGTGCTTTGCCATCCTGAGGTGACATAAACTTGTCACTGATGCCTCCTTTGATGGCCTCTCGCCAGGGAATGTTCCACAGGGATGCTCAGCTTGTTTGGGATTTGTGTTTTTTTATCCCTCATCATTATCAGGCTTTGATGAGTGACAGTGACCGGTGCCACCCTATGGAAAGAGAAATCATGGAAAGCTGCACCGGCAGAGGATTCATGCAGCAAGAAGCCCCCACAAGGTGGTCTTTTGATCCATCCAGCTTCATTCAGAGCAGGCAGGAATGCCCAAAACCCAGGGATATCATCCATGACATCCAATTAAAACGGACCTACTGAAAAGGACCTCTGCTTGTCCCATTCTCCCTGTCCGGATCTCTTCCCAGATGTGGCAAACATTCCATGTGAAAGTTGTATCCCCCTCTACCCGCACAGATCCATGGATATTTTCCAGCTCTGGATGCAGAGTCCCTGCTCCATCCCTGTCCAAGGAGGATAGAGATACGTCTGGGAGTGGAGGTCATGTCTTCCATGAAATCCAGGAGAGACACCACTCCCAAAAACCCAGGATATGCCACGTGGAATTCCCCCTGGAATGCACCAGAAGCATCTGCTGGTGAAGGTGATCAGATGTTCGACCAGGGACTTGGAGAAGCTGTGAGATCTTCATCCCAGGAGGCATCCAGATCTCAGCTGGAAAATCACAGGATCATTGAGGCTGGAAAAGACCTCCAAGATTGCTGAGTCCGACGTGTGACCCAAACTTGTCCCCCAGACCAGAAGCGCCACATCCAGTCACTCCTCAGACACCTCCAGGGTGGGGGGGACTCCATCACCTCCCTGGGCACCCCCTTCCAATGCATGATCACCCTTTCCATGAAGAAATTCCCCCCGTGTCCAGCCTGAGCCTTTCCTGGTGCAGTTTGAGGCTGTTTCGTCTTGTCCTGTCCCTTATTCCCTGGGAGAAGGGGCCAACCCTGAGTATCCTATTCTAAGTCTAAAACTGAGTTTATCCTCAATGTTGAGGGTCTTTAAGCAGAGCTTTGGACAGGAGCTTGCCAGGGGTTCCTTCCAAATATCTTTGGATTCTACGATTTAGTCAAAAAACCGTGGAAAATTCCAAGTTGGCTTTTAGCAGTGAGATTAATGAGGATTTTGAGTGCTGGTCCTTCTCTCCGATCTCTGGATCTCTGTTTCCAAAACTCCTTCCCAATGCCAGGTGTGATTCCATTCATCAGTTTCCATTTCCATGGGATGCAATCCCATCTTATTAATTTTAAATTGCCCAAATAATCATTACCCTCTTAATTGTCTGCTTAATAAAGACCCTGATCCCCAAGGGCTTATTGAGGCTTATCTATTCCTGTGTGACCTGGTGGGTATTGATTATTTGCTCGTTAGTCTTCATTAAGGATGGGTTTTAATCAACCATTGGGAGATAATCCAGAAGCCAGCAGAAGCTTTTCTTGGGAGACATTTCTCACCTCCAGATAGGACATCCCAGAAAAAATGATGTTCATTTGCAGATCTTCCGGGGAGAAAGCTGGATCTTGGATTTGATTTCCTGGGATTTTTATGATCCCAACTTGTTGCTGCTTTGTGGTGTCATCCAAAATGTGCCAAAATCAGGAAAACATCCTTAAAATGGGACCTAAATTGCAGAGTTTGCAGCCTCTCAGAAAATCCTGCTGGGTTTTCCAGGTGGGATGTGACCAGAAATCACTGATTCCTTGTGCCCACAAACTCTGCTCCTGTATTGAGGGAATACCAGTGCCCTTTGTTCCAGGAATGTTGTGGGTGCAGAAAAATCTCCACCCTGGGAGAAAAAAGGAGCTGCTTTTCTGTGTCTTCCTTGGTCCCCAGATGGCTGGAAAGGACCAGGATCCCTGAATCCAAAGGACATGGAGGCAGTGGATAGGATTTGGGATGGTGAACACAACTCCTGCCTCTGTTTTTCCTCCCCAAGGCACCTCTTTCTCCTTTCCCCCCAGGATTCTGGTGTGGGCTCAGTACAGAAATATCAGTGTGAGATCTTTGTGGAATCTGGGACACCCTCCTGGGGCTGCCAGATGTTTTATAGGATCTGGAGGGAATTCTTTTTGGATCAGAAACAGATCAGGCTGGCAAATGAGACTTTGCCCAGGTGAGGCTTCCAGAGAGGACCTGGGCAGATGTGGAGGTGTCTGAGGCCTCTCATCAGAACCTTGCCAAGCTTGGTTTCCCACCTGGAAGAGCCAAAGATTTCTGGAATCTTGGCTTTTCTGGAATCTTTGGTTTTCCCACCCTTTCCTTTCCAATGGAAAGCTTTGCCTTGCCTTGCCTTGCTGCACAGGGGGTGATATTAAAGGCAGAATGATGAAGGGGTGGGGGAAAAAGAAAGATTCCTCATTTTCTTGGGGGCCAAATTAATGGAAAATCAATCCGGCCTCAAAAATCCATTAATGGTGATAATGCACCGGTGACGTGGCAGGAAATCCAATAGTGGGAATTAAAGTGGGGCCCTCCCACTTTTCTGCAGCCTCGGGAATTTCTGGGGATTGTGCTGGGGGCAGCAGATTCCCAAGAGAGCAGAAACCACTTCACCTCTTCCCAAGATGTCCTGGATTCCCCTGGCAGCTCCCTCCGTGCCCAGAGCATCTGCCTGGAGGATTGAAAATCCCTCAGGGATTTGTTCCATGGGTCACTCAAGAGAGGATGTGAGTAATTTTTAGGGAGAATCTCCTTCTGGATGCTGCAGAATAGAGACAAAACCACCCTGACCTCAGTTTGGGGGTTTTTGGAATTTTTCATCCAAGATCTCAGAGTCCCAGAGTATCCCAGACACCCTCAGGAAAACAGGTCCTGGGCTGCCTCTACTCCTCTGCTTGGCTGCCTTCCACAGGGATTGGATACAACTTTGGGAAGGAAAAAAACCTTGGATCAGGGCTGCCCCTCTGCAAAGAGGTGAAACCACAGAGGAGAAAGTCAAAATCCATGCCAGCAATCTCCGGGATAAATACCACATAGTGCCAAGAATTCCCACCCCTCTGCCAGTTTTGGGACCACATGGATCAGTCTCACCAGGGGTCACCGAGCGGATCCCAGTGTGTCCCAGTACTGTCCTACAAACCCAAGGCTTGGGACGATGAGGTGGCCTCTGGAATCCAGTCTTAGTTGAGCATCAGCCCTCACAAACATCACATCCACATCCCCGCTCGCTCCGTTGCTGAGGGATCTTTCCTGTTCCCCGTGTAATGCAAGCTGCCCGGCAGGGTCCATCCAGCCCCACGGAGGTTCCCCCTCCTTCCCTCAGCTCCGTCTGCTCCCCCACAGCCCTCAGATCCCGGGATTTATGAGCCAGCCTTGCATTATGAGGTGAGTGACTTATCGCTCTGTCAGGGCCGGCGTTTTAAGACAGAATTATATGGGAGAGGGAAAAGATTTTTACCAAATTAATGAAAAATCAATCCAGCCTCAAAAATCCATTAATGGTCATAATGCACTGGTTCCAGATAGAGAGATAGCGGAGAATCCAATAGTTCCTGTTAAATACCTCTCCTGGAATGGAGCGCCTGGGATATAACTCATTCATTAGGCTGCCGATGTTTACTTTTTAAAGTGACACCAATCCCTGTCCCTGCAGGATTCCATGAAGAATTTATAAGCCCACATTCCCCCAGTGCCCATCTCTGGGGCCAGCCTGGAGGAATTGATCCTCTGATCCCTTTTCTCCCCCTCCCCGGGACAATCCCTGCTGAGGCAGGGCTGGGATGGCTCCGTTCCTACAGCTGATGGTTTCCAGCCTTCCCTAAATTCAGGCTTTCACCCCAAACTGCTGTCCCAGGATCTGACCTGAGCTGGGGGGAGTCTCCTCTCCACTTTCCAGGTCTTAGAGTAGATCTTGGCTTAATCTCCTCCCTGCTCAGCCTGGGACTGATCCTGCTCCCTGCCCAGCCTCCTCCAGCTGCAGAGAGTGGGGATGGCTCCAGGAAACTGGGAATCAGTGCTGGTGCTTCCCCATTTCCCAGCTTTCTCAGGCTGAATTGGGATTGTTCAGCCTGGAAAAGAGAAGCTTTGGGGTGATCAAATTGCGGCCTTCCAGTTCCTGAGGGGAATTTACAGGGAAGATGGGGCCAAACTATTCCCAAGAGCAAGAAGGGACAGGAAAAGCGGGGATGGGTTCAAGCTGAGAGTAGGTTTAGTTTAAATATTGGGGAAAAGCTTTTTCCTGGGAGTGTGGAGAGGAACTGGAACAACAGTTAAAACCTCAAAAAAGCCAGTTCATGCCATTCCTCCTCCATTGCTGATTCTCCATGCAGTGGTCCATTCTTCTGGAGCGGCCTGATGGTGGGAATTACATCCCACTGTGGTGTGTCCTGGTATCTGTAGGATGCTGAGCCCCAGAGATGGAATAGAACACATTTTTATTTTCTAAGGTGCCTGATATTCCAAGGAGAAAATTTGTCTAAGGCACTGCTCAGCATGAGGGGGTAGGATGGACCATTCCCACTGCCCAGCATGTCCTGATCATGCACTGGAGTGGATGGGAATTCTGCTTTTCCCAGGAAACTGAAACCAAAGTCCAAGTGTTCGGAGAAGTGATGTCAAAAAACAGAGACTGAATTTACAGTTTAAAAAAAAAAAATATATATATATATATTTCCCCTGAAGGGGGTCTCAGTTGTTGCTCACTAGGAAGATCCTTGGAGATCATTGGATCAAACTCATCCAGCTCTAGCATCCTGCACTGGATGTTCCTGTTCTTTATCAGGAAAAATCTCCTCCTCATGGAAAAGTGCAGAACGTTCAGTGTTGTCCAGGAGCCAGAGCTGAGCTGCTCTTTTGGAGCTGCTCTGATCTCAACTTCCCTTTGCTTTACAGCTTTCCCAATCCCTGGGATTCCTAGACTCCCACCGATCCCTTCCTGATTTACGCTGGGCTCAGGAAAGGTGGGATCAGGACCTGGCACATTGGGATGTAATGCCTGGATAGAGTCAAATCCACACTTGGACCCTGCTAAATGTCATAATGCACCAGGCTTTTGTTTCCTTGGAATCTTTTAAAAAGCAATAAAAGGCCCCAGAATCCCGGGAGCACCAAACATCCAACAAAGTGACAGCCTGTCAAAGCTGCCTCCCCGAGAAACCCTGGGCCCAGCAAATTTTAAGCAGGAAAATTTATTCCGGTGTCGCTCATCTCTCCGAGTGAAAAATGGCCAGGGCTCCTCTTTTGCATGAGGGCTGGAAAACTCCACGGTGCTCAAACAAGCGGAGCGGCCTCCAACAGGACCATTCATCATCCGGAAAAGGCAGCGGCGACAACCCCAGCGCCAAAAAAAAACGGGAAAAAAAATTAAGTTGTGGGTTTTATCCAAGCTTAAATGATCTCGGCCATTAATATGACACGACAGGCAGAGCACCACGCTTCCCTGGCTTCCCTGGTTTCCTTGGGATCTAACAGAGGTCTCCAGGACAGTGGCTCTATTACATGGTCATCTTTGCTGCTGTTGTTTCCCAGTTCCAGGGAGTTTTTCCAGGGGATTTTGGGCCTGCTGCTCAATGTTTGTGTTGAGCTTGTGTGGATTTCTAGGATGGGCATTGAGCAGGAGGGCAGAATGAGGAGTTGGGAAAGAGATGAGGGAGCAGTTTCTGGGCAGGGCTTTCCACCGAGTTGGGAAAGGATTCTTTTTTTTTTTCTGGAGATGATTTGGAGTAGGAAGATTCCAGATTTGCTAAAGGATTTTTTTTTCCACAAGCCACACTTCCAGTTTGACTTTTGTTGATCTGAGCTTTGGGATGTTCACCCATCGCTGGAAGTGTTCAAGACCGGGTTGGACAGGGCTTGGAGAAGCCTGGGATAGTGGAAGGCATCCCTGCTCATGGCAGGGGTTTGGAATGAGATGATCTTGAAAGTTCCTTCCAACCCAAACCATTCCAGGATTCTGTGACCGCTCTTCAGCTTGTAAAGCAATCAGCTGCCACAGACCCCTCTGCTTTCTGTGTTTGTATCCCATGGGATTAGTCCAAACAGTCCTAGATCTTCTCTCCAAATATCCGGGGCTATGATCCTTCTGTTTGTCTTGCTCTTTTCCCTCAAGATGCAGAATCCTGGAATTACTTGGTTGGAAAAGACCTCCAAGATCATCGGGTCCAACCTGGGACCAATCCCCACCTTGTCAGCAGCCCAGAGCACTGAGTGCTGTGTCCGGTTGTTCCTTGGATAACTTCAGGAATGGGGACTCCACCATCTCCCTGGACAGCCCCTAACTGCCTTTTCCATGACTAAATTCCTCCTGATGCCCAACCTGAACCTGCCCTAAATGATCCTGCATTTGGGAATGTGAATACAGGCATAGATTTTCCAGGAGGTGACAATGACACCTCCAGGTGGTCCCAACTGCAGCCTGAAGGTCTGACCTTCCTCCTGGGCACAGGTGGGATTCTCCCTCTTCCTGCCCTGCCGGGACTTTTCCAGGCCCTCACATGGGACCCATCACGTGGAGCACATCTGTGACCACCTGTGGAAAAATTCCACAGGCGGCAGGAGGACGTGGATCAGGATTTTATTTAGAAACGCTGACTGATAAGGAGCTTAGATCCAGATCCTGTGGATCTTAATCCTCTGGGAGTTTTGAACGCAGAAACGAAATCAAAAGCAGAAGAGGAAACTTTCACTTTCTTCCCTCTCCAAGAGGTCTTGGAATGGGTGGGATTGGTCCCTTGCCAGCATGAGGGAGCTGAGTTGATGGGAATTTCTGGTCATTCTGTGTCACCCTCACCCAGCTGGTGCCATCACCAGCTCAGAAGGACTCGAGTGGACCTTTCTGGCCTCAAAATCTCTTCCCAATCTTTCCTCATGGGCTAAAATCTGCCCCGAGCTGTGCCTTAGGTTGCCCAATCCCTGTGTCCTGCCTTTGTGACCCGTCCTGTGCCTGGTGGCAGTGACCTGAGGGGCTGGCAGGAGATTTGTCACCTGCAGGGCTACGTGCAGTGGATCTGTGGTGACGTTTTGTCCCCAGGCTGGCTGAGCTGTCCCACATTTGCAGCTCCACGTGGTGACATCACCTCTTCCACAACCCCACGTGAGCGTAAGACGCTTTCAGGGGCTTGCAGGGTGATGAAAATCCCAACAGGAGCCTGAGGATCAGTTTTCCCACTGGGAAAGTTTCCTCTCCCTGAGTGCAGACATTTCCCACCATTCCAAACATTTGACTTTCCCATTCCCACTTCCTCAAGCCCAGGGAGATCCTGGAGAGGTACAAATGTTGCAGCCCAAACCTTGATGTGCCTCTCACAAGGGCAGAAGGAGAATCATGGAATGGTTTGAGTTGGAAAGGGCCTTTAAGATCATGGAATTCCAACCCCCGACCATGAGCAGGGACACCTTCCACTATTCCAGGCTGCTCCAAGCCTCATCCAACTTGGCCTGCAGCAATTCCAGGGATGGGGCAGCCACAACTTCTCTGAGAATTCCATTCCAGGGCTTTGGCACCTTCGAAGGGAAGAATTCCTTCCCAATATCCCATCTAATCTCACCCAGTTCAAAGCCATTCCCTGTGTCCTGTCCCTCCATCCCTTGTCCCAAGTCCCTCTCCAGCTCTCCTGGAGACCCTTTAGGCACTGGAAGGGGCTCTGAACTCTCCCTGGATCCTTCCCTTCTCCAAGCTGGACATTCCCAGCTCTCCCAGCCTGGCTCCAGAGCAGAGGGGCTCCATCCCTTGGAGCATCTCCGTGGCCTCCTCTGGAATTGCTCCAACAGCTCCATGTCGTTTTGACATTGGAGCTCCCAGAGCTGGATGCTCCAGGTGGGCTCATCAAGGCTTCAAGACCTTCAGGGCAGATCTCCAGACCTCTCTCTCCCTTTTCCCAGGATTTTATAGCTCAAACCCATGACTCGTTGTAGTTTAAGGTCGTTTCTTTGTCTGTCCTGATCGTTTTGATGGCAAGGATTCCCTGATTGCTGGGAGGGGTGAACAGGGAACACTGGGAATGGCATCATGATGAGAGTGATTTTATATTTCTCTTCTGTTGTCTCAGATGACAGAAAAAAACCCAAAACCCGGTCCAGCTTTTTTATTTTAAACCAAATCTCTACCTTGGGCTTAGCCATGCCTGAGAACACCTCATAATTTTTCTTTAAATCCGTAAGTGGAGCATTTGACAAGACAAGAAAAAAAGGGAAAAAGTCAAAAGTATCTTTATAAGGTGTTTGGGAAGCTGAAAAGTTTCTCATTAGTCAGTCGTGGTATCAAACAGCCTTTTCCCTATCCATATAAAATAATTCCCTGAATCTACTTTTAAACAATTTTAGGCCATTTTTTGGGAAATTTTGTGAAAAAAAAAAATTAACTGGTGTCTTATGAAAGTCAAATCGAGTCAGGTATTTTTTCTTTTTCTTTCTTTCTTTTTTTTTTTTTCTTCTTCAAGGAAGATTTTCCCCTTTGGATTTTATGGATCTTGGTGGTCTTCCTAAGGGAAGTGGGGAACAAAGGCCTTGTGAGCAGACAGAGCTCTTCCTTGGCTGCTTTCATACTGAGCTTAAATCTGAGGAGGAAATTCAAATGGACATAGATAAATTTATAGATACAGATATGGGTATATGTGCACGTATGTGAGCAAAGCAGACTTAAGACAGGGCTTTTCTTTGGCTTAAAATATTAATATTTAAGCTGAGCTCCCTCTCCCATCTGCCTCATTCCCAATTTAATCCACTTTAGACAGGGGGGAAACTGAGGCACTGCCATTCTGCCCGCATTCCCAGCGACCCTGATTGCTCAGCTCTTGGCTTGGCACCTCTTGGGGCTGGAGCCTGGTCTCCTGGAGGATGAGCATCCTCCAGTGACAAGGAACAAACCTCGGGAATGTCACGAGGCAGAACCGCTCGATGATGCTGAGCCCGTGCTGGGAAGTCCCTGTGGCTCCTGAGGTAATTTCTAAGCAATTCCTGACCACTCAAGCATTTAAATCCTTTGCAGACTCAATTAAAAGGATTTGGGGGAGTTGCAGGGTGTTTTGGGAGGTGTTTTTTTTATCCCCCTAAAAGCCTTTTAAACACCACTAAAAAAGTCTTTCCTCATTTCCGCTGCGGGGTTGGCGGAGTGAGGACAAGGAAAGCCTGGGGTCATTCCAGAGTCATTAATCCTGCTGGACAGGAGCTTTGTTGGCAATATTTCCCTCTCCAGCTGGGTGAGATCCCACTGTTCCCAAGAGCCTGGAGGAATCAGACCCAGCTTTGGGCCTAGGCTGGAGCAGCAAAGCTTAAAGTCATCCTAACAACACTAAACTGGGCTTATTTTATCTCTTGCTGTGAGGCACAAGGGGGTAGAGACAGAAATTTCTCCTTGCTGAGGGTTTTCTTCTCTTCTTATCCACGGCTGGAGCAACCTGGGATAGCGAGAAGTGTCCCTGCCCGTGGAAAGAGGTGGAAGGAGATGGGCTGGAAGTTCTTTCCAAGCTGAACTATTCCATGATTCTACGACTCTTCCCCTTGTTCGTTTAACTGGCCCTATAAAATGGGATTTTCAGCTGCTCCGGTTTTCCTCCCAGCTGTCACATCCACATGGAACATTCCCCACGTATGGCAGAAGGCAGGACACACATTGAGATGCTCTCAGAACTGGCCAAACATCTCCTGGCTGGGAGAGGAAGACAAAGTCTTCCCAAATCTCGGCCAATCCATCCAGGTGACCAAGCTGCTCCTTCATCTCCCTCCTGGGATCAGTCTTGGAGCACTTCCCAAGTGGTGGGAAGATGCTCTGAGTCCTCCTTTGCTTCCTCTTTCCCACTTGGGATTTTTCCTTGCATTCCTGGCAGTTTTGGATCATCTTTAGGAAGAGCAGAGCTTGATCCTTCTCCTCTTTCCCCCCATCATCCCAGTCCTGTCCAGAGCAATTTTCATCCTTGTCAATACTGTCTTGGATGGCTGGGTCAATCCGGTCAGAATCCACCCTGGAATAATTCCCAGGGGTTATTAGGGATAAAATCAATCATTCCATGAATGACTCATTCCCAACTGGCACAGGCTGGGCTTCCCGCATCCCATTGTGGGGTGACTTTTTGGGATAAATAAATTTTGCCTTTTCCTTGCTCCACCTCAGTTCCACCCCCACCCCTTCCCTTCAAACATTCCTATTTCCCATCCCAAGCCCTGGAAGGTGCCTCTAAGGAGCCAGCTGGGCTCCATAAGCCCTTAAGCAGCTCGGGGCCATGCCCACGTCACTGAAGCCACGGCTGGCATGGCCGAGGTGAGCAGGACAGATTTTCGGGAGCTCATCTCCCACCGGGATGCTCCAAGGCTGGGACAGACGTTGGATTAGGGGTTATTATCCCTCCCCAATTATAGCAACGCCTAATCCAGGGATGATGCTTTTGACAGGTGGAGATGAGGGATGGATCCATCCCTCCTGACATTAAGGCGCTTCCAGAGGCTCCGGCGCTGTCCAGACTTCCTGTTATCCACAGGGATCCCAGCTCTGCTCCAGGTGAGGTCCTTGCTGCTGCTGGATCCTCACCTTCAGCTGGGGATAAAAAAAAAGTACCCCAAAAGAGTTTAGAACAGAGTTGTCAGCAGGGACAAACAGGAGGGATCATATCCAGGGCCTTTTTCCTGGGGATGGTGGCTTTGGGACACAGCAGCTCCAAGGATTTTTCCGTTAGTGCAGCACCTGACGTGGCACTTTTGCATCTGTGTCCTAACGAAGCAGTGATTAATTATCACTGGGATCCTCCTAAAGGAGCCAGCACATCCCAAACCTGGCCCTGGCTCCCCCAGAGCGGGGCTGGGCTCTCTCCTCTCCCCCTTCCTTGTTTTTCCACTCTGCCTTCCCTCTCCCACTAAATTAATCTCCATTGCTCCAAAGGTCTCTCTGGCACACGCCGCTGACCCAAGCTCAAATTGATTTTTTTCCCTCACCCCTCACCCCTCGCTGTTTTCTGCCAGCAAAGCACAGCGAGGATTTTTTTTTTTTCCCACCTGGAATTATTTTGATTTTTTTTAGTTTTGGAGGGACTAAACTTTGACCCTTTAGAAGTGAAAAGGAATTATTTCCATGCAGGGAAGTGGGGAAGGAGCCTGGAAGGTGGGGGCCCTTTTTTATGGCTGTTTAAGGAGTGAAATTATCGAGGCAGCTCCTGGGGATTCATTTTTCCTGCTTTTTCCCTGCTTGTCCTGATCCAGCCGTGGGTTAAGGCAACTGATTTCTCCTGTTTCCAAACAAATCAGTGGAAAACCATCCTGTCCTGTGGCTCGGAGGTGTTCTGGTGGCCCTGGTTTTCCCTTTTTTTTTTTTTGGAAAACCTTCAAATTAGGAAGAAATTCCTTACTCAGAGGGTGGCAAAACACTGGCACAGGTTTCCCAGAGCAGCTGTGGCTGCCCCATCCCTGGAAGTGTCAAAGTCCAGGTTGGATGGGGCTTGGAGGAACCTGGGATAGTGGAAGTGTCCCTGCCCGTAGAAAGGGGTGGAATTCCATAATCTTGAAGGTCTCTTCCAGCCCAAACCATTCCCTGATTCCATGACTTCACCACTCAAATCCTCTCGCTGACCAAAATGAAGCTCCTCTGGCAAATCCCTGCCTTTGAGGAGGTTTTCCGAACCTCTGGAAAGAGCTGGAAATGTTTCCTGCATGCTTCCCTCCAAAGGAATTTAAATTTTTCCATAAAAAAAGAAATCTTCCTGGAGATGTGGAGCAGGATGGTGGGATGGGACCTGATCCATTTCCACTTCCAATTTTTCCTCTTCAGAGAGGAAAATCCACCAGCATAGGCAAGAAATGTCTCCATGAAGGAGAAGGAAATATAATTATTACCCCTCTTCCGTAAATCAGGGATGAATTAAGGAAAAAGCAGGTTCATGGTGTGCCAGAGAATTCCCAGGATGTCCCTACAGCACCAGCTCCCATTGGGAACACAGCGACTGCCGAGGGAAAGGAGGTGGACGTAGAGAGCAGGAGGAACAAGGAAAATCAAGGAATGACTCTGATCCAGTGGTCACCAACACGGGGTTGAGATTTTTTTCAGCACTTTTCCAGGGAATTTTTCCTCCTGGGAAGTTGGAGAGGGATGGAGAGATGAGTCTGGGTGCTTGATCCAGCTTTTCCTGCCTGGGATAGGCGCTGGGAGAGGGAGCATGGCTGGATTCCCGGGAATTCCCCATCTCTTGAGGGGTCTCTCTTTCTCTTCCCACTCCGGAGTCTGGGCATGCTGCAGGAACACCTCTCAGGGAGGAGCACATGGGAGCTTTAATCCTGGATAAAACATTCCAACATCCCCCTTGGCATGGCAGGGCCTCTTCCCTCCCTGCGCAGCGTTCCCAGGCTGCTCCTGGATATGAGGCAGGGTGTTTGGGAATGCGTTCCATGGGATGAGAGCAGCGTTCTCAGCCCTGGCATGAAACATCTTGGCCAAAATCCAGGAAAATTGGACCCTGTGGATCATCTCATTCCAGGGCTTGGACAAAGAGCCAGGGATGATCTTGGCAGAGGCACTGAGGGCAGTGTTAAACTGCATCAAAATCCAAGGAATTTTTTCCCACGGAAGGCTCTTCCTGCTTTTCCTGGGTCCAAGCAGGTCTGAAAAGGAAGTGGGAATGTTTGAAAGCTTGGCCTGATCCCACCACTTTGGGATTTGGGAGCAGCATCCTGGCAGTGACAGGACATTCTGCATCATCCCAAGGGTCAGCCTGGTGTTGGATTTCAGCTCCAGGGCCCAGGTGGGGAAGCTGCTCCCAAAATTCCTCCGTGCAGCCAAGTCAGCAGGTCTGGAATTGGTTCCTCAGCAGGATCTGGGGGACGTCTCAAGGACAACGCTCCCGCAGAGGCCACACGGGGCTGGGGACACCAGGATGTCACACAGAGCGTGGTGTGACCGTGGTGGGATGGGTGGGGTGGAGGGAAGGAGAGAATTGCAAGGAATTTTGATTGGACTCATCCCTGAATTTTTATAGGAGCGAATTTGGGATAGGTGGCACTGGGAGAGTGTCCCCTCTGGAAGTGTCTTGGGGACATTTGTCCATCAGGATCCTGCTGAGAAGCACCTTGGGATTGAGAGGTTCAGGACATCCCTACATCCCTAAAGCAGGAATTCCGGGCAGAATCCCTGATCCAAGTGGTCTCCCAGATGGGGCTTTCAGGAGGGAGACAGAAAAGGAACCTTGGAATCAGCCATTCCCTAAATTGTGCTCCTCACTTGGAGCTGGAAAATCCAGGTCCCTCTCTTGTGGCTCTTTACCGTTGAAACTTCACATTCCAGAGTCCGGTGGTTTCAGAAAAGGGTTGAAACATCCAGACAGGAAATATTTTGGGAGTCATCTCCTGGACAAAACAGATCCAGGTTTTGTGGTAGGCTCAGGATCTGCTCAGGTTTCTTCGGCTTTGCTGCGCCAAAACCCCTGGAATGGAGGGCAGGAAAAGGGAGAAGTGGTGTCTGGGGAAGAGGATTCCCAGCAGAGCTGCAGAGAAATACTGGGATGACAATTCCTGTGTAATTGTAGCCTGCAAACAAGGGGCTGAAGCAGCTGGGAGAGAATTCAGGGAAGGATTGAGACCAGGAGCTTCCCATGGGACATGGTGGAGTTGTGTCACCATCATGTTTTTTGGGATGTGCCCATGTCACAGCTGATGGGAACCAGTGTGGGAAGTCTCCAGCTATTGTGGAATAAGCAAAAATAGACACAGCCTTGTTTCCAGAGCCTTTGGAAAAGCTGGGAAATGGTGGGAATGCAGCGTGTCCTGCGAGGTTAGAGCCAGACCAGGCACTTTGGAATGACGCTGCAATCCTGGAGGAAAAATCTGTGTAGGCATCCCCTCCTTGGAACAGGATCCCCAGGGAATGGTCACAGCTCCAAGGCTTCCAGGGCTCAGGAAAAGTCTGGAAAATGTCCTCATGGTGGAATTATTTGAGTTAGTTGTCCTGCACAGGGCCAGGAGTTAGACTCAATGATCTTTATGGATCCCTTCCAAATCCAGATATTTTGATTCTCCTGAAGATCAGCAGGAATCAGGCCAGGAATTGGGGTGATGGAGAGATGGCAAACAGCAGCGAATTCTCCAAATGGAGAATCCACTGGAAACCTGGCCTTTCCATCCCAGGAGAAGATGCCTATTGCTCCAAACCCAAGGATTCCCACTTTTCCTGAGGTTTTCCATGAACTCATGGCTTGCTTTTCCATCACTCATGAGGAAGTTCTTGGGACGGATCTCTTGCGTTTTTGGGAACAAATGGAGGCATCACCCCCTAAAGTGTCTCCAATCCCAATCCACCTCCATCGACTCCAGGGATTTTGTGTCCGTTCTGCTGAGCTGGTTGGAATTCCAGGTGTGAGTTGGCAGCAGGATCACATGAGCAGAGGTAAGATTTTCCTCTGGAGATCGCTTCCCTTGGGTTTAGGATGGAAAAACCCAGAGTGGATCCACAAAAAAATAATTCCTCCTGCCCTGAAGAAACATCGCTATGGATTTTAATCCCACTAAATTCCAGATTGGATCAGGCCAGCCTCATTTTCACTCATGAATTTGTTAAAAATTCATTAATAAGGACACAAAAATCTGTGGATTTACCTCAGGTAGGATTTTCTCTCATTCATCTTTATGTTTCCTGAAATTCTCTGTGTTTTCCATGAGAAAATAAAAATGCCTCAATTCCCAAGATTTTTCCTAAATGAAAACACTTCCTATCAAGTCACCAGAGTAAACCCAGTGGTTTTCAACAAAAACACAGAAATAATATTATGGAATCATAATATCATTGGAATATCTGTGGAATTTGGGCTTTTAAACTCCATGCAAACACCACTTTTTCTGGGAACTTTGTTTAAATAACAAATTACAATTCCTAACTCTTTCATATTCAAGTTCTGGAGGGTTTTCACTTTTATTTTAATTTGTCTTTTCCTTTCTTTCCCATTAAAAAAAATTAATATTTTCATTGGATATTCCTGAAGGAAATCCACCATGAATCCACCCAAATTCAAAAACTGAGGGCCACCAGGTGTGTGGGGACAATCCAGCAAGAATTCCACAAGTGGATTTCCAAGGGGAGGTGAAAATCCTGATAAAATATTGGCCGTGATTCCCTTTCAGTGAAGTTGGAATGTTTAACATCCAGGTAGGATCGTGGGGAAAGAGTAGGATCATGAGCTCGTTGCCACTCCATAAATGCAGGACTGGGGAATGTGGCTGGGACTTTTCCAGCCTTGGATTTTTGGGATTGTAGGAACAGGAACCTTGGTGCTCATATGGAGAGTATCATCCAGACTTTTCCAGGTGAAATCAATGAAAGTCTGCTCAGGCCACAAAAATCCTTCCTGGTTATCACCAGTAAGATCTTCAGGGATGGGCACAAGGAAAATATTCCATAGGGAGGGGTCAGATGCGGGATGAGGTGAGTGGGAATGATTTGGGAAGAGGGCAGGATTGTGGGATTCATTTCCCATGCTGGAAGGAGACCTTCTCCTGCTCCTGGAGGCTGTGGAAATACGGGATCTATTCCTGCCTTGTGCCCGAGTTGCAGAAAGATTTCAGACTTCTGGGATTTGCTGCAGGACACAGACAACCCTACACTCCCAGTCTCCAAAATCCTGGATTTTCTACCTCTAAAGCTGCTCCCAAAACAAAGCAGCTCCACGGGCAAACGGAATTTTGGGAGTGTGCAGATCCCCATTATTATTCCTGACCATCCCACCTTTCTGAGCTGGACCTCACCGGTGCTGTCCGTCCTGATCTGAGTCTTGCACAGGAATTTTATTTTTCCTGGATTCCGAAGGATGAGGAAAGGGTTAAGAGGGCCGGGAGATGCTCAGGGCTCCTGCTGTGGGGCTGGGAGTGGGAGTTAAGGACACTCCCGGGAATTCTGCCTCATCCTCAGCCCATTTCCAGCAGCTTTTTCCAAGCTTTATTTACCTGTTCAATATCAGGGAGCAATTCCCACTGCAGCCTTAACATTCCACCTTCCAAAGTGCGAACTCCACAAAATCCCTGCTCCCTCTTAAAGGAGAACATTCCTCAACCCCCTGCATCCCTCCGTGGGGCATCCATGCATCCCTAAAAACCCTCCATGAGGCACCAGCCAGCTGCAGGGACCATCTGCACATGGATTTGCATGCACAGCACTTTTCCAGGGAATTTGCGTGCTCGGAGTTGGATCCAGCCCCACTCCTGCAGGAAAAGCTTATCTGTGGAAGCGAGGACTGAGCACACACAGGGAACTGGAGGGGTTTTCCTCAAATACTGCCTGGGTGGGAATTCCAAAGTGCTCATTCCAAGCCCATCCAGCTCTGAATGTGTCCCTTGGAGGTTATCCAGGGAGATGTGGAAGTGGGATCCCACTGCGGCATCAGGAAGTGAGGGAAAAACAAATAACTACAAAGAAGGGGTGAGAAGAGGAATCCCAGAACTCTCTGGGATTCTTCAGTAGGATCGGGTGAGCTTCAGGGAAAAAAAAAGGAGCTGGGAAACCACAGCCAGGATGAGGAGATGCTGCAGGATGGAGTTTCCATGTCCCCAGCAACATGTCCATGATCCATAGGGACAGACAAGGCTCAGAAGGCCTCGCTCAGCCCTGGCTGTCACATTGGGAACACCATTCCCAAACCCTGTGGGCAATCCAGGATTCCTTGAGCCACCAGGGAATCCCAGTGTGTGACGTCCCTGTCCCTCCTCATCCCTGGATTGCATCCGGGGTGAAAAATCCCATCTCGTCCCACTGTCATCCCAATTCCCATCCCGAGGTGGGATCCTTGCTCCAGCTGCAAACAGGTGCTTTTTCCTGGAAATCAGGATAATGGCAGGGGTTTTCTTGGACAGGGATATCCCCCCTGCCCTGCTGCCAGATGTGCTCCACAGCTGGTGGCTCCAGCTGCCGGTGGCTCCTTTCCTCGTGCCAGGCTGATGGATGGATTTTCCCAGCAGGAAATTGCTGGCAGCAGCTCAGATGATCCATCAGCTGCTCCTTGCTCCCCATTTTTCCCTTTCCCAGCTGAGCTTGGCATCCTTGACCTTTCCTCAAGGCTCGGAAAGGCCTGGGAATGGGGATGGGAATAGTGCAAGGAAATGAGGAGCTGTTCCCAGCTGGGACATCCTGGTGGGATTCCAGCTCTCCAGGGCTTGACGTGGTTTCAGTGCTTCCAAACCTGCCAGGAATCATCTTCACATCAATTTATTTATTCCCAGATTTTGGATGTGAAACTCTTCAGGGCAATACTCCTGTTGTGGGATGGGTTTTGCTTCCTTGGAAAACAGGATATGGGGGGGGGGGTTCCTGCTTTTCCCTCCATCCTTGAGGCTGGAAAAGAGGTGGTGGAGAGGGACAGAGGAGCTGGAGAAGGGATCCTGCTGGGAAGCAGCTCCCTGCTCCTTGGCAGAGCCGGAGCCTCAGGATTAGTGCTTGTCCTTGCACTTCCGATGGAATTCTGTCTGCTCCGGAGGAGCCAGCTCGCCTGGTACTTTTCCTGCTGGAGCCAGAATGCTGGGACAGGGAAAATCCTTGCAAGGTGAGGGGGAAGGTGCTGGGGCTCCAGCTTGGATTCCTCATGGCATGGGAGAGCAGCTCTGGATGCCGGTGCAATACGGACGCTGACCTGGATTTGGAGGGGGAAGAGGGAAAATTCTTTCCTCATTACAAGGAAAAATGTGGAAAGGGCGGGATGAGGCCCTGAACAACCAGATGTAGTGAAGGTATCCCTGATTATTGCAGGGAATTGGACTGGATGACCTTTAAAGTTCCTTCCCAAAACCATCCTGAACTCATGGAACGGGAATTGCACAAAATTCCAGCCCAGCTCTGAGCTCCTGTTCCCTCTGGATGAGGCTGCAGAGCCCAACTGGTCTTCCCAGCTCCCAGAAGCATCCTGGTGGCTCAGGAAGGGTCTCCCTGGAGAGGGGAGTCCTGGGATCCTGCATCCACACAGAGATTCCTCTTTTCCACCCTCTCCCAGCGTTGGGATCGATCGGTACCTCTGGATCTAACAAGCCACAGGAGCGGAGTCCGTGGTAATGGATGGAAAAAGCCTCTTCAGTGAGAGGGAAAGTGGGAAAAAAGGAAGGAAAAATCAATGGGAAGGACTGGGATGACATCATAGCACCATTATTATGTCATCAGCCCCACTCCAACGATTTATTGCTCTGGCCGTGATTTTCCTTGGAGCTTCCTGTCCTTTTCATTCCGGAGCTTTCCCAAAGCTGGTCTTGGCTTAAAAAAAACAGGGAACAAGGGCATTCCAGACCCCTCTGGCCTCCCCACCACTGCAGGTGTTCCCAGAGGAATTTGGGAAACAATGCTGGTTCTTCCCTATTTTCCTTTTCACCTTTCATCCTTTGGGAATGAGCCTGGAAGTGTTCCTGCGCCTGACCTCTTTTCTCCAACCATGTTTTCATCCTTTTCCTTCCTTTCTGTGGAGGAAAACATGGAAAACAGAGCTCGAACCTCTTGGAACAGGCAGGTTCAGGGATCAAAACTCTTCTTTCCTGTTTTACCTGTCCTGATATCAGGATAGGAACCCAGCGGGATGAGTTTCCCACTTTTCCCAGTTTCTTTTCCCATTCTTTTCTGCTGAATTTTGCTGGGAAAAAACCACCAGGATAACACAACACCCACAGCGTTTCCCTGTGGATAAGAAAGGGAAAAGTCTATTTTGGGATGCCAAAACCACAGAAACATTTGTGTTTGCCTCAGCCTGATTTAAAGGAAAGATAAAAAAAAAATTAAAAAATCAGGATAAAGTCAACACATCCTAAAATGGGTAATTAAGAAATCTAAGTCTCTGTAGGATCATTATCTGAGCAGCATTCCACGTGGATGGCAATTTTTAATGGCGTTCCAGTAATTTAATATCCACTTTAATATATCCGTGTTTTCCAGCACACAGAGCCAGGGCAGGGAGGCAGATTTGGGCTCAGCAAGGATTAAATGATGGGATTGTATCCCATAAAAAGCTGAGGGAACAACTCCCATCCCTCAGCCTCGTGATTAGGGAAGATAAAAGATAAGGGGAGCAGCCAAGCTGCCCCTATGTGCCTTAGTTTCCCATCCCCATGGAGCAAAACCAAGGGATTTAGGAGCTCCAACCCAACCAGGCAGAGGAAAAGTCAAATTTTCTGGCAAGGCTGACCTGAATCCAAGGAAAACCCACCCAAATCCTCACATGCCACAGAACATTCCCTGTTTTCTCCAAGCTTTGAGTCACCTCCCACCCCAACCAGTTCCCACTGCGGGAAGGGGCACTGAATTCCCGACTCTCCCAGCCCACCATGCTGGTAATTTTTGAGCTTTGCCAGGTGGTGACTCCCTGGTTTCCCTCACATCCCACACTGTGGGAATAGCTCTGTTCTCCCAGTTAAGCCTGGATTTGTTATTTGATCCGGAAAATTCAGCACTTCCAGGCTGTGGAGGTGTTGAGGCTGCACCTGATCTCCCGCAGGGCTGGGCCACATCCAGATGTGCTGGGCTGGATTTAGCATCCAGCTGCAGCAGGCTCTGGATTCCCATGTGGAGCTCAGCATCCAGATGTTCTGGATTCACTTTCCAGCTGTGCCAGGCTCTCCACCCCTGTGCAGGATCCATGCCCAGCTCAGCATCCAGCTGTGCCGCATCCAGCTGTGCAGAGCATCCAGGCCCAGCAGGATTCTGCATCCAGCTGTTCAGGATTGTCCCACGGCATTCTGGCCATATGAGGCAACACGTTTGGAATTATTTTGGATGTATGTCGGACATTCCCACAAAAAAGGGACTGGGAGAGGCAGAGATGATCCGCAGCTGGTGACTGACAGCGATTCACTCCAGGGAAAGGGCAGGGAAAGTTTGGGGAGACTGGGAATGTCTCATCCCTGAGATATCATTACGCTGAGATCTTTCCTCAGGGAATTTTTCTTTTAACAAAACATTTTCCAAAGAGCTTTTCCTTGTCTGCAAGAAAAAAAGGATATCTGCGTGTCATGGGGGTTGCAGTTTGGTTTTCCTTCAAAAAGTTGGGATACTAGGCTGAGGTGGTGGCCGGAGGTGACAATGCCACCACCCTGACCTGTCTCCCGGGCTCTGGAGGTGGGAATTTCCCCAGGACTCCGTGGCACAAGGTTATGGACTCCGTGATTTTTAATTAATGCCATTGACTCGGAGCGTGTTGGGAAAGGGGAGGGCCTGGAACGGGAAATTGTCCCTTGGAGGGACAAAGCCTGACAACCTTGTCATCCCCAATTAGCAGCTAATTACCTCCATGACGAACATCTTTATTAATCCAATTAATAGCGCGGGTGGCGCGACCTCGGCAGAGCTGCTGACTCAGGGCGGGGCTCGCCAGGAGCGGGATGGGGGGAGGAAGGAGTGAATTCCTCCTTTCCCAACTCCTTCACTAATTAGTGTCTGATTCCCACTGATCTCCCAGCCTGATCCCAAATATTTCCTCTTCATTCCTCCTGTCCACCCATCTGCCTTTTCTCTGTTTGTCCCTTTATCCACCCATCTGCCAACAGTTTTTTTGGGAAAAATAACCCCATCTCTGGGTGTAAAACCATGGATCATGATGATCCAGGACACTGGGATGTCTCCCAGCTGGAATGTTGTGTTCATACCTGGTGACCCGCAAAGGTCTCAGTGTGCAAATCTTCCCTGAACAGGGAAAAGCTTGGGATAGATGGAGAAATGGATGGATGGATGGATGGATGGATGGATGGATGGATGGATGGATGGATGGATGGATGATGGATGGATGGATGGGAGGGAGGATGGATAGGCAGATGAATGGATATATGGATAAATAGGAAGCTCAGATTGGTGGATAGATTACTGACAGAGGTGAATTAATGGATTGACGGAGCAAATTAATTGATGATGCTGATGAGGATTGGACCAGGAATCCAACGGGAAGAGCCGAACACTGAAGAGTCACTGGAAGGCCATGTGCTTCCCAGTTTGGATGGAGGCACTTCCAGCGCTTCCAGTACTTCCCACGGGGCTTTGTGGATCCTCATTCCCTGCAAAGGGAGCATCCAAACTAGGATGTCCCCTCTCAGGCAAAGCACAATCCCACGGAGGCACCACTGAGTGTTCCACATTCCCAGGGCCACCAGCTGGGCTGGGAATTGCTGCAGGAGTGTTTTTTTTCCCCCCAGCTCTCTTGTGGAGCGGCCTCTCCTCCGTCTTCCCCCACAGATGGAGCCTCAATTAAATTCAGGAATCCATTTTTTAATAGGACTTTCACCTCAGCTCCCTGCCGGGCCATTAAAGCCATTACGGCAGAGTTAAGTAAGGAATCCTGGGAGCCTCTGGAGCTGTCATCCCATGTTTATGGCCCAGGCAATGTTTGCTTTATTAAAGATTCAGGAGCCATTTCCGAACGCCTCCGTTCTGTCCTTCCCATTACAGGCCGGACCCTGGCGAAAGGGTGACTGCAGGGAAAAAGAGGATTGCTCCTGAGATGGGAAAAAAAAAAGGATGGGGTTGCTGGGGGAGTCTAAGGGCATGGCAGGAATGGAGAAAAAGGGAAGTGGAGAGGCAGGAATTTCATCCCAAAGTGCTGCTGAGTGTTGGAATGAAACTTTTCCAGCTGCTGCAGGGTTTGGTTTTCCCTGGTTTCCAGGAGTTGGACAGGATCCCTACCTGGCCCAACCACACAGGTTGCCCAGAGAAATTTTGGAATCCCCATCCCTGGAAGTTTCAAGGCTGGGTTGGATGAAGCTCTGGAACAGGGCAAGGGGTCCCTGTCCATGGAAGGGAATGGGATGGATCCCCACCCAAACCATTCCATGATTCTGTGATCTGGCCATGAAGAGTGAGATGACACCATCTGGGCTTTTTTCAAGCCGTGATTGGGTCCCCACTGACTTCCAGGTCCCTAAAATTCCCTTATTCCCACCACAATCCCCCATTTCTCCATTCCATGACTGTCCTCCCTCCTCTTTGGGACTACAGAGACTCTTTGAAAGCACCAGCATCCTACAGAAAACAGGGATCCAAGGAGATTCCCTTCTCCATCCCTGTCTTGCTGCCAGGCCAGCTCCACCTGGGCCAGGTCTAACCGGCTTCCGTATGGGAGACACTCGTTCCCATCCGTGGGAATATGACTGGGATGGGATGGGATGGGATGGGATGGGATGGGATGGGATGGGATG